>CM076579.1:1146075536-1146675536 GCA_034641835.2 Pinus albicaulis | reverse complement strand
AAAGCATCTTTAAGAGAGGGGCAATGTTATGTATATTTTATTAATTATTAGTTAGATATAGTTATCTTAGGTTTTATTAAGTGAAAGGGCATGATCAAAGATCATGCCTCTTCACCAAGGGACACCATGAGGCCATATTTAAAGCCTCGGTGATTCCCCATTGTAATCATCTTTCATCTTCATCAATAATAATATATAATTATCAAGTTTACCAGAGTTTTTACACTCCATTGAAGATCAAGTAAAAAAACTACAAACGTCAGAAAATGATTGTGAACTTGATGAAGCAAAGAGGGAAATGGATCATCTCAAAAGCTTGTTGCAAGAGGCAAACAATAGGGAAAACACCTTGACAAGCGAACTCAAAGAAAATGAAAAACATAATAAGTGGAACAAGCAGGATAGAGAACTTGGCAAGCAAGTCACCTCTTTGAAGAGGGAACTTGAAGAAGCCAAAAGAATTGATGAAGCCTTAAAAGTCAAATGAAGCAGAAGGAAGAGGATTGCACTAAACATGAAGGAAGAGGATTGCACTAAACATGAATGGGAGATTGTCACCTTGAGAGTAGAAGTAGAGAAGCTGAATAAAAAATTGAGGAGCTCACAGGTTTTGGATGACATTATCAATTTCCAAAGATCACAACTTATCAAGATTCTTGACAAGTCTTGGATATCTTGATGCATTAGGGGAAATTTGAGGTCTAAAATGGGCCTCCTAAGGAAATTATAAAATAATAGTGGAAATAATAAAATAAGATTAAATTACATCTTCAAATTTTAGAGGGAAAAAAGAAAAAAACTATTTTTTCAACTCGTATTTTCAACTTATCTCCTTATGGGTTTACTCAATTTTCGAGCGGAAATAGCCGTTGGATGCAGAATTTGATTCCTCATCCAAGGAGTACCAATGTTTCATACTTTTGATAGAGCCTGCTACATGAAAAAAGAGAAATACATGAAAAACATGATTGCAATCACGTTTTTTCATGTATTTCTCATTTTTCGTGTAGTAGCGTCCATCGAAAGTATGCAACATGGGTACTCCTTGGACGAGGAATTAAATTTTGCATCCAACGAGTACTCTCGGTTGAAATTTGAGTAAAACCTGAGGGAGATAAGTTGACAATATGAGTTGAAAAAGTAGTTTTATTATTTTATTATTTTTTAATCTTTTTACCTTTTTACTCCAAAAACGGTGAATCGACCCCCATGGTTGACATCATCATCTTGAATTTTATTGGTTCTTATAAAGTTTATTTTGGTTGTACCTTTTTCTTAGGAGACCCATTTTAGATCTCAAAATTCCCTAATGGAGTCCTCATGCTGCAAGGATGAAGATGTCAAAGAGGAAGAGATCTCACATGCAGATGATGGAAAGAAGAGAAGCCACGCTCCAAAGATGAAGAAAAGCTGCTTGTCAAAGAAGAAAAGATGCCACATGCCAAAAATGAAGAGAAGCCTAAAATCAAAGTTTTGCACAAGTCAACCAACATCGAAAGCTGGAAGACAAACGCTTCAAGGAGTCAAGATGATGTGTTCAAGACACCAAATCATAGAAGAGCATTCAAAAATGGAGGGTAGCAAAGCCTTGGATATTGTCAAGGGCGAGACTCCTTTGGGAGATCTTAACCCTATACACCTAGGTATGCAGACACATTTCATGGTTATTGCTATGAATGTTCTAACTTCTAACTATGGACATAAAGCTAGAGATTCCATGGATTATAGCAGAAATAATGAAAGAGGGTTTTATCAAAGCTCTAGAAGCATAAACAAGCCTCCTACAAGAACAAAGATTCATCTTGGATGGATTTCTTCTTGGCAATTGGCTTCAATAACCAAGAAGATGTCTCAGTCATATGTTAGAACTTGTTCTAGAGTATTGAACAGTCTTGCAGTTGAGTTTTTGCCATCATCTCACCTTATATCTGACATGGGGGGAAGTGATGGTCATATGCAAGCTTCAAAGTCACTTCAATCGAGTCTGAGCCACAACCTGCCATACCAGATTTAGAGTTGTAGCCAAAGACAAAGATGCCCCTGAGCATGCCCTCTAGCAGAAGACTTCAACTTCTTGCCAGATTTGGAAGAGTTCTGGGGACTGCACTAAGCGTTCCAATGTTGGTGGTCATCCTTAAACCACCCCCTTATACCAACATTTCAGAGAGCACATTCAGCCTAGTGTTTCCATGCATATTTTGCACATTTTGTATTACAATTCTCTTCTTGGACTCATACATACCCCTTCGGATTAAGGGGGGGAATATTGGACACCTAATCCTCCAAGGGTTGGTGTGGAAGCTGAATAGTCAAAGGGAGTCCAAGGGACCACTTGGAATATGAAACCAAGGGTCAGTAGACTTGTATAAATATGTATCATTGTGAATAATATATGCATTCAAGGCTGATCTTTCATATCTTCTGTCTTCTCCATTGTTGTGTTTAACTATTTATTCCAATGATACAATCCTCAAAGAAGTCCCCAAGGCAAGAGAGAAAGACCTAGGTTTCCCTCTTGTAGTGGCACCTAGGGCAAGAGATTTTATGGATGAAACTCGTGCGGATGCCTACCAAACTTGGAGCATAAGTAGCCTAGACCCTAAGCTTGATGTGTGGACCCTCAGATTCCCGAAAAATCACCTCCCTAAAACTTTGTTGAAAGCCCTAGAATTCCACCCTACCTTTAGGGGACCGAAATTTAGGAGAAGAATATGTGGAGAAGAGAAGAGTTGATCGCCAAAATTCTTGGACTAGTGCTTTAAGCATGAAACAGTGTTACCTCCCTAGCTAGGAGTGGCTAATAAACAACCCTATTAGGTGTTCCCATCCCCTAAGGGGAAAGACAGGTCCCAGGTACATCCTTCAATTGATAGGGCTCATGTGAATAATTATGAGGTGGAAATCTAGCCAATTATTTTGCAAGTTGATCTGTTGGGCCGAAATTATCAGTTTACAGGGGCCAAATTCGTGTCTTGTTACTAGATTGAGCTCAACACATTGGCAGGCCGAATTCTTTAGTTGGCAAGGGCAGATTTTATCGCACACGTAGGAGCTGAGTACGTGGTTTTTCAAGGGCTGAATTTTTCGTGTGCGAGTTACCTGACCTTGTAATGTAGAAAGGGGAAGTTGAGTTGTTTATTGCTGCGCTGAAATCCATCAGTTTGTAGGGCCAAAATTAGTGATCTGTTGGGGCCATGATCATGGGTTTTCAAGGGCTGAAATGTGTGGTAAAAAAGGGACGTGTTTATAGCAGGGTGGATTTATGGAACGTAGTTGCATAAATTTATATTGATAAAAAACCCCTGCTAATCGGGTGTGTAACCTGAAACAACGTACCAATGAAATAAATTGTACTTTCCATTGCAGGATGTCCAAGTCCGGGTGGAGGTGCCAACCATCTAATTTCAAGGGTTCGCTGAGATAGGGAAGAATTGTATAATCGAAAAGCAGCAGGTCGAGTTTGAGACTTGTTAGCAACTCATAATCCCTTTGATTAAACCCAGAGCCCTAGTGGTAGACCAAGCAAAGATAGAGACGGCTAGCATGAACTTATATGTGTAGGGGGGAGAAATTAATTGCACGGTGCTGGATTGGAGCTAAGTTAAAGAGAATTTTACGAAGGGCCGAAGTTCTTTCTTGAACAATGATGGTCTGAGTGAAATAAGCAACCACTATAACATCAACACCTTCGTGTGAGATGCCACGAAAATATTAGAGAAAAACTTGTCAATATTGGAGTAAGAAATGCATATAAGACCCTGAAATAGGGTGGCATGCAATTTGAACCAAATTTGTGGATCCTGAGTTCATAAGGTTGTAGGCGCTGAAGATCATTATTGTGCCGAGGGTGAATTCCTTAGGGATGAACTCTTTGATTTTGCTGAGGCCAAGCACTAGGGGCCGAGTTTGTGAATAACTTGGACTAAATTTTGCTACGATCGAATACAGTCTACTTACTAGGCCGAACAACGATCCCTGTTGCCAATCGCTTGAAACAATGAAGGGCCGAAATACTAATAGAAAATTGGTTATCCTCAGAGCTGAGTTGGTTCCCACAAATCGAATCGCTGTAGGAGATCGAGGGGCGTATGCCAATCAAGGTGGGGGTCTAAATTGAATTGTTAAGTTATCAGGGTTGCATTCCCACTGGGTTACAACAAACCTTTTCAACGAACACCAGGTTCCTTTGCTTTTATGTACATCCCTAATAGCCATTGAATAATTTTGCGTGAATCTACAATTTTTAAGTTCCTTGCACCAATATTATATTGACTTGCATATACTTGAAAAGGTCAACCCTCTTACAGTTATCATTAAGGGCTTGATCAATTTTGCAAATTGTCTAGGCTTGCCATGTGTCCCTTTGACATTCAGTGAGTATGGAAATCTGTGATGAATGCTACATTTTTAAGGGTGACATAAACAAATTGGAAAAAATAGGTGTGTTTTCTATCCTGATGGGATTTAACAGTGGAAGATAAAGTCCATATTGCTTTGACATCATATTCAATGACTTGTTGGTTGATTCTTGGGAAGATGGAGCTTTTGCAACAACTTTTAATTGTAGGAGACAAGCTGGGTCAGGGGTCTCCATCAAAAGACACCCTCCTTCGCTCCTTGGAAGAGATGGTAGAATGCTTACAAAAGGTGATCAAACACATTCCTAGTTAATGCAAGCATCTATGGTTCCAGCGATAACTCAGTTGGGCAAACAAAGGTTGCTGAAACATGAAGATAAGGACGTAAGACTTGTTGTTGCACATTGTTTAAGTGAGCTTTTGAAGGTTACAACATGACATGCTCCTTATAGGGATGGATGACAAAATGCGAGAGGTCTTGCATGTGATAGTTGAATTTTTTTTGTGGGTTATGTGACATTAGAGGTCCTTCCTTCAGTAAGAGTTGATGGCAAAGGTAAAATCACGTGTCATATGCTTGATTTAGAATGTGATGATCTTATTCTGCAAGTGTTTCATCACTTTATTAATACTGTCTGTGAAGCCCATGACATAGCCATCCATGACCACATAAAAACTATCATGATTACCATTATTAATGAGAGTGACGAGATTTCCCAACCTATCATGTCCTTATTAGTGGCTGTACTTGTAATATTCCTAATTTTAAACTAACAGTAAATCTCAAAAGCATGAACTAGGAACAACAATTAAAATTAAAGTCCAAGCACCTGAATCAGAACACCATAGAAAATAAGTAGAATAACTGAGCCATTTTATTATTCAATGGAAATCTGAGTATATAATGAGTAAGAACAATGGAACCTGGGCTTTCTATGCAAGCTATGCAAACCCCAGGTGAAATACCACTGACCCAACGACTGAAATGGCTCCAAACTGATAATGTACACTACCTAGAAGATTTGCTATAGGTTTCCAAATAGAACTGGAAGTTCTACTGAAAATAGTGCTTAGAATGCTCTGAATTTGCAAGCATGAGCTCCTCTCCTCAAACCCAAAAAATACCTAGAAAAGGTTTGGCTTATCTCCAAGCCAAAATCGAACCCACGAAGTGATGCAAATTCCCCAACTAATTAACAATTCACCCTGCTATAAGAATGAGGATTTCAAGCCCAAATATTGCTTGATTTTTTTTGTAAAATTAGATGGAGAATCCTCTCAATAAACCCACAAAAACCCAGAAAGGTTTTGGGTTGAATCCACCGAGTCCCGACGACCCCCAATAAGTGCAAATTGCCCAATTTGGCTAGAAAACGTGCCATAGTCTTGATACTGTTGAATTAATCCCAAATATACCACTGGAAATCTCTCCTAACTCTGGCCAAATTCTCCCTTGAGGTATACCTCCAATCTTCGATCCTTATCTCTCCTCAACCTCTATTCCTCCAACCCCTATGCAAGCTTGCCTAGCGACCCTTGCGAACCTCCAGAAATGTAGAATTTCAGACCCAAGAATTCCCTCAAACTCAACCCTACTAATCACCACAAAATCTCCATATAAAATAATGGAAAACACCTGCAAATCCTCCGATGTTTAGCTCCTTCGTAATTGTTCTCCCAACAAGTAATTCAAACCACTTTTGGGCCCTAGAAGAAACACACACTAGCTATAATAACTTACAAATATCTCCAGTGGAAACTTTGAGTTGAGCTCCCCAAATTTGCCTCATTAGGGAGACACTCGAAGTTCTCCGAAATGTGGGTGGAATTCCGCTTGGAACTCCTGTGCTAAACAACATTTCTCTTCTTGTACTAAACAACTCCAAGAGAGGATGTAATGTGAAGTGTAATAGTCAAAAAGATAATCCACAAAATGAGTCCATCCTCCTTTTATAATTTCTCTTCATGCCTCTTGACTCCTTTTTTTAATATTATTTTATTGGTGGGGGCCATTTTCCACTAAGTTCCTTTTGCCACCTTTTAATAAATTAATAATTTGCCACTATTCTCTCATAAAATAATACTAGCCACCTTTCTCCAATAATATTTGCCCCTTTTAATTAATATTACTAAAACTGGGCAAAATTCCTTACTCCCATGCTTACAAAATTGGGGATATTACAATACGAAAACAACAATACGTTATTTCTACAGTTGCTTATAGTTTGGTATGCAATATTGTTAGACAATGTGAAGGGAAGCTGAAACTTCACTTGTTTGATGAGGAGCTGGTGGAAGTAGAGGAAAAGGATGAGGAGATTTGTATGGATGCTCTCATAGGTGAGCATGATAGTACCAATTCGCAAATATCTTATCCACAGCTTCCAAGGGACATCCATTCTTACGAAGAAATGAAAGAAGGCCTTTGAGCAATAAAAGGCACTAAAAGACTCAATACTACAACAAGATAATGCACTGAAGGCCTTAGGAGTTACGAGTGCTAGGACAACTGCCAATCTTATCTGAATTGGGGGGAAATTAGAGTTGCTAGTGGGGCCGCATTAGAAGTACACTTCAGAATTGTGGAGTAGCTCTCTTTAGACATACATAGACAAGGCATGCAACGTTAGGGGTTCACCTGAGCAAATTGTCAGGTCACACATAACAAATTTCGAAAGCAGCATGAATGGATGGTATCAAACTTACAAATTGCTTTTACAGGAAGACGAGCATATGGGGATGTAGGCAGGTAATCAGAGTAATCCATAGTATTCAAAACCGGAACCGATGACAAGACCGGTCCACCTATCAAGTCGAGTTTCAAACCAAGACTGGTCAGATCTCAATGAACCGTTCTTTAAAAAAATACATGAAATAATTAATTTTTAATGAAAAAAACTATTTTTAAGATTTAAAACCATGATTCCAAACCAATAGAGACAAAATATGCAAAGTTTTGTCATCTATATACCATGTAAAGGTGCATATATTAGTGTTGCGAACATCTCGATAACATCTCAATAACATCCCGATTTTATCTCGAAATTACGATATTTTGGCCTAGGCGATGTTTGCCGATTTTTACCGATATTTTGATGGTATCTTGATTTTGTCGATGTTTGCTAATTTTTATCGATATTTTCCCGATTTTTATGATTTTTTGGTTTTCTAGACCCTTGCCGATTTTATCCTGGTGTCGGTGTTCGTGACATTGGAATATATCAAAATGTCACCGAGTGCAATACATATCAACAACAAAATACATAATCAATGAGGCTCTAAATGGCCTCTAGAGTCCAAAAACATTGCTACAAGCTACGGGGCCACTGGCCTACTACAAGTCTACACATATCAGTGATCAACATGATCACTCCTCTTCACAATCAAACTCATCACCTCTAGTAGACATGGGATCATCAACATGAGCTACATAAATAATTTGGCTCAGAGTTTGAGGACTCCTAAAACTCCTCTACAACCTTAGTAGTAGTGGTAGTAGTAGCAATAAACTAGACATCAAAGCCACAAATCACTGATCAACATGATCACTCATGAAACTCATCATTGATTTAGCGCTACTAGAAATGGGATCATCAACAAGAGATGCATAAACACCATCTTACTCAAAGTCTTCAGACTTTGATTGCTCAACCTTATATTATGATAGAAATTGAAAAATTTTAAGACGCCTAACAAGTGTTTTTGGTTTGAGTGAAGGGTTCATCTCCTCGACCAACCTTATAATGTGGTCGAAAAAACTTTGCATGACTAACGAATTATTTTCCATTGAGTGAAAGGTACATTTTTGTTAAGGCCATGGTAGAGGAGTTCAACAATCAATACCACCAACATCAACAAAGTGCAACAATCAATGCCACCAACATCATTGTTCTTAAAGGGCTTCATGCTCTTGATCAAATGCCAATCTAATATCCTCACATGTGGTAGAATCAAATGGAAACATTAAATCATGAAATCCTGAAAACCATTAAGTTTGCTGAATTTTGAGTGAAATACAAAATTTTAGTTTCTCCATATGAAATCCAATGAGGTCGAAACCATTCTCAAACATCCCGAGTCATGTCATGGTAATGTTAAAATTTAAGTAAAACGATGAAAATGAAAGATAAAGGACATGTCACTCTTACTTTAAGAATTTAACATTAACATTGATTTCTAGCATTGCTAGGGTTGAGATGTGTGAGGAAAATGAAAGGGGAGACATGCTTTTCTTGGAGGGACTATTTTTGGAAGGAAACAAGCCCAAGTTTCCCTTAAAAACGTTTCAAAACCACATTCTGTCGGGGTCCACAGCTGGTCTGGCAGTGAACTAGCCAGTTTATGCCTAATTTGACCAAAAAAACGACAAGGACGGCTAGTTGAAAAGTGTAACTAGGATCGGTCTTCATATTGACTATGTAATTACTAATTATGTATTAATGTAAAAGAAGACAAAGATAATAAAATATGTTCTTGGTATGCTTGCCTCATGGGTTTCATGAGCAAGGTTTTATTTTAGGTCAATAGACTTTTTCTTGTTGTCTATTAGGATTTGTCTTCTAGTTATAAATATAATTAAGAGTCATTTATATGAAGAGTCTTGTCAATAGAATATGCCTCAAGACCTTGTCATAAAACCGTGAAGAAAATGACTCCATAAGGATGCTCAAAGCAGTCCTCAAATAGCCTCATTAATGCTGGAAGATAAGCCTCTCAAGTCGGCTAGAAAACACTGTTGGAAAGTCGGCTCATGAACAATCACAACCATTCATGGTCAGGTCGGCTTATTATAGGGTCCAACAACTATAAATACCCTAGAAGACTGCGTAGAAAAGACAGGAAAAAATCCACACATCTCCTAGTTTTTCGAACTGCAATTGCAGATTAGAACAGTTCAGATACCTCCGAGTTTTTCGGGCTTGATCACAGGAAGATAAGTTTGGATAAGTTCTGAAGTTAAAGGTGAATTAAAGGTATAGTTGGCACGCTGAAGAGGAGACAGAACAACGAAGGGAAGATGGTATAAGTTACCTCTGTTTTGGGTTAAATTTGCCATGTCATGTTCCAAGATTACAGTGCAAAGAAGAGTGTTGTGCATAAAAAGGAGGCAATACAACCAAGAAGGATCATGAGATAACACAGTGATAGGCTCTCTCTATTGTGAAGTATACATCTACTTCGCATATCTGTAGTAACTTCTAGAAGGTTGAAATAACAAGACTGTAATCTAGTTTGTGGACAAGTACGTAGAAGAAAGAGAAGCCAACAAGACAATCATAGCTCAGACAAGTGATTTCGGTGTTGAGATCAAGAGTATAGGAGGCTGAAGCTAGAGGAAAAGGATTTCACTAGGAACCGAGCTTTCCTAGGGTCAGTACAAGGGAGTGCAGAAAGGAAGATCAACATACGAAGCCTAATGGAGCAATGACAAGTTCTTGGAGGCATACAAGAGTCAAGGGTTTGTCATGGTCATGGTACTTGTCAATTGAAAGTCTATAAGAAGAACTCCTTATGGGTTTTCCTCTCCAAGAGGGAAAGGTTTTGCTCTGGCTCTAGGAGCCTAATTTTGTGTCTCATGTATTTTGATAATTGAATTGATGAAAATTCTAAATAAAATAAAGAAGAGAAGACAAAAGTAACTCAAGTAAGCTCACAAGTAATTATCAAGAAGAGAATTTTAATTAATCACTAGCCCTCTAAATTCTCAACATAGTTTCAGAGCTAAGGTGCTGAACACAAGGGCTACTTGACAAAGAGGACACTCCAGGAAGCAAAGATCAAAGTTTGGGTTGAAAAGTCAAATCAATTTGCAAGGAAGACTCTCAAGCTATTTCAAGAAAGATCTTCTATCTCATTCAAAGGATCAACTCATTCAAGAAAATAATCTTTGCCATCAAAGATTTACATTCAAGACATTGTTAGAAGAGGACATCATCTTTTGAAGATATCCTTTATCATCAAGGATCCAAGAACACCTACATTGGAGATTTCAATCTTAGAAGAAGCTCCTGACTTCATCTTCATCATTATCAAGGAAGCTGCAAGCCACTATACTCTAGTAAGTATCTATGACCTTACTTAAATCTGTCAAGATGACTTATTGTAAAGAAAGCAACACGCTGATTGGGTCATCAAACTTTAGTGCATGGAAGAAGAGGGCATATTTGAATTTAATTGAAGACAAAGGTATGGATCAAGGATCTACAATTCAACCCTCAAAAGAAGATGCTCTAGCTCATGCCAAGTACATGAAGGGAGAAATCAGAGTCCAGAGGATTCTCATAAAATCCATTAAGGACTCACTCATTGCCTATGTATCAAAACTAAAGTCTGCAAAAGAAATATATGAGAAACTGGTGGAGCTATTCTCTGTGAGTACTGCAGGAGAAGCAATCTCTCTGAGACAAGAACTATACAAAATCAAATTGTCAAGAGAAGAAAGAATCACTTCATACTTTATGAGGATTTCTGAAATAAGATATCAACCGCAGGAACTAGAAGAAGTAATGTCTGACACTGAGATGACTACAGTGGTGCTGAATGCTCTACCAGAAGAATGGGGAAACTTCATTTCAAGTTTATACGGGAAGAAAGAAGCAACACCATTCCATGATTTATGGTGTCTATGTAAAATAGAAGGAACAAGACTGAAAGCCAAAGCTGATACAGGATCAAGTGAAGGGAATCAAGCCTTTGCAGCCATATCCAGCAAGAAAGGAAGATTCGGAAAATTTGGTCCTCATAATAAAAGAAGAAATATGGACAAAGTATGATGCTTTGGATGTAATGAACTTGGGCCTTATAAAAGAGATTGTCCTATATCTGGAAAGGACAAGAGGAAAAAGGAAGAAGCCCATGTCACAGATATGAGGGAAGAACCTGATACAAAGGAATCTAAGAAAGAAGAAGCAAGGGATATCTATTATGATTGAGATTATCTTTTTCTTTAAGTGATTTCCGTTGATTAGTATGATAGAAAGCAATGTATGTTAATTGGATCATGATAGAAGCATGACAGGAGCTCTTGGTGAAATAGCTCCGGGAAAAACTCAATACTGATGGAAGACAGTCGTCAAGATCAAGGGTCATCATGGAAACAGGTGCTGACAGTTTCTAATGGAATTCTCTATGAATTCACTAGTTAGAAAGAAAGCAGAAAGTTTTCATCAAAGAATTCAATGCTACAGAATTTTGGGATTAGGATGTGATGACATATTGATGAAGCAAGACAATGGAATGAAGTTCCTCATTCTAATAAAATTGCTACAGGATGACTCAAAGGAAAAAGGTGTGAGGTATATATATATTTACATACTGACACTGGATGCTATGTAGTCATGTCATATGGTTGCAAGCAATGAACTTTAGAAGTATGATCTCTCACGGTGCACAGACAGATGAAATCAACATAATATATCCTTATATGGAATATGAGGTGGTTGTATATGAACAAGGAATCGAAAATTGGAAGTTCTTGGGAATGAAGATGTGCAGAAAGGAAGAGATCATGAAGTGCAACCATGTCAAGAGGCAGTTATCATTTGGAAGCCAAGAAGATGTGACTAGAATATCTCTTGGGAGGATGTGTAGACTCTGATAGAAGTTTGGTAAAGAAGAAGACCCTTGACAAGACATATCATTAGGAAATGTGTCAATCTAAATAGAGGATGCCGATGCCTACAGGAAGATGTCATGGTGGAAGATCATCACTAGGGTAACTTTTGATTTAAAAGTTCATATGTATATGTTTATCTGGATGAATTTGTGCAAGGCTGCTAATCATGTGAAAGGATGTAAGATCCTTGGAGATGATTCGAAAGTAAAGCAACATGACATAAAGGGGGACCAGATGAGAAAGTCTGATGAATCACTTTCTGGTAGATGACATGAATGAAAGAGATGGATGATCTGTGCCCTATGGAGCTAAAGTTGAAGATTCCTCAATATCGAAATCCATGACATCGAGGGCAGGAATTCTTCATGAGCAACTGGGTGTCTCACCATTGCTGGTGCAGGTCCCTGATTGAGAGGGAGCCTGGTGATAAGTTTCTTACTTGGAAGAAACTGGATAATTCCTAAGAATGAGCTTAGGTACATTCCTTATACAGGAATGAGTACATTCACTTGTGGAATTGATCCTCCATGGTTGAGAGAGAGAGATAGACACATCATTTTGGTCTTCACTTGGGAAGACAGAATGGAGGATTGGGTAATCATCTGGCATTCGATACTCTTTGAGAATGTGATAGGGAATTCAAGATAAGAGTAGTTGTGGACCAATATTCTTTGAGGGCTAGCTACCTAAGAGAAGAATAGTCCAAGAAGGTCATACTGTGTGAACACCCAGGTGAAGTATGTACCTTGGAGAGACAATGACTATGGTGTCTATAAGTCATGTGTCTTGCCAACATTGTAGCCCATTGTCTCGTTGAGAGATGGGGCTGTTAGTCAAGGCCTTGCACTAGGACAATGCTGGTTGATATGATGCTATACATATGCGATTACCAATCCGATTCTTCTTATGAGATTCTTCAGTTTGAAAGTGACCATGTACCTATATGAATACCTCCCTAGTTAAGAGGGAGTGTTGGAAAGTGTAACTAGGATCAATCTTCATATTGACTATGTAATTATGTATTTTTGTAATGAAGAAGACAAAGATAATGAAATGTATTTTTGTTATGCTTGCTTCATGGGTTTCATGAGCAAGGTTTTTATTATAGGTCAATAGACTTCTTCTTGATGTCTATTAGGGTTTGTCTTCTATTTATAAGTGTAATTAGTGTCATGTATAAGAACAGCCTAGTCATCAATAAATGCTTGAAGACCTTGTCATAAAATTTGAGGAAGAATGGCTTGAAACAACCCTCACTCAATGTTGAAGATAAATGATGGAAGTCAGCAACATTAAAGGAGTGTTGAAAAGTGTAACTAGGATCAGTCTTCATATTGACTATGTAATTATGTATTAATGTAAAAGAAGACAGATAATAAAATATGTTCTTGGTATGCTTGCCTCGTGGGTTTCATGAACAAGATTTTATTTTAGGTCAATAGACTTCTTCATGTCTATTAGGATTTGTCTTCTAGTTATAAATATAATTAAGAGTCATGTATATGAAGAGTCTAGTCAATAGAATATGCCTCAAGACCTTATCATGCAACCGTGAAGAAAATGGCTCCAGAAGGATGCTCAAAGCAGTCCTCAAATAGGCTCATTAATGCTGGAAGATAAGCCTCTCAAGTCGGCTGGAAAATATTGCTGGAAAGTCGGCTCATGAACAGTCACAACCATTCATGGTTAGGTTGGCGTATTACAGGGTCCAACAACTATAATTACCCCAGAAGACTGCGTAGAAAAGACAGGAAAAAATCCGCACGTCTCTGAGTTTTTCATACTACAATTGCAAATTAGAATAGTTCGGATACCTCCGAGTTTTTTGGGCTTGATCACAAGAAGATAAGTTCAAATAAGTTCTGAAGTTAGAGGTGAATTAAGGGTACAGTTGGCACGTTGAAGAGGAGACTGAACAACAAAGGGAAGATGGTATAAGTTACCTCTGTTTTGGGTTAAATCTGCCATGTCATGTTCCAAGACTACAGTGCAAAGAAGAGTGTGTTTTTGGGTGCATATAAAGGAGGCAATACAACAAAGAAGGATCACGAGATAACACAGTGATAGGCTCTCTCTGTTGTGAAGTATACATCTACTTCGCATATCTGTAGTAACTTTAGGAAGGTTGAAATAACAAGACAGTAATCCAGTGTGTGGAAAAGTACGTAGAAGAAAGAGAAGCCAACAAGGACAATCACAGATCAGACAAGTGATTTAAGTCTTGAGATCAAGAGTATAGGAGGTCGAGGCTAGAGGAAAAGGAGTTCACTAGCAATCGAGCTTTCCTAGGGTTAGTACAAGGGAGTGCAGAAAGGAAGATCAACATAAGAAGCCTAATGGAGCAATGACAAGGCCTTGGAGGCATAGAAGAGTCAAGGGTTTGTCATGGTCATGGTACTTGTCAACTGAAAGTCTATAAGAAGAATTCGTTACGGGTTTTCCTCTCCAAGAGGGAGAGGTTTTGCCCTGGCTCTAGGAGCCTAATTTTCTGTCTCGTGTATTTTGATAATTGACTTGATGAAAAGACTAAATAAACTAAAGAAGAGAAGACATAAGTAACTCAAGTAAGCTCATAAGTAATTATCAAGAAGAGAATTTGAATTAATCACTAGCCCTCTAAATTCTCAACAACTCTTACTTCAAGAATTTAACATTACTATTGATTTCTAGCGTTGCTAGGGTTGAGATGTGTGAGGAAAATGAAAGGGGAGACATGCTTTTCTTGGAGGGACTATTTTTGGAGGGAAAGAAGCCCAAGTTTCCCATAAAACCGTTTCAAAACTCACAAAACCACATTCTATCGTGTTCGCGACTGGTTTGGCGTGAACTGGCCAGTTTATGCTTGATTTGACCAAAAAAACGGCAAGGAGGGTGGTCTAACCAGGTTTTTCTATTGGTCCGGTGGAGTTTTCTAATTAATAGGGTAGTTTGATCGGTTTCTGGTTCGAATTGACCAATTTTGAATACTATGAAGTAATCAGAACATCCCAATTGTAATCAGAGTAGCGCAACATCAACATGGTGGATATTTTTAGAAGTTTCCAGGAGCTAGTGGTAGAGACATTGTCGGGAACTCTAGAGGTCTTCTGGGTACCATTGACACATCTTATGTCAAAATTTTATGGTAGTTAGACTAGCAAGAGATTATGAGATGGTACCCTATCGAGTGGGGAAATTATGAGAAAACACTTTTAGCCAGGATTGCAACACAACAAGAGATTTTTACCACAAGGGATGTCAAATTCCTTAATTAGCAGTGGGATTCAGGTGGGTCATTCCATTGCATGGCAGATAGTGACTAGGATGTGGAGTCTAGCAGAACTAAGATGATACAACAAACATGTGCTGAATCCTTCTACATACTTGTTCGGGATCCAAAGATTTTCAGGTCGGATGTATTGCTTCAGCCCCCGATGAGAAGCTAAGTCAGCTGACACGGGGACACGGGACACGAAGGACACGCGGATTTGAGTGTAGGATACAGACACTGTGACTCCCCAGAACAGGACACATCCGAAAATGTTATATATATATATATATATATATATTAAAAATTAGATATTTCTTACACAAATTCATACAAATTCATTGATTCAAACATACATCTTCATGTAGATGTAAGTTTTACAAAGATACATCATACAATCGTGCAAAGTAATAGACATATTCATTAATGATCTAATAGGAGAAAGACAAGATACTGTAGTTTTCTCATTAAGTCATCAAAATCAAAATGTGTTACATAGGTAATACAATGCCAATGGAAAATGGCATGCCAAATAGAAATAGAAAATAGAAAAAAACTACAAGTCTACAAGCCTCAAGGGAGTAGGTAGCTCATGAGTCATGAGTCATCAATCCTCATCATCATAATCAACATCATTGTCCTCATCATCGTGGTCACCACTGCTCTCCTCTGCGACATCCTCCTCCTTTGTATCCAATGTCATCTCTGCATCTGCTGGTGTGGAGGGTGACCCCTCTACAGTGTTAGCATCATCAAATGTGACAGGCTCTAGCACTAACTCATTGAGATCCAAGTTGGCCAATGCCAAGTCAACACTGTTGTCCAGACCCATATCATCAGGAAAGACATCCCACATCTTTGTCTTTTCCTTCAACCGCTCATCCCTTTGCCTGTAAATATGACGAAGGTTGGTGTGCACATACACCATTGTCTCTGCCCTGGACTGCTTAAGCCCACTCTTCTTCACACTATACAAATTCCCATATGTGCTCCAATCCCTCTCACAACAAGAGGATGAAGTCACCTGAGAGAGGACCCTCATGGCTAATTGCTGTAGAGGAGGGCTTGTTGCCCCATGAGTTGCTCACCAAGAATAGGGCTTCTTAGCCCCCCTGTCTCTAATGACATCATAGCCCTGCAAATCGCCCAATGCTAGTGGACAAATTTGCAAAGGCATCCTCCACCTCATCAAGTGATGCCCTATCCTGAAAAATCCTCTTGAATGCATCTTTCCTCCCTTGTGAAATTTCACTATCCATGTGAGGAGGGAATATGCGAGAAGTTCCACCAATCAACCACTCATGGCTGTAGTATTTTGGGTTCAAGGAGTGAGCCAAACAATGTAAAGGTGTGCAATTCTTGTCCCATCTACTGACAAGAATTTCCTGTATGCTGGTGAAGAAGGCCTCTGGTGATGTCACATACTCGGGGCACTCACTTTGTAAAATAATGTTCCTCACAGACTCGATCATGGAATCCTTTCCCTCATAAACCTCTCATAGGATGGGTTGGTCTGTATTTGCAAATCGAAGCAAGGAAATGATAGGATCCATGATCTGAAGAAGTAGATCTACCCTCTCCCACCAGACATCATCCAATATTGTGTCCTGCACTCTTTTTGAGGTTGCTTGATCTGTCTTTCTCCAAAAAGACCAAAAATATGAAATAACCATGGCCCTAAGAATGATCTTGACCTCCCTCAAACTCTTCAACATGATGAATGAAGAAGTAAACCGTGTATCCGCAATCTTCAACAATGATAGATTGGTGTACTCCTTGTAGATAGTGAGGAAATTTGTATGGTTTTGTACAAAGTTGCGGATATGCCGTGCATCCTCAATAATGCTTCCAATCCAAAGCACATCAGAGGCAATAGATTTCAGTGCTATTTTCATTGCATGGACAATGCAAGGGTCCAAAATACTTGTGGATATTTAGCTTCCACAATCATGCCAGCACCCTTGCAAACAGGTGCATTATCTGAAATGATTTGCACACAAGAATCGACACCTACATCTTCAATAACTTTAATAAACAACATGCCGATATATTGTGCATCCTTGTATTGTCCAAGTGCATCTACTGATTTCAAGAAAACTGGACCATTCAATGAAGACACCATGAAGTTGATGAGTGGGTGCTATGCTGGATCTGTCCATCCATCAGAAACAATGCTAACCTCAGTTGTTGGCCATGCTGATTTAATAGGCTCAAGCATTTTGTCTACCTCTTTCTTTGCCTTTGTCAACAATGTGGTTCTAAGCTTCTCTGACCCAAGAGGCACATACCTTGTTGGAGCCCCTTGACTTAGAGCTCGACACATCTCAATAAATAGAGGTGACTGTGCAACATTAAAGGATATGAAGTTATGATAGAAAAAAATGCAATGGTGAGATTAAGCTCTTCCCGCTTCTCTTTTTGGAAAATCCTTTCCATTGGACCAAGTGCAGTTGCCTTTATTATTGCTGCTTGTCCCCCACTAGAACTCTCAAATGGGAACTTGTTGCTGCTTTTCCTCAAGAATGGAAGGGGGTCATCATTCTTGTTTTGTTTTGCTTTTGAAACCACATTTGCCACACCAACAAATTCCTCTCTTTCCATTTCCTTCCTCTTTGCTAAAGACACCTATGTACAAGTTGAAATTCCAGAACTTGGTAAAGCCAACAAATGAGCTTTCACACGGTAAATGTGCTCATGAAATGGTTGTGGCAATAGCTGCATTTCCAAGCAACATTGCCTCCTCCCCTCATCTTGCTGCCTGGCACTGCCTCTCTTGTGAGGTTGTTGCCTTCCCTCAACATTTGAAGTTGCTGTTGCAGCCCCACTTCCAATAGATGGAATACTTGCAGACCCTGATGAAATAGGAATAGGAAGGGCATCTCCAATGAAGACATTCTTCCCCTTTCTTTGCCCCTTCCTTGCTGCCCTTGATTGAGCCATGAACGCTATAAAAAATAAACAAAAAAATCCCAAATTTGTAAAACATATGCACATGCAAACTGAATGCAAAAAAATAGAGAGACAATGCACTTACCGGTTGCTTGAATCTCCTTGAAAATGCTCCCTTGTTCCTTGCTACTCCTTTCTCCTTTCTCTTTGCTCCTCTCTCAACACACAACAAACACAAAGTGAAAAAAATAAGAGAGAAATACTTTTTTATAAGCTTGGGACGCCTTTCCGCGCGGGTCGTGTCTGACAGATCGGGACACGATCGGATTCGTTGAGTTGGACATCAATCCGTACGAATCGTGTCCGATTCGACGGATTGGGGGGGGGGGAGGACGAATCCGGTTTCTTAGATGAGAAGTAGTAGTAATTACAGGCTTCTCTCATGCCCCATTGATGCAGCAGGAGTTGAGCGGTGCCTTCATCGAAGTTAGTTGGGTTCCAAGACTCAAGAATTACAAATTAGAATTGCTTGGGGACAAGCAATCATAGGAAGGGAGAACTTTAATGTCCCTTTTCGAGAACAAAAGACCAACTAACTAATTTAATTATTTAGTGTCATCTCTAAGGTGATATTGAGTAATTAAATTAATAAAAGTGATTATTAAGTGACTTAAAAATTAATTAAAGAACAACCCTTAAAAAGTAACTTAATTAAAAGAAGGAAAAGAACCCATGGTTTTCATAAGATCCATGGTATTTTCACAACCATTGCAATAAAAGGAAGGCAAAGGATCATTTGAGGACATGAATATTTGGATTATTATGAGTTGGATTTGGGAGCTCTAGTAGCTTATTGTGTGAGGGGAAAACCTTTGTATCCCAGTTTCGGTGTTGAGAGACATGCCCTAGTTGGTGGCGATTAGTTTTGGTGGTGAAAGATTCCACCCTAGCTAGTCAAGAGGAAGAACCATTTCAGGTTCTTCAGTAATGCTCATTAGGAGAAAGGAGGAGGCCGTGTTCAGTTGTAGCACATCACTAGAGGAGGCCAAATTCATGAAGGCTGAATTAGATTGAGGTAGTTGCTGGGGTTTGAAGATTGCATGGAATCCAGAAGCAACCGATGGATTTTCTGGTACCGGGTTTTTCCTAAGAATTATGATTGTAATTTGTAATCCCCTCTAAATAGATTTTGGCGTTTCGCCTTATTATCTGAATTGGTAATTTAAAGGCTGGAAATTTTATTTCTCTAGCAAATTTTTATGGTGTATTTTCATTGAAGCAATTGCCCAGAAATTATTAGAATTTAAAAAGCAATATTTCCAGTGATTTTTCTGTTTTATTTAGAATTTAATTTGCCGAAGGTTTATGAGAAAAATTCTTGAAGGAATTTGTTAGAAATAGTATCGAAATTTAAAAGGAGATATTACACTCACCCTACCCTAGCAAAGTTATATTGTTTCTTCTTGTCTGAAAAGTTATATTCTCTTTTATGACTTGTTCTTCAAATTCTTTGCACATAGAACTCTTCTCCCTTATCAATTGACATGCTTTAATTGAATGTACTTTTTTTTTTCATGTAACAAACTACCCCACCATCCAGCCTGTAGGCAAGGGTAAGCTATTCTTTAGGGCTCAAAGCAATTCAACAACAAGGCCCAAAGTTATTACAACAAGATATTTGATATGAGCTCATTATGTCACTTGTGGGAATTGAAGCTGGGTGGGGAGGATAACAATTGTTCCTCTCAACCACATGAGATAAACCTAGTTGACAATTTCCAGTGTACTTTAAGAAACACTCTAAGGAATACAAAAACATAACCCACCATTTGTATGAGCCTTTTAGAGATTCATGCATCTAGATATTTTGCGAATTGTGGTTCTGGATTTTATGGAGCTTGGGAAATGATAGTTTGCTATCTGTGTCAGATTTTACTGTTAACGGCTCCTCATTTATCTTTCTTCAACAATTATATTTTCCGAGCTCTACTAATTTTGTTGCAAAATCCACTTGAAGTCTCATTTTACTTACCCAGCTGGGGTTGCCCTGGAAATGTGTGAAACTGCTAGTGGGCATATTTTCACTTGCTTCGTGATTTTTTTCATTTGAATATTTGTAAATGGATCTTAAGAAAAGGTTTATTTTTCTCACTTAGCTTGGGTTGCTGTTAAAGTGTATGCAACAGCTGCCAGGTATAATATTCCATGCTCGGTGATTGTCCTCATTTAAAAGTTTGTACTTGGATCTCAAAAAGAATTTACATATTGTTCTCGTACTTGAGAATGTCAGTCTTTATTTGCCAAATTTTGATGAATTTTATGTATATATAATATTATAATGTCAGAGAATATTTTTTTCTATGACGTTACAGGAATCCATTGAATTTCTGTGTTTTCGTATGACAGTGAATAAATAAATTTCATGGAGTTTATTGAACTGCAGGATGGTGAAACAACCCTTCATTTAAGGAAGAGAAAAAGTGATACAAGAGAGATGCAGACCTTTTATCAGCAATACTATGAGAACTATGTTAAGGAGCTTGCTCAAACAGCTGATGAAACAGATCGGTACACTTAACATTAGAAATTTTTTTTTTTTTCTTCTTATACTTTCTTTTATATCCTTTTACCTTATGATTACTCTCTCTGAGCTCTATAGGCTTATCTCAGTTATATAGACCAAAAAATCAGATGGATAGCACTTTCTTCCATTTTCTTAAGCATGGAAAATGCATGCGATAACTTATGGTTAATTCTATAACAGAAATGAATGCTTAACTTTCCAGAAAAATGTACCTTTTAACACTCTTATATTTAATTTTCTTCTTTGATGAATCTGTCCCTAAGAAGTTGCTGACTGGTTGTTGAATCTTCCTCAGAGCAGAACTAGCAAAAGCATACCAAACCGCTAATGTACTGTTTGAAGTATTGAAGGCTGTCACTCAAACAGAGTCTGCTGAAGTTGCTCCTGAGGTCAGGATTGTTTCTTATTGCCATGGTCAAAAAAAAGCTATAGCTGTACTTCAAGTTATGACCACTACCATAGAAAACATAGGATGAATTGTTTTTAGTTGTAAGTTTTTGATTGGTAATTGGTTTGCTTGTAGATTCTGGCAGCCAGTAAAGATGTCAAGGAAAAAACAGAGATGTTAGTGCCCTATAATATTCTGCCTCTTGATCCAGCTAGTGCACATCAAGCCATCATGAAATTTCCTGAGGTTAGTTGCTGTGTCAATTAAGTTGATTGGTTCCTGTTCTGTGCAAGAATCTTCCCATTCACTTTCATGTTCTCAATGCTTCCAGTGTCCATCGACATTCTGAATGTTTAATTTATATGTTTTCTTTCAGAAAATGATAGTTGATGCTTACACTTGTTATTAACACAACTTTAGCATCTGATTATTTGTTTACACTCTTGGAAAATTATTCGTACTTCATTCATGATCTCAGATTCAGGCTGCAGTAACAGCTCTGCGCAACATTCGTGCCCTGCGATGGCCTGGAGATAATCAAAAGTCAGACCTAGATCTTCTTGATTGGCTCCAAGCTACATTTGGATTTCAGGTATTTACAGTTAGAGACTCAGAGATAGTTTTTTGGAGCATCTAATTGAGAATTGTTTATACATTGTCACTTTCCTACTGCATTTATATATTCAAACTCCTAAATAATTATTCTGATTCTGTATTGACATAAATATGGATCCCTGAATAGACATGAACTGATCTATGAAGTCTTGTATGGAAACATGAAACATGAGCTAAGCAAGTTGATGGTAGTGCTTTAATTTTTACAGAAAGACAATGTGGCCAATCAAAGGGAGCACTTAATTTTGTTGCTTGCAAATGTGCACAAAAGGAAAATTCATAAAGTTCAAACGTCTACAGCAGAGCAAATGTCAAAGGTGATCCACCATAATAGTCTTGGTTTTCCATTTTATTGAAAACATTTCCATTGCAGATGAAGGATGGGAACATGGATACTTGAATAACCATTTTTTTTTTTATCGTGCATTCTGACAGTTGGATGATGAAGCTCTCAATGAGGTCATGAAAAAACTGTTCAAAAATTACAAGCAGTGGTGCAAATATTTAGGTCGCAAAAGCAGCCTTTGGTAATATCTTGTGATATGACAATGTTTTTATTGATCTCACGTTTATTCATATTGTCATTGTGTTGCACAGTGTGGTGATAGCTGACATTTTGTCCTAGATGTGTTTTGGAATTAATTATGATAATATATACTAAAAGTTTAGGTTTTTCTGGTTTTGTCAAATACAGGTTGCCCTCTATACAGCAGGATGTGCAACAACGTAAAATTTTATATACGGGACTTTATCTTCTTATTTGGGGAGAAGCTGCAAATCTACGGTTTATGCCAGAATGCCTCTGTTATATTTACCATCATGTATGCAAGAGATGGTTTTTGCTAGTGTCTTTGTTTTCCAGAAAAGCATTTGGTCAAATTGAATTAAAACAAAATCTTTACACTTAAAATTTAAACTTGTAGATTCTATTCGTGTGGACTTTCAAGGTCTGTAATTTATAACATAGCATTGAGTTTCATCCACATGCAATCAAAAGAAGATTGACAAGTTTAATGCCTTTTAGGCCATGAAAACTTTATAAGAGAGCTATTTTGATAACTTAGGTAAGCTTCACCCAAGCAGAGGGTTGGTTGTGCAAGTACATAAGTATCATCTATTTGTCAAAATATTGAGCAGTTAAAACATAAAAGTTAACTGGAAACTAGCAATGCATAGCATATAATTGATCGACAATAATGACCATACATCAAATTGCTGTTCCCTAGTTAGTGAAATGACCACTCTACTTGATAGGTTATTACATCTAGGATTAAACTTTTACTGGTCACCTTGAAAGGGTTACGTACCATACACATGCAATTACTGATCTCTAATGGCATAAAGTAGTAGCATGGAAAGTTGCCATTAATGTACAACCTACCAAGGCAACAAGCACCTTGCATCCTTAAGTATGTTCTTTATATGGGAAATGACTAGCGTAATTTGTCAGCGTCATAAACTGAATAACTAATTGCTCACCAGCTATTTTAGGGCACTATATTAGAAGAGAATTTGATGATCCATCTCATTCATGCATACGTTGTGGATTAAGGATTAGACAGTAAATGAATCTCAAAAGCCCAAGTCTTTTTAGATGATGTTAACAAATCCAATTAGAGATGTTAAAAAGTGCATATGGTTTTTGTCTCCTGGTTGGTAATAGCAATAATTAACATCCAAGGATAGAGGGTTATTATAATAGGTTATTTGGACTTTTAAATATAATTTGGTTTTGTCTTTAATAAAACATTGTGTGCAAGGAACATCTTACAAAAGTAAAATCACTGACAGGACAGATCATAAAGGATTCTAAACCAAATCCTTTGAAATATTCAAACCTCCGAGTAATGCAGAGTGCCTTTGTAATATTCCGATTGGAAAATTTACAATGATAACAAATAAATGCAAATATATAAGCACATATTTTTTTCAGAAATTAACACATGAACCAGAAAATGTGCACCAACTCCATAAACTGGCCAAATTTTATTATATGCTATGGTACAAATAATTGGAGAAAGTGCACTTGGGCTTGCACAAGGCAAGCTACAAGCACCAGCTGATGAGTACAAACAAATCCAACAACTCCAATAGCAAGGTCCTCCAGAAAACTGTGCTGCTGCTCCAAGACTGGACTGCTGCCTGACTTCGGCCTCTGATTTATTCACTGAAAACTGCCCAGAAAATTCTAGGAATTTGGGAAGGTGATCTTTGCCCAAAACCCAGAAAAACCCAGAAAGAGTTTCATTTAATTTCAAACTTCAAAATCTAACCCTTTGTAGCTTGGCCCTCCTCCAAATTCGATTTCTGTTACAGCAGTTGTTGCTGTCAATCACTGCCCTTCAAAATCCCAGCAAACCTCCTCAAAAGAACCTCCAATCAATCCCCTAACACCTCAGCTCCAAAATCCCACAAAGGCAACTCCCACAAATGAGTCTTCTTGAATGATTGTGCAGTCCAGGGAAGTGCTTATACAGTTTCTGTATATATTGGCTGAGAATTGCGTGAAGGCTGCTCCTATGTGGCTGCTACTGTTGCTACACTACAGAAATGGGTCAATCACTCCTGTAGCTCCTCTGATGAATCTTCCAACAACTCTACTTCACAATAGCAAGATGGCTCCAACCACTGCGCAGTAGAGGCACTAGACTGCGTCCCAATCTCTCCAAAAAAAACGCAGAACCTGTAGGTACTCGCTCCTCTTGTCTCAAGGCAAGGAAAATGCCTTCCTTGGGTGGCACTCGAACTCCACCGAAGAAAGGTTGAGCTTCACTCCTTGGGAAGCTTGTGCTGAACAACACAATGTTGGCTCAACTAAGCAGCTAAGGCAATTCGATTTCTTCAATAGGCAAAAGATACAAATGACTCCTCCATTTTTTCCTTTTATAATTACTGGGCATGCATGCATGGTGGGTCCCTCCACAATTCGATTTTTTCCTAAAGGAATTCGAATTCCTTTTTCCTCTAATATGTACTTCATGTGGGTTCCATATTCCACTATCAAGTAAATAATTTATTTCTCCTATGTTCGCCACCCCAAAATTGCCTTGTGTTAACTTTAATCAAAATTTACAAAAATTGATTTCCTAAGACATTAGGAAAATCTAGGAAGGGACATTACAGTTCGCCCCTCCTGGATGTTGCTTGACCCCAAGCAATTGTAAAACTGGAGGCTGCAAGTTCTGTTCATTCTCCCATGTAGCATCCTCCTCCGACAAATACTTCCATTTGACCAAATGCTCTCTAACTACCCTATTCCTCAACCTCCTCTCCCAGGTCTCCCGAATGAGCTCTGGTGTAAAAACCAAATGCCCCTCATCATCCAATGGAGGCAATTCAACTGTTGCTACAATCTGCTGTCCCAATGCATTTTTCAGGCACGAGATGTGGAATACGTTATGGATCTGGTTCTCGGAAGGCAACTCCAGCTCATAAGCTACCTCACCTACTCTCCTCACCACCCGGTAAGGTCCATAGAATTGTGGCTGCAATTTCTCTACACCCTTCTGCTTGAGGGAAGATTGCTTGTATGGCTGCAAACACAGGTAGACCATGTCTCCTACCCCAAACTACCTCTCCACCTTGTGCTTATCAGCATATATCTTTTGTTGATTTTGGGCCACCTGCAGATTGTTCTTAAGAGCCTGGAGAATCTCTTGGCTCCTTTGAACATAGTCCTTGGCCCCTGGGCTCTGCTATCTCCAAAAATCATATCAAAAAAGGTAAGTGCATTATATCCATAAAGAGCTCGGAAAGGGGACATACTAATGGACATGTGATAAGTTGTGTTGTAGCAAAACTCCCCCCAGATGCAACCATTTTTACTATTATTTTCCCTCCAACCATTTTTTCACAATCTGTGTTTGCCCATCAGTTTGGGGATGGTAGCTAGTGCTAGGTGTAAGCTCAGTCCCCACCAAATGGAACAACTCTTGCCAAAAATTCCCCATGAACCTGTTGTCCCTGTCACTCACTATGGTCTTGGGAAGGCCATGCAACCGGAAGACCTCCCGAAAGAACAACTCAGCCACCTGGGAGGCTGAAGACCTCAATGAAATAGCAAAGAAGTGGGCAAACTTGGTCAGTCTGTCAACCACTACATAAATGTGAAAATTTGTGTTACATGGAATCCTACTGTAACAACTGATGGAAAATCTTCTATTTGTTATTTTACTTAACAAATTATTACTGTGTTCTACAAGAAAATATTGAAATCCATTCTCTACAACCTACACAATTAAATTGCAGAAGAAATACAAGTGCGGAAACAAATCTGAACACACATAGATCACACAACCATCCGACACAATTATTTTTGGACTAATGTCCTCGGAAAAACCCAATGTGGGAAAACTGGTACTGCAGATCTGAGGGTTTATGTTATTATGCAGTAAATTCTGAGTACAAGTCTATGATTGATGAGACTGTCAAATCATATAGAGAAACTGACAGAAGAGATCTCGTGAGACAAAACTCAGTCCATGAGAATCTGGCATTGATTTGCATCAAGGCTGGACTGCCCTGTGATGCCTCTGCACTAGTCTCACTGCTGGTTGGAACTGAATCTCCGGAAAATCTCTCAATGGCTCTGCACTGTCTCCTCTGCAGGAAAAAGACTCTCCCTCATTGGCTCTGTGCTGAAGCTGTGGCTCTCTCTTGTTGAAAAGTGTAACTAGGTCGGCCTTCATATTGACTATGTAATTATGTATTTATAAGACAAATATAATAAAATGTAATTTTTGTTGTACTTGCTTCATGGGTTTCATGAACAAGATTTTATTATAGGTCAATAGACTTCTTCTTGATGTCTATTAGGGTTTGTCTTATGTTTATAAGTGTAATTAAGAGTTAGGTATATGAAGTACCTAGTCTGAAGGATGTGCAACAAGACCTTGTGAAAGAATGGCTTATGAAAACTCTCATAACAACCCTCATAAACGCTGGAATAAAATCTCTTCATGTTGGCCCTTAAATAGTGATGAAGTCGGCCTTCAAGTAGAATGTAAGGTCAGCCTAAAAAGGAGGAACTGTGCCATATATAAACTCAAAACTTGTGGCTCATTTGAAAGGATGAAGATTGCAGATTTTCTCTGAAGCAATGCAGATAAGAAGTGCGGATTCTCTCCGAGGAAAAATAGAGTTAAGTTCAGGAAGAAATTTGCGGAAATCACTACAGGAGTACGAAACGATTAGCAGATAAGTCTGAATAATATAGGGAAGCATTTGCAGACAAGACTACAATTACAGTTTAAAAGAAAGTTTAAGAATCTACCACAGTGCGGATAAACCTCATTTCAGTGCGGATAAACCTCAGTAAGATTTGCGGACCTACCACAGTCTATAAGTGCGGATATATATATACACATTTACCTTGAGATAGTGCAGACTTATACCAGAGTACAATGCGGAATTTAGGAAGTATAGGTGCTGTTAAGGAATAGTAAAAAGTGCTGGTCAAAGTCATGAAGATTTTTGGATCAAATCTCAAGAATAATTGCAGATACAAAGGAAGTCAAGAAGTGCGGACAGATCAATGAACTAGTGTAGCATCTGAGTACGGACAAGTGCATGAAGGAAGAGTGCGGATAGTCAGCAAATAATCAAGGACAGTTTGCAAGGGCTGTGATGACAAGATAGAATTAGCAGAAATTGAGACAATGATCATAAGGAGAAGAGGTAGTAATTGTGAGGAAGGTAAATCTATGAACTGCTCAAGTAATTCAACTACAAGCATATACAAGGTGGAGATCAAGGTCTTGGAAGAACATCTAGGTCAAGGGTCTAAGTCTGGGTCATGGTACTTGTCATTTGAAGATCTATAAGAAAAATTCTTTGCGGGTTTTCCTCTCCAAGAGGGAGAGGTTTTGCCCTGGCTCTAGGAGCCTAACTTCCGTGTCTTGTGCATTTCGATAATTGACTTGATGAAAGGTTAACTAAGAGAAGACATAACTAACGCAAATAAGTTCACAAGTAATTATCAAGAAGAGAATTTGTATTAATCTCCAGCCCTCCAAATTCTCAACATCTCTGTCTCTGATGCTATGTACTCTTCGGCTCAGGAAACCTTCCAACCATAAATACTGCCCCTCACTACAATCAAGGATCACTTAGATCTGATTTCGTCCGAGCACTTGCTCCGTCAGAAAAATTGGATCTCTAGATCCTCTGTGTCTCCACGAATGTATTTTCCTAATAACCCTTCAAGTCTTTATAATCTTCTCGTTGAGGGTTCAATGGCCCAGATTAGATCTCTAATCAATGACTAAGATTAACTTTTGACTTGATCTGTTTATTTTAGATCATTCTCACTCATATTCTATTAATACACTCTAATTATTTTATTTTCCTAATGTAAAAATTTCCTCTTTCCCACCCCGGTTTTCAGTTTCACCTTATTTCTCCAAATAGTTAAATGCCCTTTCCCATATCCTTACATTCAACAAACTAGAAAATAAATTTTCGCTGAAAACACAAATTCTGGAAAATTTACAGAATGCTGGAAAATGCAGAAAAAAAAAATCAGCAAGCATAAAACAACCATTCAACACATTTAACACTGATATTTTTGGTCAACATGACCCTGGAAAAACCCCATACAATTCTTGGGGAAAACTAGTTCGAAAGCTTCTCTTTTATTTTTCTGAATATTGCTTTTTACAGTGAAACAGGAAAAACTCAGAAAAAATTCCAGCAACCAATTTACAGACTTATCTCGATTTCCGTGCTTGCACACCACCTCGGAAATTGTGCCAAATCAGTAACAACAGAAAACAGAGAATTTACAGCACCTTAGGACAGCATTAAATGCTGTACAACCACCTTGGGAAGCGTGCAGAAACAATTGTACTTTGTTATACGGACTGTACAGATTTTGTACAGCAACCTCTCTCGAAATCCGTGCCAAAAAACAGAGCTGTAGCTACTGTCCTCTTCCTCGGTTTTTGTGCCGAAAATGACAGCCATCCTCTTTCTTGAAAAACGTGCCTGATTTTTGTGCCTTGGAGTGCGTGCTTGCTGCTGTACCCTCTTCCTCGATTTCTGTGCCTCACTTGGAAACACTGCCTCTCCTTTGCTGTACGAATTTTCTGCCTCGGTATGTGTGCCAATAAATGCTGCTGTACCTTTGCTGAAATCTCTTCACTGCTGCCCTCCTTCTTCTCACTGCTCAGAAAAATCTCCAGCTCTCCTTCTCTCCTTCTCCCAATCTGCTCATGAAAGAATGAATGACCTTTTCCCTCATTTTCCTCCTTTAACCTAACCCTAAGTGACTTTTGAGGAATCCCTAAATCCAATGGCTGAAATAGATTGAGATCTAGGGCTGAGATTAAATGCTCATTTAAATCTCACTTTCTATTTTTTAATTCACCCAACTTTAATAAAGACCCACTTAGTCATTTATTTCCAAAGTCACTTTTCCTTTCTAATTTTACATTGACTTTATTAAAGTCACTTTAAAATTAGACTTTAGTAACTTTATCACTTAAAGTCACTTTTAAATTAGACTTTAGTAACTTTATCACTTAAAGTCACTTTTAAATTAGATTTGACTTTATAAAAATTATAAAGTCACTTTAGGAGAAAAATTAAATTTTTTTTAGACACTTTTCCCTAGGCCAAAGATCAAAGCCTTAGGGAACCACCTGTCCTCCGGTAACCAAATTTCAACACCTAAGTTTTGACTTAGGGTCCCTTTAAAAATAATTAATTATTTCAATAGAATATAATCCGAGTGGAATTTCACCAAACGCTTTCTAGTTATTTAGAATACATGTGTCTAAGCCTCTCCACAAAATTTGAGAGTTGGAGCACATCCAATGTTACCCCAAATCAACACTCCCTCTTAGCGAAGAATGTGCTCTAAAAATATGCCCTGCTGCATACTGTTCTGACTCTGAAGCATCTCCCTCTGCACTGTTGATGTCTGACTGTGCTGCCCATCAACTCTGCGCAAAATGCTGCATCTGTACTGTTGCTGACACTGCCACTGTCAACACTGCATCTGTGCTACAACTCCCTCTGAATTGTGCATCTGTGCTGCTGTTGACTCTGCCACTGCCAACTGCTACTGCACTGCATCACAGTTGCTTTCTGCAACTGAAAAAAGATCCAAAATTGGACAAGTATACTGCATCTCGGTGATGAAGATCTGACTGCTGTTAGTCTCTACGCTGCCTCTCTGAAGCTGTTGTCGCTCTGCATTGCGTACCTCTGCGCTGTTGCAACACTACTGTGCACTGCTCAGACTCTGGCGCTACTAACCATTGCGCTGTCACTTCAACACTCCTTTGCACCAGCTGGCACTAGTCCATCCTGCTATTGTTGTTTTGGGCTCCTGTAGTGAGGTAATGATCCGAGAGGTGGACTCCTCAAGGATCTTGCCCATCTTGTAGATCTATGGGTTTACAACTCCAAATCATCCTGAGATATATGAGCAATCATCGCAAACTCCTCCTCCTCTATCTTAACTGCTCTGACGTGAGGATCATGTTTCTCATCCCTGTCCTTCTTCTTGAGAGGACACTGTGTGGCGTAATGCCCCATCTTGCCACACCGGAAGTATTTGATCTTTGATAGATCCTTCTTCCTCCTGCGCAAGGGCCACATTCTCTTCCTCCTCATTCTTGATCTTCGAACCGCTGCTGCTTTTCCCCTCAAGTTGACACTTTAGTAAGTCTCTCCGCATCTCTTCTTGTTGAAGAGCTGTCCACATTATCACATGCGCATGTTGTTAAAATTCTAATACCAACTTCGATTTGTTTTCTCTCAACAATTATTTATTCGCGAAAATTTATTTTATTACCCAAATAATTTATGAATTGTTGAAAAATAAAATCATTTGTATTTTAACTTCCAGACATTAATGTGCAATGGAAAAAACAAAACAGAGAGATCAGTCACATCGCAACAACAAATGTTCACCCATAACAATTCTCCTCCTTTCAATAATCTTGTTTAAATTTGGGTTTCGATCCACGAAGAAAATACACAAAAAAATGCAATGATTGGAACCTGTAACTTGACTCCACTGGGAATAATTCAGCCAAAGCAATTTCGACCCTCTAGAAATCAATCCGTGAGGAAATTTGGCTTGGAGAATTAGCCCACCTCTCACCAACAATTCGGCGCTGGATAAATCGACCTCTCTAATTCACAACATCCTCTACGCTTTAGTGATTTGGCCTCCCTCGATCTCCAAATCTCAACCTCCTGGAAATCTTCCTGAATCACTTGACACTCTTCCTCTTTCTCCTCATTCTAGATGAGTCTCTTGCTATGGAGGAAACAACTCTTTCCTTCTTTGAGAAAACCACTTTCTCAAATGTAGTAGTTTCCTCTTGTCTTGTGTCTTCACCTCTCCCTTAGGCTTATCTTTATAATCTTCATTAAGCTAAATCTCTAACCCTAATCTCCTAAGTGATTGACAGTTGAGATTAGATCTCACCTCACTTGAGATCAATGGTTATGATCATATCTAAGCCACTTAAATAGTTTTATTATTTCTCCTTATTGCTTTGGCTTAATAGTCCACAATAGTCGACAATAAATATTTGACTTTAATTATTATACTTTTCCTAAGTTAGACTTAGGAAAGAAGTCATAAATCATTTACTTCACTAAGCAAGCACCTAAAGAGGAAATTAGCCATTTCCTACATGCTAAGACACCAAGCTCATTGAGAAGACCTTTTGAAACTACCATAAGCTTCAACAATCCCTCTTAGCAAGGAAGAGATTCTCTACTACCCCTAGCTTGTCCTGTAAAACATGAACTTCCCTTTCACTAGAGCCGTAGTCAGAATATCTGTCACTTGGTCCCCCATGGAAATGTACTACAATCTCACAACACCTTTCTGGACTTTTCCTCTGATGAAGTGATCATTGATCCCGATATGCTTGAATCTGTCATGAAACACAAGATTTTTAGAGAGCTTAATGCAGCTCTGATTATCACAGTGGATTGCCGTTGGTCCCATCTCAAGACCAAATAGCCTTGTGAGCATCTTGTGAATCCATATGGCTACAAACTCGCTAGATTCATTGCCATGTACTCTTCCTATGCTGAGCTAAGTGCCACTAGCTGTTGCTTCCTACTACATCATGAGATCATGGTTGATCCCAAGCCAAAACAAATCCAATCGTGGATTTTCTGTCCACAACACTCCCAACCCAATCAGAATATGTGTACCCCTGCATCTCTACACCACCAACTCCAACATATCTTACCCCAAAGTCCACTGTACATTGTAGTTATCTCAACACATGCTTCTCTGCCACCCAACGAACTTGTCTTACCTCCACCATGAACTGGCTAAGTGTGTTCACAACAAAATAGATATCTGACTTAGTGTTGACTAGATACAGCCAAGAACCTATCAACTGTCTATATAGTGTGGGATCCACCAATTCACAACTACATACTTTCCTTGCTTAAGGAAAATGTCTCCTGGTTGCAGCCACACCTCCAATCTCAAAAGGCAGTTTTTTAAACCCATCCATCATTACAAACTCCGAAGTAAGGTCCTCCTTGCACATCCCTCTGAGCTTCTTTGATCTTGTCAAGAAAAGATAATCAACATAAGGTACCAATATGAGTGGCCCACCCTCAAAAAGTACAAAGTACAGGTTGGAATCTGCCTCACTCTTGGTGAATCTCAAACCAAGAAGATATCCATCAATCTTGGCGTACCATGCATTTGGAGCATGCTTCAACCCATAAAGGGCCTTTTTCAACCTGCATACATGAGACTCTTGTTGATTTTTAAGTGCAATTAAGATAAACACAATTTTCTGCTAGATAATTACTTCCAGTGATACAATTATATCTTTAACACATTTTGTATCAGTACGCATTTACGCTTGAGGAAATTTCAACCATAAATGCAATAGGGCAGTAGAGATCATAGTAAAACAATGATGTACAAAAGACACTAAACTTTATCTCGGGAAAAACCCAATAATCTTTTCTTAGGAGAAATTGTCTAATTCAATCAAATGCACATCTGAATTTTCGAGTCAAAATATAGTTAAATTGTTCGCACAACTTTCTAAGTCAAACTTGGTCAAAGGAGAGAGAAAATCAATCTTTTGTACAACTAGTCAAATTTGGTCAAACATGTCAAATTTTAACCTCTACTCCTCTTGGTCAACAACGATCAAAGAGGTTGAATTTTGGCCCAGCAGCTTCTTAAAATTTTTTGGTTACACTGTCACAGTTGACCTATAGTCAATGCTGGTCAAACAAGTTCGGTCAGTGTCCAAATTTCAGCTAGAGATTCGGTTAATAGTCTAGTCAAAGAGGCTAGAATATTCACCCCAATAACCAGTCAAAGATTCAGTCAAGCAACACTGGAAATGCCAAGTCAACATTTTCCAAACATAAGTAGAATAGGTCAAACTTTGTTGGTCAATGTCTCTTCTTCCTCTGCACATGTGAACAAACACCTTCTTGATCAGATCCGAATTGGTGAGGAGATGCCAAATGAGGAGGTCCAAATGTCAATATATACGAGGCAAACCATGTGGTTCTTGACCAAGGGTCAAACCCCTTCAAGAGGTAGGGCTGACTTGTTAAAATGGGGCTGACCTAAATAGTAAAAAATATTTTATTTCTTTTTGACTTTGTTGACTTTAATATTGACTGCAACTACATAATTCAACACTTCCTCTTAGCTAGGGAGGTATTCTCCTTGACTTCCACAAATGTACATATGATGAATAAATTTTTCCATTCAAACAAAAGATCGAAAGCATCCCCACATCAACATCCAGTAGAGGAACTAGTCACCCGCTAGTCCTAGGGTCTCTAATCTCCAAGTTATTACTTGGAGTCATGTCAAATACCCTACCCGACCCATGACGAAAACCTTGGATCACCAATCTACCAAGTCGTCACTTGGAGTCTTGTTGGGAAACCCCCCAGACCCATGGTGAAACCCGAGACCCATTTACCATTCCCACATGTCCTCACATATAATTGAATGGTAACTTGCTTGATGCAATAGGGCACTCACTCAACCCACTAGCCAAACTCGATGACAATATGGTTAGAACTTACTGACTGGGGGAGCACACGAAGGCCTCGATGCTAACCGGACCAATCTCCCTAACCATATTACATGGTTTTCCAGTCAACACCCATGACCTAAGGGAGATTATCCATCCCTTGATGCTACAATATTAATACTCCCTCTCATCGAGGGAGGGATTCTCAACCACTATTAGCTTATCTCTGAAGTAAACAAACTTTATTCAGGGCAAGGGCTTTGTGAGAATATCGACAACCTGCTTATTAATAGAGATGTATTGGAGCCTCACTACTCTCTTTTGAACAATGCTCCGAATGTAGTGGTACTTGATCTCGATGTGTTTCAACATGTCATGGAACATTGGATTCTCTGAAAGCTTCACACAACTTTGGTTGTCACTGTAGATCACGGTCAATTTCAATGCATGATCAAACAATCCCTCAAGTAGCTTCTGAATCCATACCACTTCACAACTCGCCAAACAAGCAACAATATACTCAGCTTTAACCGTGCCAAGTGCAAGAAAGGTCTGCTTTCTACTCATCTAGGATATCATAATGGAGCCCAAACTGAAACAACATGCCTATGTGCTTTTCCTATCCTTGGTACTTCCAAATCGGAATCTGTAAGTCCATGTAGTTGTACTTCACCATCCGAGACATATTTAAATCCATAATTGATAGTACCACACAGATATCTCAATATATGTTTAGCTGCAATCTAATGTACGTGCCTGGGATATACCAAGAACTGACTTAGAGTGTTCACTGCATAGAAAATATTAGGTTTGGTGTTAACCAGATAGTTCGATGATCCAATCAGCTGACGATACATAGAGGGATTGTTAAAATTGGCAACTGGGGCCAAATTCCACTATTGAACAACTGATTTGATGGACATGATTATTGCATTGAATTCCTCTTTTCGAGAGGGCCAAAATGGATGTAAAGATCATCAAATTTGGACAAGCAGAAATGTGTTTTTGAATTTATGTGCAAAATGTCAAGGTCGACCACATCATCATGTAGGCTCGGGAAGCCCAATGGACGTGTCACTTCACCCTCAACGACTTGTATAAATATAAGTGACCTCTTACCTCATTTGGCGTCATCATCACTTACACATTCTTCTCTCTCCTTCTGTCATTGGTTCGTATAGCTATTGGGCATACCTCTTTCTCTCACACGTGTGGCAAGGAGGACAACTTCAGGGCCAAAAAATTCATATTTTCTTGCAGTTTGACCAGCGTTGACTGACTTACTAGGCATAGTTTCACTTTGATCTTTTGGGAGGCTCTCTGTCAAATTCCACTATTGAACAACTGATTTGATGGACATGATTATTGCATTGAATTCCTCTTTTCGAGAGGGCCAAAATGGACGTAAAGATCATCAAATTTGGACAAGAAGAAATGTGTTTTTGAATTTATGTGCAAAATGTCAAGGTCGACCACATCATCATGTAGGCTCGAGAAGCCCAATGGACGTGTCACTTCACCCTCAACGACTTGTATAAATATAAGTGACCTCTTACTTCATTTGGTGTCATCATCACTCACACATTCTTCTCTCTCCTTCTCTCATTGGTTCGTATAGCTATTGGGCATACCTCTTTCTCTCACACGTGCTGAAGCGAACAAAGTTCCTTCTCAAACTAAATATTCCAGAAGAATTGAAATATCCGAATATCCATGAGGATACAAATATTATATTAGATGATATGATGAAAATGAATTGATTGAATGTAACAAATGAGGCCTGCTTATATACCCACGCAGGTGCCTCTTCACGAAAGGTCATGTCTTATCAGACGTGACCTTTCAGCCTAATTACTAACTAACTAATTATCATTTATCTACATTATTTATTCATTACATTGCCTCCCCCTCAAAAAGCTTTGTCCTCAAAGCTTGTTGATGAAAGGCCTCGATTCCTTTTCCTGTTACGAACATCTTCTCGTCTCGAGACAGCCATCCTTGTCGACACAAGTTGATATGATTCTCTAAGTGACAAACAAAACTGTCGCACCGAGAATGGATCAGACCATCCTAAATCAATTTTCTGTGGAATCTCGCGGCGACTTGAAACTTGTGCTGAATTATCACTTGAGCGCATTGCACTGATATTAGTATTCTTTGGAATATCAACTTGTTTCTGTTCTGAAGACATAGCTTGATCGAGTTGTCTGCTCCCGTGATTTGGGTGTCGATAGGGAACTTTTTTGGTTGGACTTTCCATTCTTAGTTGTGTGGTGATGTTTTGATTTTCTTTTGGCGATGATGTTATTGAGCTGGTTACATAACTTTCGCTTGAAATGTTCATCGCCGGAACTACAACTTCTAAGTTTGCATCTTTTGCAACTTGCTTGTCTTCTTCTTGAGTTATGACATTTACTGCATTAGTACCAGTTTCCTTCTCTTCAACTCGGATTTCTACATTCGATGCTTTATTTTTGACAAGTTGTTGCACCTTGTTTTCTAATGACTTCTTGTCTCTCTTCAACTTCTTAATTTGCGTTAGTAATTTGTCGTTGTGGTCCTTGAGGCGAGCAACTTCTTCATTCTTATTAGTGGTGATTTTGTCGATTTCCTTTTGCATATTTTGTATCACCTTTTTACCTTCTTGAGAAATTACCTGCAAAATTTTTTGTACGTCTTCAGGCATCACGAAATTTGGCTTCAAGTTAACGTCTTGTAGCGTTATCTTCTTCTTTTTGTAGGTGAATGTCAAAAAATTCTTTTTCGTATTTAGGATAACTGAACCTAAGGTTTCCATCCATGGTGAACCCAACACAATATCACTATTATCCAAAACTAAGGTTTTCATGGTAAATTGAGAGATAAAAGTATAATCCCCAATGTTTAGTTGTAGATTTTTTATGTCGTATTTTTTCTTGTCAAAAATGTCTAATTTTTCGATTATATTTGACTCAGGAATCACCAACTGATTGGCAATTTTAGGGCTTATATAATTTTTCTCTTCAGCGGGTGATATAGCAATAGTGACATCTTTTCCTGCGATACTTCCTTTAATTTTAAGTAGCGCTTTAGGGTCGATAGGTAACGTTTCTAATTCTAAAAATCGCCCTGACTTAATTTTTGTATTAGATGTCATTTTGATTGTTGAGATAAATATTCTTCAAATTCACTCTTTTTAACTTATAAACTTTCTTGATTATAAATCTTTAATAACTTCAAAATACCTTTTTTTTTTTTTTTACATTTACTTTAATAGTTTTTTTTTCTAAAGCTTCTTTTCCTTTTAAAAGCTTTTTATTTATTATTTATTATTATTAATCTTCCCTTTTATAAATTGGTACTTCTTTATAATCCTTTTTTTTTTTTTTAATATAAAATAAGCTTTCAAGTCCCTTCACTAGATTTAGATCTCTTCCTTTTATTTTTATAGTTTTATAACCTTCCTTTTCCTATATATATATACTTTTTGCTTTTGAAAAAAACCCTTTTTTAATTATTTCAAACAATAAAAACTAGCCTTTTCCCTTTTCCACTTACGTGTCTTACGTGTTATTAACTATGTTAATAACTTTAGTGCTTAGTATTTTTTTTTTTCCTGTAATAACTTTCACTTGAAAAACCAACTTTTTACTTCACTTTCTTAAAAAACGACCCTTTGATTCTAATCACAGATCATTTATTTTAATTGATCTTTAAAAATTTTGGACAGTCATGTCTCTTCCAAAACATTGGCTACCTTAACACGTAAACTTGGTGGCACTCGTATGAATAAGGTTTCAATTTAATTGTTATCACAGGAATTCAGTAATTGTTCACTCCTACGAGGACAAGTTCAATAGATCTTCAACAGATTCGAGATTTCAACAAGTCCAAGTGTTAAGTTTTGTAATTTCGCTTTTCACACAGGTTTGTCCACAATATTGCCACGTCCGAGTTCTTAACTGAGTCACCACAGGTCGATGGGGTTTTCACTGGTTAATACACCACTAATCCAAGAAATATGGTTTCGATTTGGAAAGACGCTGCTTGAGAAATTCGGATTGTCACTTTCGATCCGATCCTTGAATTTGAGAATTGGATCTTCGCTTATTTTTCTTGGAGAGAACGGTGGCGGGACGAATTTCAATGGCAGCCAAAAAGGAAGTAATTTTGTTTTATTATATATATATTTTTTGTTTCGATGGCAGAGCAAAACAAATGATTCGGTGGCAGTGGTGAAGCTACAGCAACTGCGTGCAACGAATGGCTCCAGCGTCGACTTTTGTTGAGAGAGCGGTTGGTGATGTCGAAGCAGAGGTACCAGCGGGAATAGCTTAGGGTTCCTGTTGATGGCTGGAGTTGTGCGGACGGCTCTAGCGGCATACGGCAGTTGTGATTCCGCTTGTCGCGAAGGTGTGAAGGCGTGGGTTAAAGTAATGGCTGCGCGTGATTGTTTTATTTTTTATTTGTTTATATATATGGTGGATAGTGACCACGGTTGGGGCTCCCGGTTGGAGCGTTTCTATTGCTGCGCGGGTATCGGAAATCCGGAGGTCTTGGTTTTGCTAAGGAATATTAACGAAGCGATTCTACTGTGCCTCTGTCTCAACTAGCGATTTCTACTTTTTTTTTTCATTCGATTTTTTTTTCATGCCCTTTTTTGTGTTTAAATATATCTTTCTTTCTTTCTTTTTTCTTTTTTTTTTTTACTCTATTTTTTTCTTATTTATTTATTTATATAAATCTCTTTTTTTTTTCTTTTTTTTTTTTAATACCCCTTTTATATATGTATATCCTTTTTTCTTTTTTCTTTTTTAATATATATTGACTTTTCTCTTTTTCCTTTTTAATATTTTTTTTCTTATGGCCAAAGGCCTACTGGGAAAAAATGGAGAAACTCCAAATGTGCAGCAAAACGCTTTAACGAATTTTCGGTGAAGGACCAGGATCAAAGAGCGTGGCCCTGTGCAGCAGTGAGTAGCCAGACGATCGAACAGCTCTGATACCAAATGAAGCGAACAAAGTTCCTTCTCAAACTAAATATTCCAGAAGAATTGAAATATCCGAATATCCATGAGGATACAAATATTATATTAGATGATATGATGAAAATGAATTGATTGAATGTTACAAATGAGGCCTGCTTATATACCCACGCAGGTGCCTCTTCACGAAAGGTCATGTCTTATCAGACGTGACCTTTCAGCCTAATTACTAACTAACTAATTATCATTTATCTACATTATTTATTCATTACACGTGCGGTAAGGAGGACAACTTTCAGGGCCAAAAAATTCATATTTTCTTGCAGTTTGACCAGCGTTGACTGACTTACAAGGCATAGTTTCACTTTGATCTTTTGGGAGGCTCTCTGTCTCATCAAGCCGCATTTATTGGCACAAACACCAAGGCTTTCTATTGACTTTGATTATGTTGACTTCATACCTGCAACTAGGGTTTCTGCAGCGAATTTGACTTCGACTTCCACTGAGTTTAAGGAGGAATTTTGTGACTGTTTTCAAGGTATCTTAACCAGCTGATCAGGCTACATTTAACCAAGGTTGACCGAGCTCTTTTGTGGACTGTTTGTTGCTGCACCATTGACTATTTAGCGCTAATTTGACTACTGTTGATTGAGAGCAAGATTGCAGATTTTGATAGCGCTGTTTTGGACATCTATTGGCAAGTCAATTTTGACTTTTGTACTCTCTTTCTCTATTTAACATTTGATATAATAATACGAAGAATTGATCGAAGTGTTTTCCCCATCTCGGGGTTTTTCCTGACATTCGCCAAATCTAGTGTTCTCTTGTCTTGGCTTGTCTTCTGCAATTTTATTTTTCATGTTCTACCTACAGTTACTGTCAATGTGATTAATGGTTAATGTGATTGCTATTGAAAACTAAATTGGAAATTGTCATTGGGTTGCTAAAGGACATTGAAGTAATTGTGTTAAGCATAGAACATACCATTCTCATCTAAAATTAACATGGTATCAGAGCCCAGGTGAAGACAAAACTCAAGAAAGAGAGAAAAGCAATCACAAAGAGAGATATATTGAACAAGGACAAGCCCCAATGGCTTCTACATTTTACTTCAAGACTGAGGATAAGCTCAAACACAAATATGACTATCATGCATGGAAGATGACATTGGACTTGACTTTGGAAGAGAATGATTCAATGGACAATGTGTAGGGAAAAGTGGTAGAGCCTCCTTTAAATGCACTTGTTGCTGCAAAGACAAGGTATAAGAAAGGTGAGGTCAAATCTATGAAAATTATCATAGACTCCATTCAAAAACATTTGACTGCCTATATTTTTGATTTAGGAACATATAAGGAGATGTATGATAAGTTGGTTGGGATGTTCAAAGTGAACAATGCAAATCAAATCCTCTTTCTCAAGAACAAGTTGAAGGACACCAAGATGGATAAAGGGGAGTCTATCCAATCCCACTTCATGAGAATAACACAAATAAAAAATGACCTTCTAACAATTGGACAAGTTATTGCTGACAGTGAGCTCACTCTCATTGCACTTGGAGGTCTTCCATTATCATGGGATGTGTTTAACACCACCATTCTAAAAAATGACAAGATACCTCGTTTTGATGAATTATTGGCTCGATGCACTCAAGAGGAGACAAGGATGATGGAGAGAGACAAACCCGTAAATGGAAATGAACCTACTGCTTTCTTCCCTCATGCAAAGAGGAAAAATAATGTTGGTCCAAGGAGACAGGGTCAAGGATTCAACAAGGGATTCAAAGAAGGAAGAAAATGAAGGTACTACAATTGCAACAGGCTCGACCATTATGCTAGAGAGTGTCCTCACAACAAGAATCATCTAAGGGATGATGACAACAACAACAACAACAACAACAACAATTTCAAAGCCAATGGCAATCAAAAGAACAACAAGTTCAACAACAAAGGAAAGAGAAATGCACCCACTGGTTGAAATGGAAATGGTCAACCTCCCAAAAGGACGAGAAATACTAGGTATTATGAAAGTAATGTGGTAGAAAAACAAAATGAGATTTATCTTATTTCCGCTCTATCTACCGCCTCTCCTCCGGATACTTTGGATCATTGGTTGATTGATAGTGGAACCTCCAGGAACTTCACTAAGTACAAAGAGGCCCTCTCAAATTTGGTTGAAAAGAAGACTAATTTGGAGATCATACTTGGAGATAATACCACCTACCCCATGAAAGGGATAGGTATTGTCACTCTTCACTTGAATCAAGGTCAAACCATTCATCTACAAGAAGTATTTTATGTGCCCGATTTGAAGAAGAACATGGTGTCCATTTTTGTGATGGAAGATAAAGGCTTCAAGGTGGCATTCATCGATGGAAAGGCACGTATTTGGCAAATAAACCCTAAAGATGCATTTACTCTCTGATTTAGACTTGATGGTCTCTATCAAGTTGGTAGAAGTCCTTTGGGAGCTTTGGCAAGCGATACTTCACTTCAATTTGAGCTATGGCACCGAAGATTTGACCATTTACATTACAAAGCCTTACCTGGTGTAAGGAAGATGGTCACAGGTATAGTTCAATATGAATCATGAAGGTGTTTGTTAGGGATGTGCAACTGGAAAACTTACAAGGGGACCATTCCCTTCTAGTGAAAGCCAAACATAAGGTATTCTTCAATTGGTCCATTCTGACCTATAGGGTATGTTGCCCGTAACATTGTTAGGAGGATAATTATATTATGCTATCTTTGTGGATGACTTCTCATGCAAAACATGGATCTATTTCTTAAAGAAGAAGGATGAAGTGTTCAAATGGTTCCTCTTTCAAAGCCTTGGCGGAAAATCAAACAGGGAAGAAGATCAAATATTGAGGATTGACAATGGAACCGAATACGAATCAAATAAATTCAATGACTTTTGCAGAGACGCTGACATTAAGAGGGAGACAATCGTCCCATACACTCCTAAGCAAAATGGAGTTGTTGAAAGGAAGAATCAAACAATCATGGAAGCCACCTGTGCCATGCTCTACCAAAGTTCTCATGGGGAGATGCTCCATGATCAAGGTCTAGCGAAGTTTTTATGGGGAGAAGCTGCCAACACTGATGTGTATGTTCAAAATAGGGGCCCGAATCAAGCATTGGATTCCAAGATACCTGAGGAGATCTTCACTAGTAAGATAGTTGATCTTTCTCATTTTAGAATATTTGGTTGTTTCGTGTATTTTCATTTGCCTAAAGAGAAAAGGAAAATTTTGGAAGCATCTGGGAAGAAAGGTATATTTATTCGCTACAATGAAAATTCAAAGGCATATAGAATCTATATGCCTGGTCAAAGAGATTTGGAAGTAAGCCATGATGCCACCTTTGATGAAGATACTGCCCTTGGGAAAGCCAAAGATCTCCCTATGCCAAGGAAGGATGATGATGTTGCGGAAAAAGAAGATGATCCTCCAATGCATGAGCCTATGCCCGATGTTGAAGGCCCGAAGGATCCCATTGATCCACCTCCTCGTGATCCCTCTACCTTAAGGAAAAGACCTTTGTGGCTCAAAGATACTCTCGAAGATTGTGAAAAACATAATGCTCCAAGAGGGACATTCTGTGAAAGTAAGAAGCTCAACAGGTGTCAAGGGTACTTGGCTGCCGTGGGTGCTATCATTCAAGCTTAACCATGCACGTTCGAAGAAGTTGTGAAACACCAAGTACGAAGGGATGCGATGAATGAGGAATATGAATATATCATGAAGAATGATGTCTTGGAGGTGGTGCCTAGACCCAAGGACAAGTCCGTGGTCACTTTTAAATGGCTTTACAAATTAAACACAGAGCTGATAAGAGTGCTGAAAAATATAAGGCTAGGTTCGTTGCTCGAGGCTTCTCGGGAAAGGAAGGAGTGGACTATGATGAGATATTCGCATCGGTTGCCCGATTTACCACTATTCGATCTATTATTGCTCTTGCTGCTACTCAAGGATGGAGCCTACATCAAATGGATGTTAAGACTACTTTCTTACATGGCTCGCTTAAGGAGGAAGTCTACTTTGAACAACCTCAGGGGTTCAAAGTTCAAGATTGAAGGACATATGTATGCAGGTTGAAGAAAGCCCTCTATGGGTTGAAGCAAGGCCATAGGGATTGGTATGAGGGGATTGATCATTATGTTATGAAGCTGGGATTTACGAGGAGCTATGCTGATCCAAACCTATACTTCAAGGTTGAAAAGGACATGCCTCTCATTTTGGTCCTTTATGTTGGTGATCTCTTTTTGATTGGTGTGGATCCTCTCATTTAACAATGCAAGAGGGAGTTGACTTCTGAGTTCGAGATGAAGGATCTAGGTCTGATGCACTACTTCCTAGGCCTGGAGGTATGGCAAAAGCTAGGTGAGGTTTTCCTTTCTCAAGGAAAAAAAATTGTGAAGCTACTAAAGAGATGTGGGATGGTGGATTGCAAGTTTGTGTCTACTTCGATGGAACTCAACTTCAAAAAGCTATGTGGAAGTGTTGTTGGGCCCAAATTGGCAAACCACTTGGAATTTAGACAACTTGTGGGGGCCCTGATGTTCTTGGTAAACTCCCGATCGGACATATGCTTCACTGTGAATACGTTGAGTTAATTTATGGTCGAGCCTCATCACATACATTGGATTGCTGCTAAGAATCTCTTGAGATATCTCCATGGCACAATCAACTATGGACTGAGATACATTGCCGGGAATTTGAGGCTACATGGATATACTGATGTTGACTGGGCTGGTAGTGTGGTGAATCAAAAGAGCACGTTAGGATGTTGCTTCTCGTTGGGGTTTGCTTCGATTTCTTGGATGAGTAGGAAGCATAAATCGATTGCTCTAAGCACTACCGAGGCCGAATACATTGCAACTAGTATGGCTTGTTGTGAAGCTATTTGGTTGAGGAAACTCTTCAATTGTTGTGAAGCTATTTGGTTGAGGAAGCTCTGCAGTGAGCTATTTGAGCATGTGCTAGATACCACCATGATCTATTGCGACAACCAAAGTGTGATTCGCCTTTCAGAGAGTTTGGTCATGTTCGAAGACCGCTCCAAGCACATTGATATTAGGTAACACTTTATCCGGGATGTGGTACAACAGGGAGCAATAAGGCTCCAGCACATCGGTATTGATGAGTAGGTTGTAGACATCCTCATGAAACCCTTGGGGAAGGTCAAATTCTTCGCCTTCCTAGAGAGACTTGGAGTCATGGAAGGACCGTCCCATGAGGGTCCTGCTTGAGTTGGACATTGAGCTCTAGGAGCTCCTAGGGGCTTGGGGTACTTATTGGAGCTATGAGCGACCATAGGGTGAGTGGTTCACCTTCCTCTATAGGTATGCTGTGTACAGGGTGAGTGGTTCACCTTCCCCTATGATACCCCATGATGATTGACATGTGTGTAGGGTGAGTGGTTCACCTTCCCCTACGATTGATGACACATGTGTGTAGGGTGAGTGGTTCACCTTCCCCTATGATTGATGATATATGCATAGGATGAGTGGTTCACCTTCTTTTATGGCATCTGAGCAGGATGAGTGGTTCACCTTCTCCTGCGGATGCCCCTGCGTACATTTTACCCATGTAGTCCCAGACTCATGGGAAGTACCTCTCATCTAGCCAATGAGTTGGGAAAAGTGGATAGGGACCATAACACTACATATGGACGCATCGCGTACTGCCGTATTCCCTATGGTATAGGATGCATGGTGTTCAACAACTTGATCATTCAAGATCAAATCTGATTGGGGTTCTACACCTGGACTGACTTTTGTCACTGGAGAGTGGCAAGGTCTTGTGACTCACTCTCGATCAATTCTTCTTCATTATTACATCATTGTTCAACAGAGTTGAGACTAGATACAAAGATGGTACATGACGACATGATGGCATGATGATCGATAATGATGGATGGATTGGTAGGTGGAATTCTCCTTAGTTGAGAGGGAGTGTTAAAATTGGCAACTAGGGCCAAATTCCACTATTGGACAACTCATTTGATGGAGATGATTATTGCATTGAATTCCTCTTTTCGAGAGGACAAAAATCGACCTAAAGATCATTAAATTTGGACAAGCAGAGATGTGTTTTGAATTTATGTGCAAAATGTCAAGGTCGGTCACATCATCATGTAGGCTCAGGAAGCCCAATGGACGTGTCACTTCACCCTCAACGACTTGTATAAATATAAGTAACCTCTCATCTCATTTGGCATCATCATCACTCACACATTCTTCTCTCTCCTTATCTCATTGGTTCGTACAACTATTGGGCATACCTTTTTCTCTTACACGTGTGTCAAGGAGGATGAATTTCAATTTTTCCTGTAGTTTGACCAATGTTGACTTTGACTTTCCAAGAAGATTTTGACTTTCATCTTTTGGGAAAATCTCTATCTCATTAGGCAACATTTATTGGCCCAAAAATCGAGGCTTTTTGTTGACTTTGACTGTGTTGACTTCAGACTTGTAACTAGGGGGTTTCTACAATAGATTTGACTTTGACTCTGACCAAGTTAAAGGAGGAATTTTGGGACTGTTTTCAAGGCATCTTGACCAGCTGATCGGGCCGCATTTGACCAAGGTCGACCAAGCTCTTTTGTGGACTGTTTGCTGTTGCACCATTGACTGGTTAGGGCTGATTTGACTACTGTTGATTGAGAACAACATTGCAGATTTTGACAGGGCTGTTTTGGACAGATATTAGCAAGTCAATTTTGACTTTTGTACTCTCTCTTTCTTTGTTGAACATTTGATATAATAATAAGATGAATTGTTCAAAAGGTTTTCCCTATCTTGGAGTTTTTCGTAGGCATCTGCCAAATCTGGTGTTCTCTTGTCTTCTGCAATTTTATTGTTCATGTTCGATCTACAATCAATGTCAATGTGATTAATGGTTATGGTTATTAGCAAGTCAATTTTGACTTTTGTACTCTCTCTTTCTTTGTTGAACATTTGATATAATAATAAGATGAATTGTTCAAAGGGTTTTCCCTATCTTGGGGTTTTTCCCGGCATCTGCCAAATCTGGTGTTCTCTTGTCTTCTGCAATTTTATTGTTCATGTTCGATTTACAATCACTGTCAATGTGATTAATGGTTATGATTTCTTTTGAAAACTACATTGGAAATTGTCATTGGGTTGGTAAAGGACATTGAAGTAATTGTGCCAAGCATAGAACATACCATTGTTATCTAAAATTAACAGGGATCTACCAATTTTGAATCAGAGTCTCACGACTTCTTCAAATTAGTCACCATGGGAGTGTCCATGGACTTGCAGTCCATCATCCTAGATCTTTGAAGGATTTTAATAATGTACTTTCCTTGTCCAAGGAATATTTTGCATGGTTTTTTCCATACTTCTAATCCCAAGTAATAATGCATCAAACCAAGATCCTTCATCCCAAATTTAGAAATGAACTCCCTTTTACACTGAACACTGAGGTGTAGAAAATCTCTAACACAACTCTGATACCATGTAGAAATTATATAGAAACTCTATACCAATGGTTTCAATCCGATCATGTAATGTACTAAAATAAGATATTGAATCCTTCTACTATATTTGCAGAATATAAAACACGATCGCTCAATCACATGCAAGTAAGAGAAAGAAGTAAATCAACCACACAACACAAGATTTTCTTGGGGAAAGCACCTACTCAAAACCCCTCTATCATATATTGTACATAGTCAAAGAATCATGAAACAATACAATGCTTTCTCACACTGAGAAAATCATGCACTCTACCGATCGTCTCACCCTGATCCTGCTCAAAACTGACTAGCAGTTCTTAGGAAAAATTGACCAACACTTAGCCAATTCTTAGCCCCTTCTTAGCCCGACCTTGCTCACACAATCCCTAGGCAATGAATCCCTATTAAATAGGATAATCAACCTTCCTTGACTGCGCAGTCCATCATGGCCTCCCTGTGACTTTATAATTGCGCCTACGCAATTTGCTAATAATACAATTGATAGTTATCTTCCCTTTAACCTCTGTCTCCACTGGGTCGTCATTAGAATTGACATGCATGCAGTTAATAATAGTGAATCATCAATCACCTGATAGATCACTACTTGTGAATTAAATCTAATATAATTCACTTGACCTCTCACTAGCTTATCACTTAGTTAGAACTAGTTAAATTGATTTTAACTCAAATAATTTGACTTAACTGATTACACTCACACCACACTAGTGCATTAACTGCAACTAGACCCTGAAAATAATAGAATCCCTCGACATGCCTCACCTTTGAACCTCATCTCAAAATTATTGAGCTAACTAAGTCTATCTCACTGAGTTAACTGATACAAATTGTTATGAGATGAAATTACAATTTACTTTCAATTTAATTAAGGGATAATTAAATCAAAAGCCTCACATGGTAGCCATTTCTGTGTGCCATTTTTTGGATTTTGTTTCTGGATGCCAATTTCACTGTTTCTTGTTGCAAATTTCAACACTCCCTCTCAACAAGAAAGGAATCAATCTGTCCCGATCCGGTACCTTTGGAATGTTCTTTCATGCAACACTTCTCTAGTGTTGTTCGCACATGCAACTCCCCTGAAACTGAGTAGCTTCCAAACAACTGAATCATTATAATGCATCTGTAATCAGAGTCTTCTGACTGCTGGATCCTACTGCACATGTCTACTGGACTCTCTGCGTTGTTGTTGATATCTGCATCCATGCACTCTGCACTGCTGCCAACTTTGATCTGCGCTCTAGTATCCGACATCTGTCACTCTGATTTCTGTCCTCCTGACATCTGACTGCATCAATCTAACTGATCCTTCTTGCTACTGCTGTATCGTGGGCTCCTTGTAGCTAGGTTTGATCCATGAGACACACCATCTCAACGGACCCTGCCCAAATTTCTTCTTGGGATTAATTTTGCACATCACCCCACCTCACACCTGGAGGTATAGCTGCATGTACTCCCTCTGGCCATCTGGCTCGAAATTTCCCCCTCCTGGAGGTCTCTGCTTGAGTGGAATCTTCCACTTGATCTCCTCTCTGCTTCTCCAATTGTGGCTGCTCCACAACCTTCTGAGACTACTTCTGAGGCTGCATGCTGAGAGATAATTTGTGCTCCCTCTCAACCACCAACTCTCTAACCTATGGTTTGATCCTCAAAGCTTTGCATGCATCCTCAACCTCGAGAGCGTACAGGTTCTTGACTCTTGAACTGATTTGCTTCACCTGTCCTGTGGCTATGTATTTAAGGAAAACTTTTCCTTTTCTAAACATCACCTCATAACCACAGTCTTCCAATACCGCTATGGAGACAAGATTCTTCCTTATGCCTGGAACATAGAAAACATCTGCTAGTCTGAGAGGGGAGCCAAAATCCCTCTGAAAGGTAGCTATACCTATGTCAGTCACTTTATACCTCCCATCATCTCCAAGCTTTATGTTCTGCTGGAGGTCCTTCTCCTCCAAATCAATGAAGAGATCTCTATTCCCTGTCATATGGAATGAGGCACCGCTGTCTAGATACCACATGCATACCATTACAGTGCTGGCCATGCATGCAATGAGAGTAAAATTAAGCTCGAACTGTGAAGCCAATGCTTCACCCGCTGCAACTGCAGGCTCCTTCTTGCTTGCCTTCTTCTGTGGACAATTCGTAGCATAGTGCCCATGCTCGTGACAGTGAAAACATCTGATCTTGGACAAGTCTCTCTTGCCCTCTTCGCCATTGGGCTTCTTTCCCTTGGCTTTCTTTCCTTTTCTGACCAATGCACAATCTTCTTCTTTGTTGGTGCTGGAGGTCCCATCTCTGGTGCTCCGCCTTATCTCTTCTATTACCAAATCCGACCATAGTCGCTCCCAATATGGTAGCTTCTCCCTCCCATTCATAGAGTCTTGGTAACTATGCCAGCTCTTGGGAAGGCCTCGAAGTGCTAGGCTCACCAAGCCATCATCGGCTACGGCCACACCAACACTTCCAAGCTCATCTCGACATCGAGTGAACTTCGCCAAGTATGTTGGTACTGTCTCACCCTCCTCCTTGATCTTTCTGAGATTGTCCTTCATCGCCAACTTCCTTTGGTCGCTGCTGTTCTGAAATAGATCTGTCAAGGCCTTCCACATAGCATATGGAGTCGCCTTCCCATGGAGACTCGAGACAATATGATCTCAAACTCTCTCTAACAAGATCCTTTTTGCCTTTGCTATTTTCTGCCATGCATCAAGAAGTTGGGCATTTGCTGCTGCTGGCTTGGGAATAACAAATCTATGAATTACTGGGCAATTTCTAGGGAAATTTCTCTCTTAGTTGCACAAAATTTAACACAGGGAAGGTGCAAGGAGTATCGAAGGAGACAAATCTAGATTAGCCGAGGAAGATCAAAGGATAGCTTGATCAATTGGATAACTCCAGGGTTATTCTTGTATATGTAATTTCTCTGTTGGGCCTGTTGACCACACTTTGTCAACGACCCCAAAGCAGTACACCCCCATTTTTTCAAATGGGATTCATCATGTTTGATGTGTTCGTGCCATTCAGATTTCATCATCGGTCAGCAGTTTTATGAATGATGTAAACCCATTCTGCATGTTTATGATGTAAATGATCTAAGTAAGACCACCATGTATGATCTAAGTGACGATTTCTACCCTAGGAGGTTTTTTGTTTCATTGATTTGCTTGTGTTTTTCGACACAAGTGATCGACAGAGTTTTCCCCTCTAGCCTCACCCCAAAGCTAGAGTGGATTTTGTCATCAAGATGCTAAGTGAGTCCTAGTGTTTTCTATCGAGTCTTTGTAAAAGTAGTTTGGGAATAATCCTAGCTAATTGGCTAGATTATTTTATTACAAGGTGCTTGTTCTACTAGATCATGTTTTGAGTCGCAGAATTGGGTAGCTTTTTGAGGGTCTATACGAATGGGTATTCCCTCTTCATGTGTCTAATTTTATTTATCTTATGTAAAGAGGGTTGGAAAAAATAATTAAATCCCCTCTCAGTCAATTAATTAAATTTTTTGGCCAAATTAATTAAAAATCCTATGTTAGAAATTTAATTAATTTTAAGTTCTAGCTAAGTTAAAATTCTTCAAAGGAAAAATTCGTGGGTCCTTAAAAAATAAATTTTTAAAGGTCCCAAGCCAAGGGAATATTGAGAATTTCAAGAAATTTTGGACCTTTGGGCCTTGGTGGTTAAGTCAAAGTCAAAATTTTGAGGTAATTAACTCAAAAATATTATTTTTGAGTTAATTAAAATGTAATTAAATGATAAATTCAAATTTCCTCAAAATTATAATTTCGACGGTCCAGATTAAAAGATGATCAAATCTTTTTGACGGTTGAGATTATTTTGACATGGATCAACCAAACTAGCCGTTGGAGATTTTATCTTATAAATAGAGATCTTTGTTAGTCTTTCAATCATCCGATCTTTGAATCGTGCACTTGTTCTCAGAAGCTCTTGTAATTTTTTGATCAATAAAGCATAAAGACTTTGGGGTTACAAACTTTGGTGTTCCTTTTCCAGATCTATGTGGTGATATTGTCTCTAAACTCTGCTACTTCTATTGGCTTTTGATGGTTGATGGTCTCTATGGATTAATCTGCATACATGTATCTTGTGCAGTTTTCTGGGTTTCTAAAATAGCATTTTGATTTAACGGAAATATTAGTTATCTATTTTTGTGAAAGGTCTCATGTTTATTTTTTAATTTCTATCAATCTTAAATTCGGATCTTAGTGTGCAGAGATCGTTTTTTAAGGTTTGAGCGTAAGTCTTTAGTTAGACCAGCCGACTCTTAGATTTCATAAATCTGAAAAAGCCCATTGTTTCATAATTTCTAAGGTTATCTTACGGAATATTTTTTGCAGGGTCTTTCTAGAGCTTGTGCCTACATAAAAAAAATTATCTTAATTTTTTTTGAATTTAAAGTTAGATCTGGCTAGTAAGAGCCTTAGATCTTCAGATCTGGGAGTGAAGTCAGACTTATACTCCTCAGATCTGATAGATCTGCAACTCTTGTGCATAGATATGTAAATATATTGTATAGATCTGTAATTTACATGTGTAGATCTGAAGTTTTGTAACATAATTTTGAATTCTAACATTTGGGTTTTTAGGATTTTCGCTATTTTTGTACATATTGGGTGTTGGGTTTCTTTTTTTTCACTTGTGCAGGATTAGATCTGAAAAATCAGCTAAGGAAATCTTCTGATTTGAAAAATCAGCCATGGAAATCTTCAGATCTGAGCTAGAGCTAGACCCTGGAGGGCAAGATCTAGGCTCAATATTTGTTTGCAGGAATAGATTTGAAAAAATCAGCCAAGGAAAACTTGAGATCTGAGCCAGATCTAGATCCTTGAGGACGTATAGGCTTTTGAGGCTATTTTTACAGGATTTTGGTCTCCAAATTTCTAATTTTCAAGCGGCAACATTATCCCAAAATTTCAAGAATTTTCAATGGTGGGATCTTCAAAGCCTTGGGCTAAAGGGTTTGATCTCTAAACCCTTATTTTCTGCAAATTTTATTATAGCAAACAAATCATAAATAATTAGGCCCTAAAAACACATTTTATATGGTCAAAATTGTTTAGAATTGCAAAATATTCATTTTCAAAATTTTTGACCATTTGGGCATCTTTAATTTGCATAGATCTGATTTTAAAACTTGCTGGAAATTCTGCATAACTGTGTAAAATCAGATCTGAACATTTTTGATGCATATCCTAAATAAGGTCTAAAAAATTTGAATTTTCAGTTTTTTGGCAAAACTTACTATTTTTAGACATTATGGGGATCATTTTCAGTATTTTCAGTTTGCTGATCTGTTATCATTTTACTGCTGTTATAAACTTATCAGTTTTGAAAATTACTGAATCAAACTCTCTTAAAGCCTTAAAATTGAAATTTTAAAGTTTTAATATATTTTTGCTATTTCTAGAAGTATTTCGCAGCTATTTTGCGCAGTTTTATCTTGCTGATCTGTCACTGTTTCACTGCTGAAATAAAAATATCAGATTTGAAATTTCACTTAATCAAGCCCTAAAAATTGATTTTTCTTCAAGTTCATCAATTTTTACTATTTTTAGTCATTTTGGGCATTGGTGCCGGCATTGTTTGTTTACTGATCTATGGTTTAAATTACTGCTGCAATTTATATTTCAGATCTGAAATCTTGCTGAAGAATATATTCTAAGTTTGACTATAGGTTTCTGAATTGGAATTATTTGGAATATCATAAATTCGGAAATATTGGAAATATCTGGCATTTAAATTTGATGGTACTCTCATAATAACATTTTTGTTTCAAATTTAAATGGTTGGTGATTAACTGTGGTTGGTGATCATTGAGCTATCTTTAATTGTGATTTTAAATTACTAGAAATCGGTAGTTAATTGTTTAAATCAACTTTAGGAATATTTCAAGTGATGGGAAATTGCATAACTTCATCAAACATTGTTAATGCGTAATTGTGAGGGTGTTTTATTGAATATCATTGTGGTTGATTGATTTTCATAGCAACAATTACATATCAATTACTTGATCTTAAATTTATAATGGGATATTTTGACTCCATAAGGCACTGGTTTTAAAGTTTCAAGTGTAATTGGATGTGTAAAATCTCTTAAATCTTAAAAAGTATTTGGTTATCTAGCTGTGTCTCTTGAATTGGTTGGTCTCCAACCAGTTCTCCTTCTTCATTTTCGTTAGGGTCTATCTCGCTTAGCTTGCAAGGAGACTGCTTAGATAGAGAGATTGGGGATCAGGCTGACAACCCCCGATCTCAGCCGTTGTCATGGTCCCTAGACATTATGTGTGACATTTAGGCCATTATCTCAGGACGAGAGCCCAAGTAGGTTCTGAGTTTTATTATTGATGAACTAATTTGTTGGGCATAAATTTATTTGTTATTCATGTGATTGAGATCGTAATTTGCTTCTGCTGAATATTATTTGTTAGGAACCTAGCTATGTGTTTGTTCGATGGTTTATTGCTTGGAATTAAATACTGGGTGTTGGGTGTGTTTAGATAAATCTAACATGGTATCATAACTGAAACTTTGAATATATCTTGGAATGACAGGTTTTGGGATCGTATTGGATAGCTGGAGCGAGTTTTGGCTAGGATTGTACAAATGAAATTATTTTTTGTCCAAAGTAAATCATTCGAATGGTTGAGAGCAATTTTTATTTTAACCACATTGATTTTTTTTTTTGTATCCCAGAGGAACCCAACAACCCACTTGACTTGTAACTACTAGTAAAGCTCTGGCGGTCTACAACTTGTCCTCCTCTCTGTAAACCGCATCACAATCGAGTGGATTTGAACATTGTATCTCTCAGTTTTCATAAATTTCACATTACTTCGATCACCAATCGAGTTGCCTCACCGAGACTTAACCAGGTTGATTTTTTTTTTTTTTAAAGTGGGCACGCTTTTTTGTTTAAAAAAAAGGTTATAGGAGGAGTGGTTGCGAGTGGCTAACAGGGCCCACCCAATGGCACTCAACTGCTAGCCAATGGCGGCAAAAGACACTTGCATTAGAAAAAATGCCAACTCTAGTCGACATTTGTCCAAACGATAGACAGGCAAGGGAATAATGTCTAATCGGTTAGCTGCCATTGCAAATGTAGACGAGGGCCGCTCGACTAATTTGAGAATAGGTGATTTGTAGAGGCCAAAAGTCGTGATGCATAGGAAAATTTTAGCATGCAGCAACGATGTTATCTGAAGGAAACCGATGATTGAATCAGAAAACCCTCTGAATTGGGAACTAGATTGGAACAGGTAAAAAAATCGGACCAAAAAACTGATTGACCAAAAACACGTAAGATATTCAAATTTTAAAGAAAAATATATATATTCATGTGCCTCCATATGAATCCAAACCATTTATGCACAAACAAGCAAAAGTTCTCAATTATATAACATGTAAGGGTGCACATAACCAAAGTAACATTGAGTGCAATCCATCTCTAAATTGAAAATACATCGAAAAACTAGTTCTAGATGGCCTCTAACATCCAAAAAAAATCATGCTACAACAAATACCTACCTAACATCAAAATCATTGCCTATATTGGGATATTTGTCTTCAATATCACCCTCTAAGCATTAAAATAAGATAGAAGAAACATAACATGTCAAGTCAAGATTTTGTTTGAGTGATGCGTACATTTTTGGCAGGGTCATGATAGAGGATTTTGACAACCAATGCCACTAACATCAAGGTACATAGAGGACTTGGTGCTCTTGATTAAATACTAATTCCATATCCTCGTACATGACAAAATCCAATGGAAACGCTGCAATCCCCCTCATCATGAAATCCTGAAAAACTATTAAGTTTGCTAGATTTTCAGTGAGATCTAAAATTCTATTTTCTCCATATGAAATCCTATGAGGTCGGAACCACTCTCATATATCCCGAGTCATTTCATCGTAATGTTAAAAATTTAAGGATGAAAATGAAAGATTAAGGAGAATGTCACTTTTACTTTAAGAATTTAACATTATCATGAATTGAATAACAATACTAGCACCGTGAGCTAGAATATTAGGCTGCCCCTTTAAAACATTCTTGATTTTAAAAAAATTGCGTTTGGCACATCTTTGGTCAAATTATATGGAATTGATCGATTCAGTACAAAATCGGTAGGTTTAGTATAAATTCAGCCAGTTCAATGAAAAAAGGTCGGTTTAGTATTGAACTAGTCGGTTCTATTAGAAAAATGTTCGGTTCTATTGCTTTTGGTTTGGTTCTGATAACATTGGTAGCCACAGACGAGCTGTAGGAGGGTCAGATTGTTGGAAGGAAATTGCAATGCAGCGACAAATAGCAGCAAGGAGCCACGACTAGTGGCCGACAGGAAGTTGGATTGAACAAAGGATGGTTAGGTTGCTAGATGGGCTGAATACATAGAAGGAGCAATTGCATGCAAAGAGGAACAAGCTGACAACTGTGCATGCCGCCAATTGACTCGCTAGAGAAAGTGATGATCGACCACATGCTCAAGGAGGATAATTGAGGCATCCAACTGGAAAATCTAGTCAAGGGTGGCATGATAGCAACATGTAGTCGAGGAGAGATTGACATAGTAGATTGAGGCTAGGCCAAGGACAAAATAAGTGGCCGAATGAGTTGTTTGCATTAGTTTCATCGGCAATTTCTATTAAGATTGATTAAGTTTATTGAGCTATACTACAGACAACAACAACTGGACGAGTCTCTTCATGAAAGTCAGATTGATGGTGCAAATATGCCTAGGTATCTAGCCTCTAAAGAGGATATCAAGCATCTCATTTCTTAGATTAAAGATATGGCATTGAATTTCTTGGGAGCATATAGGCATTGTAGGCCATGCATAATGTTGAATGTGTATTGAAAAGGAACTTTGCAACATTCCTTGGAGCTGGATGAGGTGTTAGAACGGACGCATTATGATTATCAATGGGAAGCTTGATTCGACTCCTATCTAGAACTTGCCCATTAGCAGCAGCAAGGATATGGCTCTAGGGACGAGTTAAGAGTAGCTTCAAGCTGGGAAGGGACGCCGAAGTTGAAATCTCTTGTGGTAGGATGTATGGTGAGCAACATACATGATATTGACTTTGTAGAGGAAGAGAGGCTACCTAAATGTAGGTTTTGGTAGTCTAGCCAGGGCAGATAGAGCCACAGCTCTGCAAGAATCACAACCACACAGTCATCAAATAGGTGCAACAATGTGGGGAGCATGCAGGGCCAAGAGATAGGCAGATTGTGAGGTGTGCAGAGATGGCAAACAAGGCCTCTGAAAACGTTGGACAGTTGGAAGAAATGTAGTCTACAATAAGACGCGGCCTAGTAGATGTTGAACAATGTGAGGGATTTGTGCAGGGGGTGTCAAGGCTGTGTGTGAGGAGCCATCGACAAGAGGCTGCATAGTGTACAGTGTAGTCGGACTATGGATGGGCCAATCACAGAGTGAGTGGCAAGATCCTGTGCAGGTAGTACCATACATCAGGTTGAAGGATCGTGTTGTGGGTAGAATGTCGCGTTGGGCATGATTAAGGAGCTGCGAGATGCAGTGGCCAACCGAGGTCATTGGGTAGGGGATTTTCCGCGACAGACTATGAGTAGAGGTGCGATAGGGTTCTACTGGCTATGTAGGTACAAAGGATAATACCAACAACCAACGAGATTGGCAGAGGTCAACCCTCCGAGGGAGAGAGGGAGATCGTACCAATTGGGGGATTGGCAATAGAATTCATGGGTGTCTCAAAGGAGCGGGAAAGACTCATAGTAGTGCTAGAAGGACTTAGCACAAGATTGATGTTGGTGATAGAGATTGAATAGGAAGCTTTGAAGACTGAGTTGGTACTGGGGACTCAACTTTCTAATCTAGAAGATGGGCAGGAGGCCTCTTCTAGCTCTGTTAGGACCAGTTGGTATGAGTTAACATTGATGGATGCTCATGAGCAGGATCCTAGGAGCATGGTTGAGAGAAACAGGTCTTCAAATTAGATTTCGAAGCAAGTAGTAGGTAAGTTTTCTAGTTCAAAGGGAGTAGCTACAATGTTGGATGACGTGGTGGGATTGGAAACAGATCCAGGTGGAGAAGGTTCTTCCAGAAGTACCTACCTCGCTAAGAGGGAGTGTTGAAGTTTGTAGCTCGGGCAGGTTCTTTTGCACAAGCCTTGTGTCTAGGCGTGCAAAACTCGCCCACATCTCCTTAGAACACTTACTCTAGGTTGAACAAGTTGCTAATGTAACTTAGCCTAAGTTTAACTTGGGAAAAAACACATATTAATACGTTAGCGTATTGAGCTAATAAAATTTAGGAAAAGTAAGTAATTTACTCTAGTAAATAAGTTTTAATCTAAGTTGCGCAAAGCGTCGAAACGTTTTGGAGTTTCCGAAACGAGTACGTTTAGAAACGTCACCTCCCAAAACTGGAAACATCGGTTGAAACGTCATACATGTTTATATACAAGAATAAATTTATAAATAAGTGAGTAACACATTATCTTGCAAGAAAAAAGGGAATAAGACCCATAGATGTCAATTTAGAAGAAAAACCAAGTCTATATTAACTCACATAGATGATTACATGATGGTCAAATTTCGGAATTTCAGGTACAGGTATGTCCCGAAACGCCGGGTTCCTAGAAGTTTCGTGCAACATAGGTTTTAATCTTAGCCATTGATCTCAAGTGAGGTGAGATCTAATCTCGGTTTCCAATCACTTTGAAGTTAGGATTAGGGTTAGGGTTTTGGCTCAATGTAAAGTTATAAAAACAAGGCTAGGGAGAGGAGATAGACACCATACAATAACACTAGCATAGGAGGAGGAGTGTGATACTCCTATGTGCCAGGTCCGAGGAAGGTGCAAGGAGTAGCGAGGGAGATAGATCCAGATAAACGAGGAAGATCGAAGGATAGATCTAGGGCTTGATTAGCTGGATTATTGATGTACATGTAGGCAGGAGCCCAAGTAGGTTATGAGTTTTGTTATTGATGAACTAATTTGTTGGGTGGAAATCTGTTTATGATTCATGTGATTCAGATCGTAATTTGTTTCCACTGAATACTATTTGTTAGGAATCTAGCTGCATGTTTGTTCAGTGATTTATTGCTTGGAATTAAATAGCGGGTGCCGAGTTTGGATAAATCTAATTGAGTAAATGGAATTAGGTGACTTCATTAAACATGTCAAAGTAAATTAAAATTTCAAAGAGGATGCATTATTTCAAGAAGAATGGTTTCGACTTGGCGTTTGACAACATCTAATGTGTCTCAATGTTTTTAATATCTTGTGGTTGCATGGACTCTGTAATCATCCAGATGCCATACATTGATTCATTGACAATCTGCTTCAGAGGGAGCCTTCTGCTGAAGCTGAATTTTGCAGTGCTCCTTTGTTCAACAACAATTCATCCTCATGAGATTTTTTGAACATGAAAAGCTCTGCAACCACTTGTTGGTGTAATAGCATCCCTGCCCATAGGGTTTTTTACATGACTTCAGTTTTGAACAATAATTCTACCCATATCCAGGAGTTGTAACTTAGTCTGTAAATTAGCAACCATTATAATCATATAATTTTTTCCCTTTCATTCACAGAAAATATTTTTGATAGATTTTAACAGGTGCAGACTGCAAGAAAGGATAAAAGACATACACATGAAATTATTGGGCTGTAATTGCCAGACATGAATAGGAATAGAAAACTCAACTTACAGTTCTCATTGCTTTGTAACAACTATAAATTTAGCTTTTTCATTGATTTGTAACAAGTAACAACTATAAATTGATAATAAGGGCATCAAACAGTTAAGGTACCAACCATAGATTATCACAGATCATCAATTAATGTTGGATTTGTCATCAATCAGCAATAAATCACCAAGGGTCTTCAAACTTAGTGTTTCGAAATGTCGGAAAATTTTGGCAAACTTACAAGTAAACCAAAATAGTCTTTCAAAAAAAAAATCTAAAGCAACAACATCATACCTTAAATCTTGTCAAAGTAAAGTACAAGCTGAAATTTTGAAACATCTGGAAATATGAAAACAGTAAGATGGGAAGCGATCCCCACTCCACAATAGATTTGATAATGGCAATGAAAACACTAGTTTTTGTGAAAATTTCTCAATGTTACTTATGCAGAAATCTACTGTTAGATCTGGTTATGCTCCTCCTACTTAATCAAGTTAGTAAGCTGAAAATTCAGATTAGTATCGGAGCAAAACACATAACAGACTTTCACCAATTTAGATCTAGAAAAAGCACATGCACACATAGAAAAAGTGACACAGTGATTTTCTAGACAATAGTCCCCGGAAAAACTCAATGCGGAAAAACCAGTCTACAGGCTGCTGGAGGGTTTTATTATTAAAAGTTTTCTAAATACAGCAAATCTGGGTTCAGATCTGGAAAACCTGACAGAGAAAATATAGATCTGCAACTCACTGGTTGTTCTGAAGACAAAATCTTGATTGATCCACACCCTCAAATGAGATTTACAAGACTCAACCAAATCTAGGCCCTATAAACCCCAGCGCTGCCCCTGAAGCCTCTACGTCAGCCTCTGCAGCCTCTGTGTCCCTCTGCGCTGGCCTGGAAAGGGCTGCATAAGCCCAGAATGGGTGACGCAGTACCTACGGTGCCCCTAAGGGTCTTTGCATAACCTCTGAGGGTTTCCAGCTGCCTAACGCTGCCCTCGGAGTGACTGTGCAGCACTTGCGTAGCTGAAGCTGCCTCTGCGTTGCTCAACTGCTGCCTTCTCTACTGTTGCTGCCCTTGCTTCTCTGCGTTGCCTCTGGAAGCTGCTCTCTGCCTCTTGCTGATTCTAGGGATTGGGATCAGATCATCCCCTTTGCTTAAACTCCCCTCTCTGCAGCTGAAACACTTATGGAAATTCTTAGCAAACCACGCTCTAGAATTCCAGCTTAGCTTCAGTGCTTTGATTCTGTGTGTCTGAGAAAATGACCCCAAGCCTTTCCTATATATTTTTCTCGTTGGGAAACCAACGTCCATGATCAGATCTTGAATCAATGGCTAAGATTAAAAGAAAACTTGATCCGTGTGAAATAAGACAATTTCATCACATGTTTAATTTAATCAACTTTAATTATTTCATTTTCCTAAGTTTAGACTTAGGAAATACATTAAAATAATTAATTAATTAAATATCTCCCAAACCAGATGAAATTTCCCAAATCCCTTTCTAGGTCTTGTAGATCAAGTGTACTCTAGTCTCTCCACAAAATTTTGGGAGCTAGAGTACAGCTGATGCTACCCCAAATACACAAAATCGCAACACTCCCTCTTAGCATCAACAGTGTGCTCTAGCAATACATCACCATGTATCACGAATTTTAGGCATTAGTTTTTTATAAACGCGCATTGATACTTGAGTACTGCTTGCAACTCAACTCTGTATTATTCTTTGCCATTATGTCTTCTTTACATGGGCATCATAGTGTTAAAATTGGAAAACTAGGTCCAAACTCCGGGTTGTGCTGCTTAGATGACGATCGCAATATTTTTATTGGATTCCTCTTTTGGAGAGGTGTAAGATTGATCTAAAGATCATCTCGATCGGATGAGCAGAACATGTACTTTGAATTTATTCCACTTATGTGCTAGGTCGGCTTGGAATAAAATATAGACTTAACTGTCTTAAAGGACGTGTCACACACCCCCAAAGATACCTATATATTGGAGAGACTTAGAGTTCATTTGACACATTGGTGTGGAGGAATTCTCTCTCTCTTGATGGCGTTGGAGCTGCGTATTCTTTGTTTGGGTTGTTCTGGGTTATGTGTGACACGCTTGGCTGAATGACCTATTGAAGAATTTGCGTGGGCGCATCCTGTTGATACCTTGTATCTTTCCTACATTCTTACTTCTATTTTGGCTTGTCTTCTATCGATCGATTAGTATGTTCTATCTTCTTCAGTATTGTGCCCTAATCTGAAATGGCATAGAACATAAGCTGAAATTAACATGGTTTCACAACGAGGTTAAGACAAGCCCTAATTTGTTGCAATCACCGAAGAGAAAATGGGTTTCTCCCTCTTCAGTAGCTGTTTCAGTAGCTGTTTCAGATTCTTCTTCTCATTGTTCCTCGTTAGTTGGGTTCCTAAACCCGGACGGAATTAATGGTGATATTTTTTCAAATGCAATTTCTACGCTTCCAACTCGCACCATTGGTGATTTTATTTCAAATGAAATTTCTTCGATTCCCTCTGGTAGCAATGACGTGGTTTATTCGGCTTTGGATTCGATTGTTCTCAGCATAGAATAGCTCTCAATCCACGAATTGAAGGCTTGCATGATACTTGAAAGCCCTTGTATCTCAGCTCGAGAAGTCTCGACGACTATCTCGACGCCAATCTCAGAGAGCGGAGGCGCTTCAGCGTTAAAGGGGTCTTCTTCTAGTTTTCCGATTAATCCCTTGTTGAGCGGGGGTTGACGAAGCTCTGCCGGAGCTCGTACCATGGATCGTAGGTTTCCTCCTCTCGGCACCCTGATCTCTTGTAGAAATTCGTTATGGTTCCGCATCGGGGTCTCTTTCCCTCGGGCATTCGGATTCGATGCAATGCCTGTCAGCCTCAACGCTTTCAAAGATGATGTCCACAATGATCTCATTGTTCATAGTTCTGCTGCATTTCTCGGATGGTGTCAGTGGGGGTAGGCCCGGATAGTGTAGGGATGATGTAGGACTGCAGGAAACGTGTGACGGTTAAAGCGCTTAATCGAATTAAGTTGCCACGCAGCGTATGGTGTCGGCACAACACCTTTAAAAGTTACGGGCATAAATAACTCCAATAAATCCAAACTAAATGGGATCTTTCGATGGTACAGTTTTCAGAATGCAGGGCTGCCCCCACATGGCGACGTCGATGAATTCTTTCAGAATCTCAGAAGGAAAGAGACGGCGTCTAGAGTGAATCGGTTAAAATTCATAAATGTCACAAGCTTGAATGCAAAGGTTGGACACCGACAAAATTGAAGAGGCTGCCATCGACAAAATCATCGCAATAATAATTAACGCGGAAGCATAGATGATATTTTTTTTTATCAACGCGTACAGTGGTGATGCCCCGGGCAACATTGGGCATGACAACAGTGAGGTAACATAGTTACAGGTGGACGCGTCATGAGATCCCGACTTCTGGGCACCGTCTTTGAAGTTTTTTTTAATGTACATTATAGATTACGATTGAGATGAACTGGGTGTTGGTTTTACAGTTGAAAGGAATTGGTTTTAAATGCTGACGATGGTGCTAAACTCGTAAGTATCTTTTCAAATCGATATTTTCACAGTTTTCACAAGTGGAAACACACCTTTAAAACATTCAGTAGTTATTTATTCACGAATAAATGATATTCCACGGGGCAGAGATATCTTATTTAAATGGTAGGTGGCATTTTGAATGCATGCAGATCATTTAGAAACATTCCTAGACATAATGTGGTCTCATGGTATAATGATAAACAATTGTACTTTATGCATGATTATGCGGATTGAAGTCCTCTGACTCTTTGAACAAATACGAAACTCACAGGACAAACCACGATTACTAATGACACTTTATTTTGGAATTCTGTCTGCATGCAGTCATGTTGGCTTAGTTGATGATGGATGGAAATACTTTGACCTCATATCTCAATATTATCACATAACACCTTCGATGGCACACTATGCCTGCATGGTCGACCTTCTAGGCCGAGCTGGGTACTTGTATGAGGCACAATATTTTATTGAAAATATGCCAATAAAGCCTGATGCTACCATCTGGGGTTCTTCGCTTGGTGCCTGCAAAATTCATGCTAATATAGACCTAGGAGAATTGGTGGCAAACCGGCTTTTTGAGTTGGACCCAGCCGATGGTGCACCGTATGTGCGTTTATCAAATATGTATGTTGAAGGTTGTCCAATGACTAGATAGTGGATGGTGCAGCCTGCTAATTCCCTAACAGAAATTTACAACTGTATACAAAAACTCAGTAAAGCCTTGAATTACTAAGCATCTCTTTTGGACAGTCCCTGGAAAATAATTATCATATACAGTTTTCTGATATGTTTGATAAAACAGTCACTTCTGCAATTGATTTCTTGGCTACATGTATATATCAGGGCCTGCAAATTATTGATTATCATCAGCAAAATTCATTTCTATAGAAGTCATTCAAAACTCTGGATTGTCTTGAAGATTCAGGTCACTTTGATGAACAAAGGAACACATGTAACATATATTGATGACTTGAGGGGCAGTGCAGTGCCTCATTGAAAAATATTATGATACTGTTGTCTAGTGACAGTGGTTGTGAACCAACATATACCTGGACTTAATCTATTGGCAGTAACCTTAAAAAGTGCCTTGTCCAGTTTTATCTTGTTGGATGATTGGGGCTGGAACATTGATGAGCAGGAGTACCATTATGACTGTGCTGGATCTGCATGGACTGACATGAAGAAGGGTAAATTCTATGTTTTAACATCTGTATGATCGGTTTGTAGATCTGTGAAATCTAGGAGAAAAATCGCAGCACTGAGATCTGAAGTCTTGGGCAGATCTGTGAATAAGAAGCAGTGCTGGATGAGATGTCAGATGTAGTAGATGAAGCTCTCAAGTGCAGAATTATGAGAGAAGGAATCATGTTTGGATTCCTAGTTCTATGGGTCGCGGTAAAGAGGGCTGGTTGAGGAAGCTACAACAGACCTCCTCAGAATAACAAGACTTCTAACACAAGCTGAGGCTTGTTGATATATTCTCCCTGTTGGACAGTGACATAGATATACACCTATGTAGCAGTAAGCATGTGACAGTAGCAGTCCCACATTGGAGCGTAATGGTAAAATGTGTTTCTGCAGCTTTCAGACACGTTGCTGGAAGTCTTTAGCAAAAGACTGTTGTCCTAGATGGTTTTGACTATGGGAGAATAAAACTCCCTTCCAAGCTGGTGTCTGAGATGCCCTCATTTAAAAATAGATGTTTTTTTTTCTTCTCTCAAAAGAGAAGCTGGCATTAAGAGGGAGAATATATTTGTATATGCTCATGAGCGGATACCTTTGTTGAACGAAAGAAGATCCTCATGGCTCAGGGACATATGGCTTCAGAGGGGGAAATTCCGAAGGAAAACCAAGAAGCCATATAAATACCAGGGTATCTAGCAGCCATGAGTACTATTGTACAATCTAAGCTTGGATCCTTTGAGGAAGTCGTAAAGCATCAAATCTGGAAGGATGCTATGCACGAAGAGTATGAGTCCATTATGAAGAATGATGTCTGGGATGTGGTTCCAAGACCATAGGACAAAGCAATTGTCACCTCAAAATGGCTCTACAAGATCAAGCATGGATCTGATGGAAGTGCTGAAAAGTTCAAGGCAAGATTCGTTGCCCGTGGCTTCTCTCAAAAGGGAAGCATAGATTATGATGACATATTTGCACCTGTGGCCCGATACACCACCATTCGATCTATTATAGCCCTTGCTGCTACGCAAGGATGGAGTCTTCATCAGATGATGTGAAGACCGCATTTCTGCATGGTGCGATAAAGGAAGAGATATATGTGGAGCAACCTCTAGGGTTGGAAGTCCAGGATCGGGACACCCATGTCTGCAAGTTGAAGAAAGCCCTCTATGGGTTGAAGCAAGCACCCAAAGATTGGTACGAGAGGATAGATAGCTACTTGATGAAGCTGGGCTTCACTCAAAGTAATGCTGATCCGAACCTTTACTTCAAGGTTGTCAAGGGAAAACCTCTCATTCTGGTGCTGTATGTGGATGACCTCTTCCTGACAGGTGCTGACCCTCTCATTCATCAGTGCAAGAGGGAGTTCGCTGCTGAGTTCGAGATGAAGGACCTAGGACTGATGTCTAGGCCTGGAGGTCTGGCAGAGACCTGGCAAGATTTTCCTTTCTCAAGGAAAATACATTATGAAGTTTCTGGTATGATGGACTATAAGTCCATGGAACTCAACTTTAAGAAGTTGAGTAGCAGCGTTGCTGGGCCTGTCCTACTGAGTATCGTTAACTCATAGGGACCCTGATGTTCTTAATGAAAACTTGTTCGAACATATGATGTGCAGTGAACACTTTGAGTCAACACATGGTTGATCATAACATTCACTGGGTTGGTGCCAAGAAACTCTTGAGATATCTCTGAGGCACGATAGACCATGGGCTGAGATACACTGTCGGGAGTACGACACTCCATGGATATACTGATGCCGATTGGGCTGGTAGTGTGGTGGATCGCAAGAGCACATCTGGATGCTACTTGACATGTAGATCTGCTTCGGGCAGGAATCTAAAGTCGGTAGCCTTGAGCACCGCTGAGGCCGAATACATTGTAACATGTATGGCCTGTTGTGAAGTCACTTGGTTGCGAAAGCTCTTCTGTGAGTTGTTCGAGCATGTGCCAGATGCCACCGTTATCCTTTGTGATAACTAGAGGGGGATTCGTTTGTCATAGAATCTTGTGTTCCACGAACGATCCAAGTATGATGATGGTTGGTACCACTATCCGGGATATGGTACAGCGAGGCGTCGTAAGGCTCGATCATATAGGAACTGATGAGAAGGTCGCGGATATTCTCACAATGCCCTTGGAGAAGGTCATGTTACTAACCTTCCGTGAGAATCTTGGTATCGTGGAACGACCTTATTCTGAGGGTCCTGTTGGACGATGAGCTCTGGGAGCTCTAGGGGGCTTTGGGGACAGCTTCTCGGAGCTATGAGCAACCACAAGGCTAGGCTTGCTAAACCTTGTTGGTGTGCTTGAACCCCACCGTTGTGATTATTGAGTTGGTTCACCTCTCATTATCTGTGCCCCGTATACATCCTACCCATTGAGTTTAGGGCTCATGGGAAGTACCTCTCATTTGGCCAATGAGGTGGGAAAAGCTAGAGACTAATAGCAAAGACTGATGGACGCATCAGAGATTGCCGTACTCTCTATCTAGGATGGCACAGTCCAACCACTTGATTTGGGATCAAGTCTTGTGAGGTCTCGGACCTCTGCCTGACTTCGGGTCAGATGAACCAACTTTGGGTTGGTTGGAGACTCTTTGTGAGTCCGATAGAAGTTTTGACCTCTGGGCTGAATCTGTCAGCCGGGAATGATGTCTTTGTGACTGACCCACTTCTGTTCTGAAATAAAGAGGCCAGCAAAGCAAGTTACGGCGGGATGACACACGATGTTTGGATTGCACTAGTGGACGAAGTTCTCCCTAGTTGAGAGGGAGTGTTAAAATTGGACAACTAGGTCCAAACTCCGGGTTGTGCTGCTCAGATGACGATCACAATATTTTTATTGGATTCCTTTTTCGGAGAGGTGTAAGATTGATCTAAAGATCATCTCGATCGGATGAGCAGAACATGTACTTTGAATTTATTCCACTTATGTGTTAGGTCGGCCTGAAGTAAAATATTGACTTAAATGTCTTAAAGGACGTGTCACACACCCCCAAAGATTCCTATATATTGGAGAGACTTAGAGTTCATTTGACACACATTGGTGTGGAAGAATTTTCTCTCTCTTGATGGCGTTGGAGCTGCATATTCTTTGTTTGGGTTGATCTGGGGTTATGTGTGACACGCTTGGCTGAATGACCTATTGAAGACTTTGCTGGTAGAAGCATCCTGCTGATCGCCGTAACACCACCATTTCTTACTTCTGTTTTGGCTTGTCTTCTATCGATCGATTAGTATGTTCTATCTTCTTCAGTATTGTGCCCTAATCTGAAATGGCATAGAACATAAGCTGAAATTAACACACCGCCACTGCCACATCTGTACTGCAACTCCCTCTCAATTTTCTTCATTTGTGCTGCCCATAGCTCTGCCACTGCTAACTGCTTCACTGCAACTTCAGTTGTTCAGAGAAACAACTGAATCTCCTGCCCAATCTTTGACAGATAAGTCAATTGGGACGCAACCTTATCACTGAAGCTCCATCGGCTGCTGATTTGTGCTATCATCTGAAGGATGACGCATAACTACAACTCTGCACTGCGTAAGCAGACTCGCTCTGTGGAAATTTCTGAATCTTTACACTTTATGCAGAAATTATTTATTGTTAATCTGGTTATGCTCCTCCTACTTAGACAAGTTATTAATTGAATAAATTCAAGTTAAAATCGAAGCAAAACACATAATAGATCTCCACCAATCTAGATTTAGAACAAGTTCATGCACACATAGACAAAGTGACACAGTGATTTCTGGACAAATAGTCCCCGGAAAAACCCAATGCGGGAAAATTGGTCTCTGGTTGCTGGAGGGTTTTGTTATTAATAATTTTCTGAATACAACAAGCCTAGGTTCCAGATCTAGAAAACTTGACAGAGAAATATTAGATCTACAACTCACTAGCTGATCTAGGGCCAAAATAATGACTGATCCACACCCTCAAACGAGATTTACAGAACTCAGCCAAGATTAGGGCCTAGAAACCCCAGCGCTGCCCCTGAAAGCCTCTGCGTCAACCTCTGAAGCCCCTCTAACCCCCAGCGCTGCTTCGGAAGGGACTGCGTTACCCCAGACTGGGTGACGCAGTCACTACGCTGCCCCATAGGGTCTCTGCGTAACCCCTGAGGGCTTTCTATTGAAAATCACGCTGTCCTTGTTGCTGCTGCTGCTCTCTTGCTTCTGCGTTGCCTCTCTGAGCTGATTTCTGCCTCTTGTGTATTCTAGACCTTGGGATCAGATCATCCCCTTGGCCTAAATTTCCCTCTTTGCAGCTGAAACACTTCTTAGTATTCTTAACAAACCCTACCTTAGAATCTCAACTTAGCTTCAGTGCTCTGCCTCTTTTTGTCTTTACAAATGACCCCAAACCTTTCCTTTATTCTTTTCTCGTTAGGAAACCAACGACCAAGATTAAATCTTTAATCAATGGCTAAGATTAAAAGAAAGTTTGATCCGTGTGACTTAAGACAATTTCATCACATGTTTAATTAAATTCACTTTAATTATTTAAGTTCCCTAAATTTTAACTTAGGAAATACATTAAAATAATTAACTAATTTAATATCTCCTAAACCAGATGAAATTTCCCAAATCAGTTTCTGGGTCTTGTAAATCAAGTGTACTCTAGTCCTTCCTCAAAATTTGGGACCTAGAGCACAACTGATGCTACCCCAAATACACAAAATCTCAACACTCCCTCTTAGCATCAAGGGTGTGCTCTAACAATACATCACACTCAGCATTACATGATTTTGGGCACTGGTTCTGTGCTGCTGAAGCTTGGTCTGCTGCCACTCAAATCTGCACTGCTGCTGCCATTTTGTATTGCTGCCCATGACTCTGCCACTGCCACTGCAACCTCTGTATTATAGCTCCCTCTCAATATGCTGCATCTGTGCTGCTCATAGCACTTCTATTGCTGATCTGCTGCACTGCAACTTCAGTTGTTGAGAGAAACAACTAAATCTCCTGCCCAATCTTTGACAGACAAGTCAGATGGGCTGCATCCTCATCACTGAAGCTCCATAGGCTACAGATCTGTGCTGGCATCTAAAGAACGATGCACAACTACAGCTCTGCACTGCGTAAGCAAACTCCCTCTGCACTACAGAAGTCACATTAGCCCCTTGCGCTGAAATCTCTCATGCTGTTGCTATACTGTGCTGTACCTCTGAAGCCTTCTGCGCTGCTGCAGCTCTGCACTGCGTAAGCAACTCTGCTCTGCACTGTTGAAGTCACATCAGGCTCTGCGCTGCCGCTGCTCTGCTCTGCGCTGCTTCTTCCAGCCTTCAGATCTGCCTCTGCTTCATGTGTGATCTATGCACCCACTGCTCCACTTGTCCCGCTACTATCTTAAGGCTGCCGTAGCTCGCATGTGATCCAAGAGATGAGCTGCTCAAAGATCCCGCCTCACTTTTATGTAGCTTGTCTACATATCCATGTCAACCCACCTCCGTGGTTTATGAGCACTCATGGCTGCATCATCTTCTGACCCATCATCTGCTACAACTGCTTTGGAAGAAGAGGCTTCCTTGTCCTTTTTCTTCTGAGGACATTCGCTGGCGAAATGTCCCATTTCACCACACTGGAAGCACTTGATCTTTGAGAGATCATTCTTCTTCTTTGGCTGCCTCTTTGATACCAAGGCTGCATGTTCCTCATCTTCCTTCTTTACTTTGCTCAATCCAAAGCTGTGCTGCTTCTTGGTGAATTTGCGGAGTTATTCTTGACGCAGAATTGACCACAAGCTGTCCCAATCTGGGAGGTCCACTTTGCCCAAGATACTTTGGACAAAGGTTTCCCACTCATCTGTGACTGCATTGAGGGCAATCCTGACTATCACATCGTCTTCCACCTTAGCACCCGTTACAGTCAGCTAATCACTGATCGACTGCAGTCTGAAGAGGAAATGCTTCATATCTTCTCCCTTGGTCATCATGAATGACCTCATCTGAGTCTTCAACAACATCTTTCTTTGGACATATTTTCCCTCATATAGGGAGATCAAGGCCTTCCACATCTCATTAATTGTCTTCTTCTCAGCTAAGTGTGGTACAATATGGTCCTTGATTCCATCCATAACCAACCGCTTGGCATGCCTAGCAGCCTCCTTATGCTTCCGAAGGAGATCCAGATCTATCGGTGTGGTGAGAGTTTGCTCTGCATGGTCTCTAAGAGTGTGCCTCAAGGACTATCAGGATCTTTGACTTCCAAACCGAAAAATTTGAGAGGCCATCCAGCCTATCCTGATCACGCTGTCCATGAGGAGCCATCTGCTCAAAATGTGTCGGAGCTTCCTCTTCTCTTTTCTAGAGAAATGGATCTAAGGCCCTTGGTGAAACAACCACCTTCTGCTCCCTCTGACAACTGATTTCCCTCCTTGGAAATCTACCAAATCAACTATGACTCAACTCTTTTTTGATCCTCTGATCAAACCGCAAGTTTCCTTTGGCTAGAAACTGTCTGAGAAGCTGATCTCCTCCCGCTCTTTGTCACTTGTGCTAAGGCTAAAAATCTGAAAACTTCAGAAATTTAACCCCACCAACACCTTCTGAATTTCTACAGCTTTTCTTCAGTCTATTCTGGATCTGACAGATTCAGATCTGCATCACACTGGCTGGATTCAGACTAGTCCAGCGCTATTTCTGAGTTGCCTCTGCGTAGTAATTGTGTGGGCTTGCTAGGACACAATGTTAGACAACGTCACCCTTCCCTCTGCGTGAATCTGCCTCTGCAAGCTGCGCTGTCCCTTCAGATCTGCGTTTCTGTTGCTTTTCTAGCTGCTTCCTGTAGCTAGAACCGTCAAATTCTTGCTGGTGACCCTCCTAAATCTGCAATTTCTTTGATACCATGTGGAAATTTCTGAATCTTTACACTTTATGCAGAAATTAATTACTGTTAATCTGGTTATGCTTCTCCTACTTAGACAAGTTATTAACTGAATAAATTCAAGTTAAAATTGAAGTAAAACACATCACAAATCTCCACCAATCCAGATCTAGAACAATTTCATGCACACATAGACAAAGTGACACAGTTATTTCTAGAAAAATAGTCCCCGGAAAAACCCAATGCGGGAAAACCGGTCTCTAGCTGCTATAGGGTTTTATTATTAAGAATTTTTTGAATACAACAAGCTTGGGTTCCAGATCTGGAAAACCCGACAGAGAAATATTAGATTTACAACTCACTGTCTGATCTAGGGCGAAAATAATGACTGTTGCATACCCTCAAACGAGATTTACAGAACTCAGCGAAGATTAGGGCATAGAAACCCCATCGCTGCCCCTGAAAGCTTCTGCGTCAGCCTCTGAAGCCCCTCTAACCCTCAGCACTGTTCCGGAAGGGACTGTGTTACCCTAGACTGGGTGACGCTGTGACTACATTGCCCCTTAGGGTCTCTACGTAACCCCTGAGGGCTTCCTGCTGAAAATCATGCTGTTCTTGCTGCTGCTACTACTCTCTTGCTTCTCCGCTGCCTATCTGAGCTGATCTCTGTCTTGTGTATTCTAGACCCTAGGATCATATCATCCCTTTGGCCTAAATTCCCCTTGTTGACCACACTTTGTCAATGACCCCATAGCAGTACACCCCCATTTTTTCAAATGGGATTCACCATGTTTGACATGGTCGCGCCATTCAAATGCCATCATCAGTCAACAGTTTTATGAATAATGTAAACCCATTTTGCATGTTTATGATGTAAATGATCTAAGTAAGACCGTCATGTCTGTAACAACCTAGGTAAGCCTAGTATGTTGGTGACAATTTCTATCCTAGCAGGTTTTTTGTCTCACTGATTTACTTGTGTTTTTCGACACAAGTTATCGGTAGAGTTTTCTCCTCCAGCCTCACCCCAAAGTTAGGGTGGATTTTTGTCATCAGCATGCTAAGTGAGTCCTAGTGTTTTCTATCGAGTCCTTGTAAAAGTTGTTTGGGAATAATCCTAGCTATTTGGGCTAGATTATTTTATTACAAGCTACTTGGTCTACTAGATCATGTTTTTAGTCGCAGGATTTGGTATCTATTTGAGGGTCTATACGAATGGGTATTCCCCCTTTATGTGTCTAAATGTATTTATCTTATGTAAAGAGGGTTAGAAAAATAATTAAAATCCCCTCTCAGTCAATTAATTAAAATTTATGGTCAAATTAATTAAAAAATCTTAAGCCAGAAATTTAATTAATTCTAGGTCTTAGGTGAGTATAAATCCTTCAAAGGCAAAATTCGTTGGTCCTTAAAAAATAAATTTTTAAAGGCTCCAGGCTAAGGGAATATTGAGAATTTTAAGAAATTTTGGACTCTTGGGCCTAGGTGGTTAAGTCAAAGTCAAAATTTTGAGGTAATTAACTGAAAAATATTATTTTTGAGTTAATTAAAATGAAATTAAATGATAAATTCGTTTTTCCTCAAAATTATAATTTCGACGGCCCAAATTAAAAGATCAAATCTTTTTGACGGTCGAGATTATTTTGACATGGATCAACCAAACTAGTCGTTGGAGTTTTTGTCCTATAAATTAAAGGTCTTTGTCAGTCTTGAGTCATCTGATCTTAGAATCGTGCACTTGCTCTTGGAAGCTCTTGTGAATTTTCTTTGATGAATAAAGCATAAAGACTTTGGGGTTACAAACTTTGATGTTCCTTTTCCAGATTTATGTGGTGATATTGTCTCTAAACTTTGCTACTTAATTTGATATTTTTATGGTTGATGGCCTTCATGGATTAATCTGCATACAGGTATCTTGTGCAGTTTTCCGGGTTCATAAAATGACATTTTGATTTTTTCTGAAGGATCTCATGTTATTTTCTTAAATCTCTATCAGAGTAAAGTTCAGATCTAAGTGTGTAGGGAATTTTTTTTAAAGATTTGAGCGTCTGGGGAACTCTCCAGTTGGACCAGCCGAATCTCAGATTCGTAAATCTGAAAAAGCCCATCGTTTCTAATTTCTCAATGTTATCTGACGAAACTGTGTTCTTATAGGGTTTTTAAGGCTTGTGTCTCTCTTCAAAATTTCAAATTTCTAAAAAAAAAAAATTGTGTTGAAATGGGTTCAAATCTGGCCATGAGAGCCTCAGATCTGTAAATTAGCTTGTAAATTTGTATTTTTATTAGGGCTGTAAGGGTTTAATAAATTTTTTGGTGTATATATTTTTAGGATCTCACTGATTTTGCAGGTTGCAGGGTTTACTCAGAATTTTTTTTTTAGATCTGAGTCAGATCTAGCGCCCAAGGGCAAGATTTGGTCTCAGTATCTCGACTGTTGGCAGATCTGCATGATATTCAATTTAAAGAGTATAAAAAATCTGAGTTTAAAGGAAAAAATTGGAGTTTGCTAGACGTTTTTTGTGTACCGGGTTTATTTTAAATTTATCTCTGCCCTCATATGTCCTCTCCGTCCTCATCTAGCTGGCCTGCCGCTTCCTTTTTTCTCCATCCTGCATATCCTTTCTTCCTCACGCTGTGCAGATCTGTTGTGCCCTAGCTTCTTCACTGCTGCCATTATGATCCATTTCCTTAACGCTGCCCTTGCCGTCCTGCATAACCTTCTGCATCCCTCACTCTCTGCCATCGAGTTTCAGCTGCTATCTCACCCTCGTCGAACCTTCACGCCGACCTTTCTCCTGCTGCCGTCGACCATGTCCAGCCTCAGCCTTCTCAGCTCAGCGTTTTCCTTCCCTGTCTGAGCCTCATTTCCTCTACGCGTCCTCTGCTACCTGCAAACAAATCAAATAAATTCATGCAGACGTCAAGCCTCAAAAGCCCGTGTTTTGATTTTTTTTGGTGCGGATTTGTCACGTTGACCCTGTCTCCTCTGCCCGCCGTCATAGCCTCTTCCGCCGTCAACCTGCAAGCATACACATCAAACTCAGAAATCAAAGCCCGCATTAAAAAATTTCGTTTTGGTTTAGTTTCATTTTTGTAAAAGTATAAATTGAAATTCGATTTTGTTTTGTTAATTTTTAGTTCTAATTTGTTAGTGTAGGCTTAGTCTTTGTTCTTTTTTTAAACTCATATTTTAGTTTTAATTCTTTTTAAGTTTTAGATTTTATTTAGTTTAGTATTGTTTTAGTGGAGGTTTTAGTTTAGTTAGGATTTAAATTCGATTTTTTAATTGTTTTAGTTTAGTTTGATTAGGTTTTAAATTTAGTTTTCAACTTTTGTTTTAGGCTTTAGTTTTAGATTTTAGTTAATGTCTAGTTTTAGATCTAACCTTTAGATTTTAATTGTTAGTTTTAATTTGTTTTAGATTTAAAGAATTAAAAAAAAAAAATTCAAAATTTTAAAAAAGTTCCAAGTACTATAGTCAAATGAGCTTAAATTTTTTTTATCTAAGATTTGAATGTAGAACATTTCTAATTTCTGGATTATATTGAAACATCATAAATTCAGGAATACTGCAAGCATCTGGCATTTTAATCTAAATGATCGTTTCATGATAAGTTTTGCTGATTGGCTTAAGTATTTTAATGAATGATTGTGGTACTTTTTACTGAATATCATTGTGATAATTTATATTTTCATAGCAGTAGTTTTACATCCATTACTTGGCTTTAATTGCATAACGGGATCTTTTAACTCCATAAGGCACTGGTTTTAATCTAATTGATCTGTGAAATCTCATTAATCCTATCAAGTATTTGGTGTTTTAGCTGTGTCTCCTGAGTTGGTTGATTCTCAACCAATTCTGTTTCTTCATTTCTATTAGGGTCTACCTCCCTTAGCTTGCAAGGAGACAACTTAGATAGAGAGATTGGGGATCAGGGTGACAACCCCCGATCTGAGCGGTTGTCGCGGTGCCTAGACAATTTGTGCGACAACATTTTTTGGCACCGTTGCTGGGGATAGAGTTTTTCTGTCCTTGGTCTTAACGACATTTTATAATCTTCTAATCTTTCCTCGCCATTCATTAGCCTATCACAAGAAATCACATTTTCTGGCGTCTTTTCATCTCTTCGTCTCTTCATCTTTTCATCATCTTATCTTTCGTCATATCACTAATCATTTTATCATCGTATCTTTAGAAGCTGGACATTTCGGTTGGCTTCTTGTTTGGGTGGTGACTCCACTTATTCATCTATTTACTCCCAGACAAGAATCTCCCCTTGATATCCATCTGTTATTCTCGATTATTTCTTCTATTTTCAAAATTAGTTTCATGTTCAAGTGGCGACTCCAATTCTTTCATTTCTTACAAGAGTTCCTGCTAAGAAGTTCGCTTCTTGAGGACCTTTTGACTATTCTTGAACATGGATCTATTTCTTAAATTTTAGGCAGGTCATCATGGATGACACCTTTCATGACATGCCAGAAGAGGTCATCTCTAAATTGCCTTTTTTCTCAGGATGTCATCCAGGCATTGCTCTACAGCATCTATGGATGTCACTTTTTTTATAAATAAATATTGTCGTCCTTCACAATATAATCATGAAGATGTCAAGATACGTATCTTTGGCTATTCCTTAAAAGGTGATGCTATCGATTGGTTTCGAAATTGTCTTGAGGAATATTGTTTTCAAGACATCATCAATGCTTTTAGAGATAAATATATAAAACAAGATGACTCGCCTTGTGCTCCCAGTATTATGCAAAATAATGAAATTGATCTTGTAGAGAACTCAACTATCAGCAAGAGATTTCCAAAAAATTCTCAGGATGAATCCACTTGTACCACGATAGCATAAACCCATGATAGTGGTGAAACAGAAACAAGTTGTCAAATCAGTGTTGACAATGATAAGCATCTTGTTAGCGAATTGATTCAGATGGTTAAGGATATATAGCTAAATCAAGCTTAGGTAATCAAGAATATGGAGGCCAGCCAGGCTCAAATCATTAAGAATATGGAACTTAATCAAGAAAAAATAATAGTGGATCACGCCAGGGAAATTGGTTCTATGCAGAGCAGTTTATTGGCCTTAGAAGAAAATCATGAGAAGGAAATGAACTATATGCAAAATATCTTCAGGGTCATGAAAACAGATAATGATAAAATGATTCAAAACATGGAAGCTAACCAGATCAATCTTCAGAATAAGATAAATACCCTTGAAGCAAGTCATGCACAGGAAATAAATGTCATGGAAAATAGGTTAAAGATGATGGAAGTTAATCATTCTAATCAGATGTCTCTTCAACACAATTTGTTGACTATTGAAGAGAGTCATGCAAAGGAAATTACTGTTGATAATGTTAAGCATCCCACTGATATCCAAAAGAAATTGGAAAAAATGGAAAGATCACACATGCAGAATTTCCAACCCAAGTCAGATTTGTTAACAGATCATAGGCCTCCCAGTTTGCTGAAGCAATTTCCATCTCATCATACGGAGGTGACTTTTCCCATTAAGGAAGATTTAACTATGGCTACAAAGGACGTTGAGAAAGACCAAGCTTATGTGTCACCTTTAATAGAGTATATTCATAATAAGATTGGTCACATTCCAGGTTTATCAGAAGTTTTGTACAAGCATTTTCAAGATAAGGACAAGAAATCTACAGTGGTCTCATTGCTGACATCACAACCCCCTCAGACGAAGAGAAAAAAGCAAAAAAGAAAAAGTAAGCGGTTTGATTCGTCTGATGGCCGAGAGCAGCTTGACATGCGGATAAGACAGAGTCCTACAATTAGCAAGATTGCACATGGCACATCTGAAAAGCAGCCTATAGACTTGCCTGAAAGCAGGAAAATGCTCAGCATGCACTATATTGAGCACATCTGATGCCACTGGGCATCCTCTGTATCAAGGTTACTTGGAAGCGGGAGCGGGAGCGGGAGCGAAGCGCGGAGCGCCATTTTTAAAAGTTTCCGGGTCCGGAGCGTTTTCGGGAGCGTTTATATATATATATATATATATATATATATATTTTAATATTTTTAATATTTTTTATATTTTGATGCATATATGTCAACAAAAACATGTAGAATGATGAATTAGACATAAAAAACATAAAAACATAGATTGAATCATATAACATCAATCATCTAGAAGTTATAGTCTTCATCAACCACGCCCACGAGTTGGAAGCAGAGAACATATTGACTCTTGAGTCTCGCAAATCATCAATCTCAAGGTTTCAAGCTTTCAAAATTCAATATATAACATTTATCATCATTGATATATAACATTTATCATCATTGATTTCAAATTTCAATATCTAACATTTATCATCATTGATTCATTGATTTCAAAATTCAATATACATTTATCATCATTGATATATATATTATAACATTTATCATCATTGATATATATATTATAACATTTATCATCATTGATTCATTGATTTCAAAATTCAATATACATTTATCATCATTGATTCATTGATTTCAAAATTCAATATATAACATTTATCATCATTGATATTATATAACATTTATCATCATTGATTCATTGATCACCATATAACTTTCATGAAGCATCATACTCATAATTCATAATGACTTGTAAACAGTAAACTTATAAATGCCAACTTCATTAAAAATTTAAATATATGAAATCAGTAGCAAGTCAAGTTTCAACTGTTCAACTGTCAACAACAAATAGAAAATAGTAAACAACAAATATATTTTATCTGGCTGGCCCCTTGCCACGCCCACGAGAAATGTCTAATTTCTGTGAGCCACGAGAAACTGTTGGTCTTCTAGTACTCTCAGGAGTACCATGACCACGACCAGAAGGTGGAGGCTGGATCTGCAAAGGAACAATAGTGTGATATCAAGGAGTGGCACTGGCACTGGCACCTGCACTGCTACCAGTAGATGGTGGGACTGGCCCTGTGTGTGGCGGTGCTGCTGATGCTTCATCATCATCCCTATAAAGTTCTGCTTCCAATTCTTCTAGATGTAACGTGCCGTCCTCCAAATTATCATCCTCTGGGTTGTTGTCCCAGACTCTGTATGATTGATCCTCATTTGCCCGATCACAATAATGGCTCAACAACCTCAAGTTATAATGCACATAAACCAAGCTTTCAGCTCGGTTTTCATTCAACCTGTTTCTTCTCACATTGTGTATAAAGTTGTAGGTGCTCCAACACCTCTCTGCAGAAGAAGTGTTCACAACTTGTGAGAGAACCTTTTTAGCCAACTTTGGCAAAAGTCCCATGCCGCCATATGCTTCCCACCATGTGAGAGCATCGAATCTGTCCCTGTCTTCCATTGCATGGAATGAACCAAAGTTAGCAGTGCAACTAAAGTATTTGCCTAATTCAAGGCGTAATCTAGCACACTCTTCCCTGTCAGGTACCAATTTGTCCAATGCCTTCATGTACCCTTCTTGTACCTCTGGATCTGTGTGAGGTTTCACCCTAACCCCACCTCCAGGTGCAGGTTGGCCCAACCAAGATGGAGAGTAATATTTTGGCGTAAGGATATATGCCAAAGCATGCAGTGGAACATTGAGTTTATTCCACCGTGCACACACAGAGTCATGAATCATAGCATACAAAATGGGATCATTATCCTTAACAATATCTTTTATTTGCCCCAACATGCTATCCATCTGCTCATAAACCTCTCCAATCACCGGTTTATCAGTATCTGCAAAGCGAATCATGTTATAAATGGGCTTGGTAAAACTCACAATTTCCCTCATACGTGCCCAAAACTGAGGGTCAAGGGCGGTCTCCTCCACATGTTCAAAACTTTGCCTGTCAACTACTGTTGCCGCCCTGTCCTTTAATAGCTGCCAGTGTGGGCTTGATACCATTGCAGCCAATGACTCTCTTACCTTCAAAAGGCACCTGAAGGTGAGGTAATAACTAGCAAATCTAGTTTTTCCTATTTTCAACAACTCCAATTTGGAGGGAGTACGGAAAAGCCCATGGGTATTGCTATGATTTGTAATAAATTTGATCATTTTCTTACCTCTCTTGTACAAATCACCAAGCCATTTGAACTGAGGTTGTTTGTTTTTTATGATATCATGCATCAAAAGGTTCATTGTGTGAACCAGACACCCAGACCAAAAAATGTTGGGGTATTTATCCTCAACAATTGCTCCTGCTGCCTTACAGTTAGCAGCATTATCAGTGATGACCTGTATCACATTGTATGGCCCAGTCTTTTCAATTATTTCAAGTAATGGCTCTGCAATGTTAATGCCGGTTTTGAATTTATCTGAATAATCATAAGCTGCCAGGAACACTGCACCACTAACCGACACAGCCAAAACATTTATCAATGGTTTTCCTTTCACATTGGTCCATCCATCAGAGACAATGGACAACCCATGCTCATTCCACGAACCTGTCATTCTAGCCAAAGAATGATTTATTTTAGCTCTTTCATGATCAAGACCCACGGTTCTGGCCTTGTCATACCCAGGGCTTTTGTATCCTTTAGGGGCATCATTAATGGCAGAAACCATTTCATGCCAATAAGGTGAGCGAAGAACATTGAATGGCACCCCACATGCATATAGAAACCGGTAAACTTTTGAATCCACATCATTCCTACACCCTTCACCTAGGAAATCGGATATGGTTCTACGCCTTAATCCAATGCCACTGCCTCCAAAACCACTGGCATGGGTGGAAGTTGAACTTGTTTGTCCATGATGTGTTGGGCCTGAATCAACGAAACCCCTAGATCTTTTAGATGATCTCTGTAGGGCAACCCCCTCTTCCTTCCTATATATCTCTCTCTGTGGTGCTGGCACAAAAGTACAAACTTTGATTCCAAGATTTTTAGTTCCATCTCCTCGCATTATCCCACAAAGGTGCCTTCTCAGACGGGTGTATGAACCATGGTATTGTTTATTGCAATGGGGGCAAATAAATTTAGTGGTTCCACCACCTTTCCCTCCTTCTTGTTTCTGAACATATTTCCACAAAGGATATTGGTCTTGTTTAGTTGGGGATTCTAGGTTCTCAGGGTCTCCACTCCCCACTTCCTCCTCAACATAATCCTCCTCTTCAGGATTTTCTTCAGATCCACCATAACCCTCCTCTTCATCCTCCTCTTCTCTGATTTGTCTCTTTCTTCTAGCACTCTCCAACACCATTATCACAAAGAAAGGAACCAACATGAGGAAAATTCCTAGCCATATAGCCATGATGGAAACAAGTTTCAAGTTTCTAAAATCTAGCCTGCAAAACAAATAGAAAAATGCCAAATGGGAATAGGAAATGCAACATTGGAAAAAAACAACTCATTTTAAAAGTTTTAAATCCAATAAAATGCAACATTCAAGCAAAATTCATGTTTTCATTTTCAAACAATTTAACAATCTACAAATTCATCTTAGAAAATACAAAATTGGATTAGAAGGCCTACCTCTTTCTTGCAATCCTCCTGTCAGCCTTGCTCCTTGCTCTCCTGTCAGCTTTGCTCCTTGCTCTCCTGATTCCTGTCAACCAAACCTTGCGCTCTCGGCTCTCCTTCTCACTCAATCTCACTTCTCAACTAACAAACAATAACTGACAATGAAACCCCCCCCCCCCTTTTTATAAAAATCGAAAATTTTTCATAAAAAAATTTCCGCGCGGCGGGGAGCGTTTTTCCTGCCGGGGAGCGTTCGGGAGCGAACGCTCCCCGAACGCTTCCCGCGTTTAAAAAACGCTCCCGAAGCGTTTTTTTAACGTCGGAAGCGTTTCGGGAGCGTTCGCCTGACCGCCTCGAACGTCTCGAAAAAATGTAGCGTTAGGAAGCTGAACGCGTCGAAACGCTCCCGACAGAAGCGCTTAAGCGTTGGCGTTCAGCGCGCTCCGAAACGCTCCCGAACGGAGCGCGTTTCCGGAGCGGGAGCGAAGGGGGTACGAAGCTTCCCCGCAACCCTGCTCTGTATTGTATTTCTAACCCTACTCCTTGTTATTTCATCATTTCATTTTGCTGTTAGAGTAGATTTTCTTTTCATGTTAAGTAGAATAATAAATGATAGAAGAGCTTCTATTTTTCATGTGCTTAATGTTATATGATGATATTTGGATGGACGCTACTTATGTAATTTTGTGTGTTGCTTGGATACCGATTCTGGATTCTCACATTCCTCCGATGAAGCAACGTGTCCCCAAGTAGAGTCAGATGTTGACCACACTTTGTCAACAACCCCATAGTAGTACACCCCCATTTTTTCAAATGGGATTCATTATGTTCGACATGGTCGCGCCATTCAGATTCCATCATCAGTCGATAGTTTTATGAATAATGTAAACCCATTCTGCATGTTTATGATGTAAATGATCTAAGTAAGACTATCATTGCTATAACAACTTAGGTAAGCCTAGTATGTTGGTGACAATTTCTATCCTAGGAGGTTTTTTGTCTCACTGATTTACTTGTGTTTTTCGACACAAGTTATCAGCAGAGTTTTCCTCTACAGCCTCACCCCAAAGCTAGGGTGGATTTTGTCATCAGCATGCTAAGTGGGTTTTAGTGTTTTCTATCGAGTCTTTGTAAAAGTAGTTTGAGAATAATCCTAGCTATTTGGGCTAGATTATTTTATTACAAACTAATTGGTCTACTAGATCATGTTTTGAGTCGCAGAATTGGGTAGCTATTTGAGGGTCTATAGGAATGGGTATTCCCCCTTCATGTGTCTAAATGTATTTATCTTATGTAAAAAAGGTTGGAAAAATAATTAAAATCCTCTCTCAGTCAATTAATTAAAATTTCTGGTCAAATTAATTAAAAAATCTTAAGCCAGAAATTTAATTAATTTTAGGTCCTAGGTGAGTATAAATCCTTCAAAGGCAAAATTCGTTGGTCCTTAAAAAATAAATTTTTAAAGGCCCCAGACCAAGGGAATATTGAGAATTTTAAGAAATTTTGAACCCTTGGACCTAAGTGGTTAAGTCAAAGTCAAAATTTTGAGGTAATTAACTCGAAAATATTATTTTTGAGTTAATTAAAATGAAATTAAATGATAAATTCGTTTTTTCTCAAAATTATAATTTCGACAGCCCAGATTAAAAGATGATCAAATCTTTTCAACGGTCGAAATTATTTTGACATGGATTAACCGAATTAGGCATTGGAGATTTTATCCTATAAATTAAAGGTCTTTGTCAGTTTTGAGTCATCCGATCTTAGAATCGTGCACTTGCTCTTGGAAGCTCTTGTTAATTTTCTTTGATGAATAAAGCATAAAGACTTTGGGGTTACAAACTTTGGTGTTCTTTTTCCAGATTTATGTGGTGATATTGTCTCTAAACTCTGCTACTTAATTTGATATTTTAATGGTTGATGGCCTTCATGGATTAATCTGCATACAGGTATCTTGTGCAGTTTTCCGGGTTCATAAAATGACATTTTGATTTTTTCTAAAGGATCTCATGTTATTTTCTTAAATCTCTATCAGTCTAAAGTTCAGATCTAAGTGTGCAGGGAATTTTTTTTAAAGATTTGAGCGTCTGGGGAAGTCTTCAGTTGGACCAGCTGACTCTCAGATTCGTAAATCTGAAAAAGCCCATCGTTTCTAATTTCTCAATGTTATTTGACGAAACTGTGTTTTTACAGGGTTTTTAAGGCTTGTGCCTCTCTTCAAAATTTCAAATTTCTAAAAAAAAAATTGTGCTGAAATGGGTTCAAATCTGGCCATGAGAGCCTCAGATCTGTAAATTAGCTTGTAAATTTGTATTTTTATTAGGGCTGTAACGGTTTAATAATTTTTTTGGTGTATATATTTTCAGGGCTTGACTGGTTTTGCAGGTTGCACGGTTTACTCATAATTTTTTTTTTAGATTTGAGCCAGATCTAGCCCCCAAGGGCAAGATCTGGCCTCAGAATCTCTACTGTTGGCAGATCTGCATGATATTCAATTTAAAGAGTATAAAAAATCTGAGTTTAAAGGAAAAAATTGGAGTTTGCTGGACGTTTTTTGTGTACTAGGTTTATTTTAAATTTATCTTTGCTCTCATCTCTCCTCTCCGTCCTCATTTAGCTGGCCTGCTGCTTCCTTTTTTCTCCATCCTGCATATCCTTTCTTCCTCACGCTGTCCAGATCTATTGTGCCCTAGCTTCTTCACTGCTACCGTTGTGATCCATTTCCTTAATGCTGCCCTTGCCGTCCTGCGTAACCTTCTGCATCCCTCACTCTCTGCCATTGAGTTTCAGCTGCTATCTCACCCTCATCGAACCTTCACGCTGACCTTTCTCCTGCTGCCATCGACCCTGTCCAGCCTCAGCCTTCTCTGCTTAGCCTTTTCCTTACCTGTCCGAGCCTCATTTCCTCTACGCGTCCTCCGTTGCCTGCAAACAAATCAAACAAATTCACGCAGACGTCAAGCCTCAAAAGTCCGTGTTTCAATTTTTTTTGGTGCGGATTTCTCACGTTGACCCCGTCTCCTCTGCCCTCCGTCATAGCCTCTTCCGCCGTCAACCTGCAAGCATACACATCAAACTCAGAAATCAAAGCCCGTGTTAAAAAATTTCGTTTTGGTTTAGTTTCATTTTTGTAAAGGTTTAAATTGAAATTCGATTTTGTTTTGTTAATTTTTAGTTTTAATTTGTTAGTGTAGGCTTAGTCCTAGTTCTTTTTTTTAAACACAGATTTTAGTCTTAATTCTTTTTAAGTTTCAGATTTTATTTAGTTTAGTATTGTTTTAGTGGAGGTTTTAGTTTAGTTAGGATTTAAATTCGATTTTTTAATTGTTTTAGTTTAGTTTGATTAGGTTTTAAATTTAGTTTTTCAACTTTTGTTTTAGGCTTTAATTTTAAAATTTAGTTTTAGATTTTAGTTAATGTCTAGTTTTAGATCTAACCTTTATATTTTAATTGTTAGTTTTAATTTGTTCTAGATTTAAAAAATAAAAAAAAAATAATAAAAATTTCAAAATTTAAAAAAGTTCTAAGTACTATATTCAAATGAGCTTAATTTTTTTTTTTTTTTTTATCTAAGATTTGACTGTAGAACATTTCTAATTTCTGTATTATATTGAAACATCATAAATTCAGGAATATTGCAAGCATCTGGCATTTTATTCTAAATGATCGTTTCATGATAAGTTTTGCTGATTGGGTTAAGTATCTTAATGAATGATTGTGGTACTTTTTACTGAATATTATTGTGATCATTTATATTTTCATAGCAACAGTTTTACATACATTACTTGGCTTTAATTGCATAACGGGATCTTTTAACTCCATAAGGCACTGGTTTTAATCTAATTGATATGTGAAATCTCGTTAATCCTATCAAGTATTTGGTGTTTTAGCTGTGTCTCCTGAGTTGGTTGATTCTCAACCAATTCTGTTTCTTCATTTCTATTAGGGTCTACCTCCCTTAGCTTGCAAGGAGACAACTTAGATAGAGAGATTGGGGATCAGGGTGACAGTCCCCGATCTGAGCCGTTGTCACGGTGCCTAGACAATTTGTGCGACAACACCCCTCTCTGTAGCTGAAACACTTTTGAGTATTCTTAGCAAACTCTGCCCTAGAATCTCAGCTTAGCTTCAGTGCTCTGCCTCTGTGTGTCTTTACAAATGACCCCAAGCCTTTCCTTTATACTTTCTCATTGGGAAACCAACGACCAAGATTAAATCTTTAATCAATAGCTAAGATTAAAAGAAAGCTTGATCCGTGTGACTTAAGACAATTTCATCACATGTTTAATTAAATTCACTTTAATTATTTAAGTTCCCTAAGTTTTAACTTAGAAATACATTAAAATAATTAATTAATTTAATATCTCCTAAACCAGATGAAATTTCCCAAATCAATTTCTGGGTCTTGTAGATCAAGTGTACTCTAGTCATTCCTCAAAATTTAGGACCTAAAGCACAACTGATGCTACCCCAAATACACAAAATCTCAACACCCTCTGCACTGCTGAAGTCACATCGACCCCTTGTGTTGAAATCTCTCACACTGCTGCTGCGCTGCGTTGTCCTTCTGAATCCTTGTAAGCTGCTGCAGCTCTGCCTTGCGTAACTAGCTCTCCTTTGTGAGTCAACCCCTACGCTGCTGCTGCATTTGCACTTCGCTGCTCCTTCCAACCTTCAGATTTGCTTCTACTTCATTCGTGATCTTTGTACCCACTGCTCCGCTTGTCCTGCTACTGTCTTAAGGCTCCCGTAGCTCGTATGTGATCGAAGAGATGAGTTGTTGAAGGATCCCGCCCTATTCTGTAGCTCCTCTACAGATCCGTGTTGCCTCACTTTCGTGGTTCATGAACGCTCATGGCTACATCATCATCTGACCCATTATCCACCACAACAGCCTTGGAAGAAGAAGCTTCCATGTCCTTTTTCTTCTCAAGACAATTTCTGGCAAAATGTCCTAGTTCGCCACATTGGAAGCACTTGATTTTTGATAGATCTCTCTTCTTCTTTCCCTACTGCCTCTTTGATGCCAAGGCTGCATCTTCTTCATCTTCCTTCTTCACCTTACTCGATCCTGTGTTGTACTGCTTCTTTGTGAATCTGCGGAGTTCTTCTTGACGCACGATTTCCCACACGCTGTCCCAGTTGGGAATGTCCGCTCTGCCCAAGATACTTTGGACAAAGGTTTCTAACTCATCTGTCACTGCATTGAGAGCATTCCTGACCATCACATCCTCCTCTACCTTTGCACCCGTGGCAATCAACTGGTCTTTGATCGACTGTAATCTGAAGAGAAAATGTTGCATGTCTTCCCCAGTCCCCCTTGGTCATCATGAATGACCGCATCTGAGTCTCCAGAAGCATCTTCCTCTGGACGAACTTTCCCTATTATAGGGATATTCAGGCCTACCGCATCTCATTAGCTGTTTCTTCTCAGCTATGTGTGGGTCAATATGGTCCTTAATTCCATCCATTATCAGTTGCTTGGCATGTCCCGCAACTTCATTATGCTTCCTCAGGAGATCTGCATCGGTCGGCGTGGCCAAGACTTGTTTTGCATGGTCTCTTAGATGATATGCCTCTATGACTATTAGGATTCTAGCCTTCCAAACTGAAAATTTGAATAGGCCATCCAATCTGTCTTGATCATATAGTCGATGAGGTGCCATCTGCTCAGAAATCTGTCAGAGCTCCTCTTCTCTGTGCTAGAGATCTGGATCTAAGATCCTTGACGAAACATGCACTTTCTGCTCCCTCTGACAATTGATTTCCCTCCTTGGAAATCTACCAAATCAAACAATGATTCAGCTCTCTTCGATCCTATGATCGATATGCAAGTTTCTTTGGCTAGAAACCCTTTGAGAAGCTGATCTCCTCGCGCTCTTTGTCACTAGTGCTTAGGCTAAAAATCTGAAAACTTCAGAAATTTAACCCCAGCAGCACCTTCTGAAGTTCTACATCTGTGCTTCAGGCACTTCTAGATCTGACAGCTTCAGATTTGCGTCACCCTGGCTGGCTTCAGACAATCCCAGCGTTGCCTCTGCGTTCCCTCTACGTGGGCCTCCTGGGAGACAACGTAAGATTGCGTCACCCTGCCCTCTGCGTGAGTCTGCTTCCTCTGAAATTGTGTTGTCCCTTTAGATCTGGCGTTCTACTGCTGCTGCTGCTCTTCATGCTCCTTTCTGCAGCAAGATCCTTCAGTCTCCTGCTGGTGACCCTCCTAGATCTACAATTGCTCTGATACCATGTGAAAATTTATGAATGTTACTTATGTAGAAATCTACTGTTAGATCTGGTTATGCTCCTCCTACTTAATAAAATTATTAAGCTGAAAATTCAGATTAATATCGGAGCAAAACACATAACAGACTTTCACCAATTTAGATCTAAAAAAAGTAGATGCACACATAGACAAAGTGACACAGTGATTTTTCTGGACAATAGTCCCCGGAAAAACCCAATGCGGGAAATCCGGTCTGCTGGCTCCTGGAGGGTTTTATTATTAAGAGTTTTCTGAATACAACAAATCTGGGTTTCAGATCGAGAAAACCCAACAGAGAAAATATAGATCTGCAACTCACTGGCTGTTCTGAAGCCAAAATATTGACTGATCCACACTTTCAAACGGGATTTACAGGACTCAACCAAATCTAGGCCCTAGAAACCCCAACCCTTGAAGCCTCTGCGTCCCTCTGTGCTGGCCTGGAAAGGGTTGCGTAACCCCAAACTGGGTGACGCAGTCCCTACACTGCCCCTAAGGGTCTCTACATAACCTCTGAGGGTTTCCAGCTGCCTAACGCTGCCCAGGGAGTGATTGCGCAACACTTGCGTCGCTGAAGCTGCCTTTGCGCTGCGCAACTGCTGCCCTCTCTATCGCTGTTGCCCTTGCTTCTCTGCGCTGCCTCTGGAAGCTGCTCTCTGCCTCTTGCTGATTCTAGGCACTGGGATCATATCATCCCCTTTGCTTAAACTCCCCTCTTTGTAGCTGAAACACTTCTGGAAATTTTTAGCAAACCACATCCTAGAATTCCAGCTTAGCTCTAGTGCTCTGTCTCTGTCTGTCTGAGCAAATGACCCCAAACCTTTCCTTTATACTTTTCTCGTTGGGAAACCAACAACCATGATCAGATCTTTAATCAATGACTAAGATTAAAAGAAAGCTTGATCCATGTAACTTAAGACAATTTCATCACATATTAAGTTTAATTAACTTTAATTATTTCATTTTTCTAAGTTTAGACTTAGGAAATACATTAAAATAATTAATTAATTAAGTATCTCCCAAACTAGATGAAATTTCCCAAATTCCTTTCTGGGTCTTGTAGATCATGTGTACTCTAGTCCCTCCACAAATTTTGGGAGCTAGAGCACATCCTATGCTACCCCCACTACACCAAATCTCAACAGTTTTCCCTTCCTAAGTTTGATGGAATATGGTGAGTAAGGTCCTTGCTCTCATTTGCCTAATTCTCCTCTGCAAAATGAGCAAAAATGTGACTGTGGCTATTTATTGTGAATAAATCACAGCACCAGTGATAAATTGAAATTGCATCGAGTTGAAATATTTTGATGAAATATTGCACTATTTTCAATATATTGTGATATTTTCAAGGATTTATAAATTTTGCGTTTTTTTTCTGTCTTGTGTCATCGAGTTGAATGTATCACCATATATTGCCAATATTCGCAACATTCATCTATAACCAAACAGGCTTAATCCATTATTTCACTGTTATTTATGGGCAACAATGAACAGCACCAGTTACGCTTTTTCAATGGAGGGGGGCCTAAATCTTGCCATTGAAAGAATTGAGATTAAAATGGCTTGTCACAGACTTCTAATTATTACTCCCAAAACATGTATGTTAAAAAGACTTTTAAAATGCTATTTAAGTTACATCTTAAACATCATACGGTCCTGTTTAGTTGCCATAAAAGAAACAAATGGTTCAACCAGTTTCGTAGTCACAATGAAGTTATGCTGAAAATGCCACACTGTATCTGGCCATGCTTATAAAAAGGTGAAGTCTTAGCATTTATAGTAGATTAAACCAATTCAGTTTGAGAACTTTGGTTCTTAATGCTTCATGAGGTTAGTTACAAGGTTGAAATCCATGTAGATGTGCTGGTCTCTACATGTGTCTCAGATGGGAACAAAGGCATTGGTGGCTAACCTGGGGGAACTCACAATATTGTGACCATTTTACAGCTAGTTGGTTACCTTTTTTGTTTCTTTTCAGAAGAATCTTATAGCACATATAGCATATAGACAATCCTGGCAATTCTAATGGTTTATATTGATTGCCTACATCGTCATTATATATTCTATCGGATCAACATATTTTTTTCTTCAAATTCTCTTCATGTTCTGTCTCAGATATTCAGGTTCTTCCTGGTCTTCCATTGTAACCTTGACTTTGGATTTTTGCAGATGGCATATGAACTCTATGGGTTGTTAGGTGGTAATGTGAGCACTGTGACTGGGGAAAATATAAAGCCAGCATACGGTGGTGAGGAGGAATCCTTCCTTAAAAAAGTTGTGACTCCAATATATAATGTTATTTCAGAGGTACTTAACATATTCTTGTAGTTTACATCCTATCGATTATGTATGTTGGTCTCATCTGCATGTAGTTTTACATCCTATTGATTATGTATGTTGGTCTCTATATTGATGAGCAGTTGATAGTAGATACATGTATCTTCACATTAATGGCTATTTGATTTTTCTGAACAGGAAGTCAAGAGAAATAGAAAGGGGACAGCCAAACACTCGCAATGGAGGAACTATGATGATCTGAACGAATTTTTCTGGTATGGTGGATATGTTTCAAACTTTAGACATGCTAGCCAGAATTTCTATACATGTAAATTTTTCTATAATTGAATGCTATGCTAAACAATGACTATCTTCATTAACAGGTCAATTGATTGTTTTCACCTAGGCTGGCCAATGCGTGCAAATGCAGATTATTTTTATGTACCGAAAGAATTTGAAAAACATTCATCCATGAAGGTAGCAACACTTGTCTATATTTTTATATTCGTGAATAATATCTTCTAAACATATTGTATTGGAAATAGCATAAGATTCTTAATAACAATTGAGTAATAATGCTCCCCCATGTTGAAATCATTACAGTAATATAGAAAAAAAATTACTAAATTAGTTGTATGGGTCTGTTTATTTCGAGTTACAAGCTATTCCATTAAAATTATAATACAGCATATTATAGTTGGAGGATATTTTCTGGGCAAAGGGCGAGATTATATCCAAGCTAAACTTGTCTAAGTACGATTTTTTTGCTTGTATTGCTTAGTTTTCTTGTTGACCTATCTTTCCTTAAGTCCTTCCTATCTCCTTTATCATATAAGAATAGCAACATAGCATGATTGTCTTTTGTACTGGAACCAACTTCACTTGACATCAAGTCTATTACTCCAATTACGACATGTTTCATTGTAAATCTCTATTATTTGTATGATCAGCCTCTGCCCCATCACTTCTACCATATTTATTATGGCCCAGTCTCTTTACGTCCTACAAGTTCAACTTCATGTATATAGAAGCTTAGTAGGTTAGCGTGCAATTTGGTGTATTGGGATTCTAAGGGGAGGTTGGTGATGGAACTTGGCCTACTGTGATACCTTGAGTGAGGTGATATAGCATTTAAGTGACAAGCTATTCCATTAAAATTATAATACAACATATTATAGTTGGAGGATATTTTCTAGGCAAAGAGTGAGATTATATCCAAGCTAAACTTGTCTCAGTAGGAATTTTTTTGCTTGTATTACTTAGTTTTCTTGTAGACCTATCTTTCCTTGAGTCCTTCCTATCTACTTTATCATATAAGAGTAACAACATAGCATGATTGCCTTTTGTACTGGAACCAGCTTCACTTGGCAGCAAATCCATTACTCCAATTACGACACGTTTCATGGTAAATCTCTATTATTTGCATGATCAGCCTCTGCCCCATCACTTCTACCATATTTATTATGGCCCAGTCTCTTGATGTCCTATAAGTTCAACTTCATATATATAGAAGATTAGTAGGTTTGCGTGAAATTTGGTGTATAGGGATTCTAAGGGGAGGTTGGTGATGGAACTTGGCTCACTGGGATACCTTGAGTGAGGTAATATAGCATGGCCAACAACAAAGCCTACTGCATGGCAGAAATACACCTATTCATTGCCATTTGATGTTCATTCTCATTCCTTATGCAACCAAAACTCAGATGGTCCAGCTTAATAATCTCTGATTCCACCAAATCATTATGTCTATCACCATTCATACTTATAGTGAATAATGTGAAAATGATCAGCAACCTGTATAACACCTTTCATACTACAAAACTGTATGCCACCTTTCATGTTAGCAACTTGCTTAGTGGTTTACATCCTGGAAACCTGTATAATGTCTTCATGTCAGCAGCCTGCTTAGTGCTTTACATCTTGGCAACCCATACAATGTATTGATATTAGCAACTTTGTACAATGCTCTTTATTGCCCCTCTTTCAGCAGGGGCACCCAAATTTTTTTGACAAAGGACCATGCTATTTTCAAGCCAAAATGTGTGGAATCTTTGGTCCTATAGGCTGTGTGGGATGAAATGTAAAGGTGGATCCTAGTTCCCCCTAGGTGGACGGTCATGACCAATCCTCTTATTTTTATTTTCATGGTGCTTGGTTTTATGGCTTTGCTAACTGCCTCTTGGTGGTTGGTAACTCCCTGCATTGATGGACATGCTTATGTCTTGTTTTGGTATGCAGGCATCATGGAGGTGGATCTATTAGCACACATGAGTTAAGGGAGCACTTGTTGTATTAACCCTGTAAAGGTGATCACACTATGCAAGGGTTGAGGTAGCCATTTTGTACTGTACTAGCACATATATTTTTGCTTGCATGGATCATTTTTCTTATGTATGCACACCTATTCAGCCATGGCCATCATTTTTCATGGAAATCTATTATTCACGAAGATTTTGCACACCATGAGGCAACATTTCACATTTTCCAAGGCAAGGAAAGGTGTCAGTCACACTCTCCTACGAAAACCAAGATCTCTAATTCAAAGCACTCAAAACGCCTTTTTCAATGTGCCTTTTCGAGCATTATTTCATCATTAAAGGGGGCTGACTTCTCTTGGGGAAGCCATGAGGGTTAAAAGTAGCAATGTGGCACAGCTTATGAGTAAAGCAAGGGTCACGTCAATTGAAGAACATTCCTATGGATTGATATCAAGGGGACAAGCAAGAAAATTAAGCTTTTAATCACAAAAAGAAGCAAAGTTTGGACCAAAAGAAGAAGATACCCACCTTTATGTAGCCATTGGAGGTCACAAAGTCAAATCAAGTGAACATTGAGCTAATGTGGGGAACGTTGGACCTCCTCCTTACTTTGCAAGAATCTAAAATTTATTTCAAGTCATTTCAAGCAAATTTCAAGGGAAACATTGTGCACTCAACCCCAATTATCCTTCCCTCTATATTTGACGTCACTTTGCTTTTGGGGGATTGTATGACCCATTTTTGGACCTGGAAAGTCATTCCCATGCTTCCTGGAAGTGCCTTGACTAGTGGTATGGGAAAGGGCCTTTATTTGGGGCATATTTTGAAGGTTAATAAGCATTATTTGAGGTTTCAATGGAGCTGTTTTGAAAGGCTTGCTACCTTTGGAGGATTTTGTGACCTCTCTTATGAGGTTTTCAAGCAATGTAAAGCTAATTTTTTCTAATGACCTAGTATGGAAGTATTTTAAGGATGGCAAGTCAATCCTTCTTGACGTTTCTTAGCTATTTCTAGGAATCAAAAGGAGGAAAGATGTAGATGTCTTCTTCTATAAATTGAGAGATCACTTTCCTCCCAAATCCCAGTGAATTGTCGAAATCATTTTGCCGTAATGTAATATTTTCATGAAGCTTTGGTGTCAACTTTGAAGTCTCTTTTTCTTTGCTGTTCTACCTATCTTTCAAAGGAAAATTTGTACTAATTCAAGATTACTACAAGTCTATCAAGATTGTTCCATTTTAAGGGCAACTTTGTCACTTGGAGGGAGACATCGAGGGTAAATCTCTCACTTATCCTTTGTTGATGTGAGGTAATATTAAAATTGGCAACTAGGGTCAAATTCCACTTTGAACAACTCCTTTGGGAAAGACAATTGCAACATTAAATTTCTCTTTTCGAGAGGACCAAAATCGATCTAAAGATCGCCAAATATGGACAAGTAGAAGTGGGATTTTGAATTTATTCTCCCACACGAAAATTATCAAGGTCGGCCTTATCTCTAAATCAGCTCAATAAGTCCAAAAGACACGTCTCTTCAACCCCCATCGACTAGTATATATTGAGGTGCCCTCAACCTCATTTCTCACATTGATATCTCATCATTCTCTCTGAAATAAGCCGCAGAAGAAGAAGATCTAGTGAAGGTTATTAGGGCATTTGTTTTGGGCTGAATTCCACAGGCAGGAGGCCGAGGTTTGAATAGTGAAAGCCCAAGCTTATCTTGTTGTTTTTTTTTTGGGTAGCATCAGATGTGCTCTAGCTCCGAAACTTTGTCGAGGGGCTAGAACACATGAGATCTCCAAGACCCAAAAATCGTTTGGAGAAATTCCACCTGGAGCCTAAGTTATTCAAATAATTAATTATTTTAATGGAGACCCTAAGTCTAATTTAGGGAAATTAAATAATTAAAGTGAATTAATTTAGACATGTGGGTGAGAATGTTCTAAGTGACGAGGATAAATTTTTTTCTAATCTTAGCCGTCGATTAGAGATTAGATCACGATCGTTCATTCGTCAACTAGAAAAATATTAAAGGAAGGCTTGGGGTTACTTGGAGGATAGACATAGAGTGGCAACACTTGAGCTAAGTCGGAATTCTGGGGCGCAGTTTGCTGAGAATTTTCGAGTGAGCTTGCAGTGTAGCGAGGGGCAGTTCGACAGTGGGATTTCTGAGTCCAAGGCCGAGAATACAATAGTAGAGAGGCAAATCCGTACCACAGAGCATTGTAGACCCAGAAGGGGTGACACGGACGTAGCGTAAGCCCAATAGGGGTGACGAGAGGTAGCATAAGCCGAGGAGGGGTGACGCAGAGGCAACGTATGCCCAGCTGGGGTGACATAGAGTCAGAAGGGCTCACTTAGAGGGATGCAGAGCCGGAAAAGGCTGACGCAGTCACTTAGAGAGCTGCGCTGGGGTTTCAGTGGGCCAGATAGGGCTCGTATTCAGCAGATCCAGAAGGGGTGACGCAGCCACACTGAAGGGTGATGCAGTGATTGCGTAGGCACCTGTGGGGTTCTTCATCCTCAGCTGAATCAACCATATTATCTGTCTCAAGGGACTTCTGTCCAAAGGAGAATGCTTTTGGAGAATCAACTTCGACTATTTCAGATGCATAAGGGAGAGGAAATCGACCCTTTCCTCATTAGATTGAAGGCGATTCGTGATCACTTGGCTGTTATGGGGGCCACTCCTGATGAGGGTCTATTGGTAAGGACTGCCCTGAATGCAGTGTTTGAAGAGTGGGAGACCTTTGTCCAAGGCATCTTGGGCAAAGCAACACTTCCAAATTGGGAAGACATGTGGGCATCTCTTTGCCAAGAAGAGATTAGGAGGTTGACCAAGGCAGGCAGTACCAACAGCGGAATCAAGATCAAGAAGGAGGAGGAAGATGCGGCTCTCCCATCTAAGGGACAACAAGGGCAATGAGGGAAGAAGAAGAGAGACCTTTCAAAGGCCCGGTGCTTCAGATGTGGTGAGTTAGGAAATTTTTCCACTACTTGTCCTCATAAGAAGAAGGGAAAGGAAGATTTGGATTCTAAGGCTGTAGCAGCTAAGGGTGATGATGGGAGTGATGGCGATGTGGCCATGACTGCTCATGTGCCTCGAGAGAAGAGGTGGAGCGACATAGATCTGTAGACTGAGCTACAGATTGTAGATGGGCAGGATCCTTGAGGTGCCCAAACTCTTGGATCACATAAGAGCTACGGGAGCCCTTAATGACAGTAGCAGGATGACTGGAGTCAGTTGGTGCAGAGGATCATGGAGGCACATTGGCAGTGCTAGGACACTGAAAACTGGAGCGATGCAGAGGCAGCAACAACGTAGAAGTAGCAACACAAAGGTTGATGGGATTTCAGTAGCGCAGAGGCAATGCTTACGCACTGTAGAGAAGCAGCAGTGTAGAGGCACCACGGGGTCAACGCAAATTAGCAGCAGAGGGTGTTTCAAATTGAGATGTAGCCAGACAGACTTGTCTGTCAAGATTTTTGGGTGATGTCCTTCAATTGCTTAACTCTCAGCAATTGAGTTGCAGTGCAACAGTTAGCAGTGGCAGTGCTATGGGCGGCATGATGCAACATTTGAGAGGGAGTTGTAGTACATATGAGGCAGTCATTGGGTTGAGTCATGGGTAGTAGTACAGAAAGCAACAACGTAGTGGATGAAGGGCAGCATGCCAAGCATCGGCAGTGCTGGGGACCAATGCCGTGGATCAGGGTGATGCTTCAGGATGAAGTATTGCTAGAGCACATTCCTCGCTATGAGGGAGTGTTGATTTCTTTTGGGTAGCATCGGATGTGCTCTAGCTTTGAAACATTGTGCAAGGGCTAGAACACATGAGATCTCCAAGACCCATAAATCGTTTGGAGAAATTCCACTTGGAGCCTAAGTACATAAATCAAGATAGAAATCAAGATAGAAATGACATTTGTAGTACATTAATGATTAATTCTTTGAGCATCAACCATCTAGAATCTAGATTCTTCTCCTCTTATCTAGCCTTTGCCTCTATCTCGATGCTCTAGGGACATGAATCAACATTGCCCAATTTTGATCAAATTGCCTAATCCAAGACTTAAAATGTGGTGGCAAAAGTTTAACATGCATGATCAATGATTTTGACTTGAGTGAAGGGTACATTTTTGCTAAGGCCATGACAAAGGAGTTCAACAATCAGCACCACCAACATTGAGGTACATATAGGGCATTGCATTGTCCTCTTGATTAAATCCCTATCACATACCCTCATATGTGATATAATCTATTGAAATGCTTGAATCCCATTGATCCTGAAATCCTGAAAACTTTTAAGTCTGCTGAAGTCCGATGAGGTTGGAACCACCCTCAAAGATCCTGAGTCATTTCATGGTAATAATTTAACATCACCATTAGGGAACATGTAGGAAGCGTCTACAGAGCATAAAGGGACCACCTTGGGAGTGCCTAGGAAGCACGATTCGTCACTATTTAGTTCCACAATTCCAGGAACCGTGCAAATCCATTACGAAGTGCAGTTCCCTATGGTGCGTGGTTCCAGGGACTAGTGCGTGGGGGGGTACAGTTCCTGCAGCACTGGTTTTGGATGCATTGAAGGTTTGTTGATTGCCATGAGAGTGTAGTTTGATGGTTGGTCACCACTTTCCTGTAATGTCTTACTAGGCACATTGCATACGAAACTCCCGTGGAGAACATATATTTGAGCATCATGTTTCAAAGAAGGAGAATCCATAATAATATGGAACACACTAGTGTGATCTACAGAGAAATAATCAACTACATGAGTGTGAGCCGTGGCCTGCATGTGGATAACAAATATAGCATCCTGAGTTGGGGAGACGATGTAATCTGTTAAGAATAATATGTTCACCAGCTTCCCATAGTCTTAGTAAACACTTACTGTATGAGGTGGTGTCTGCTGCGTCTGCAGAATGCTGTTGATCTGAACTCTGATATTGTCAAAGGCTTTGGTGGGTAGGGGATCTACGTGATGATGAAATGCTCAATCCTCGAAGCATATCGTTTAATGCTCATTGTTCAAAGCCTATTATTCTCTTTCACAGCTACATTTTAATTTCCGATGTCTACTGTTCAGATATTAACAATATTTTGTTAGAGATGAATCCTTAATCCTGATTGTTTGAATGTTGATTCAGTTTCATATATCATAGTTCATTGTTCAATAGTTGTCATACAAATATAGACAGTAGTCTATCTCAGTTTTCAAATGTTGTATCTCATTGTTGACTGCTCGATCCTGTAGTCAAATCAAAGCTTACTATTAATTGTTAACCTTTATTAGTAGTTATGCACTGGTCTTTATTTTCTTCAATATAGAGAGGCGGGACATAATGACTTTATATTTTAATAGTTTTCTTTGCGTTATCACATGCTTAATGTCCATATGTTTGTGCTGGTCTACATACATGAATTATGTTACAAAAACTTGCCTGCATGTATGTATGCACGGCTGGAAATATGAATTTGGTATGTTCATACAAGTGATCTAAGATGTGTTCTATCACATATCTCTACATTTTTTGTGAGCGGTCTATGATTATTTTCTTTTATCTTCTCTAGGAGACTGCGCAGAGGCGGGGGCACCGAAAAAAATGGATGGCAAAGACAAATTTTGTTGAAATTCGATCATTCTGGCATATTTTTAGAAGTTTTGATAGGATGTGGACCTTTTATATATTGGCTCTACAGGTAGAGTTGAAATTCTTAAATTGTTATGTGAAAGAAATCCAGGATGTTACATTCCACAATTTTCACATCGATTTAGCTAATACTGAAATTGTTATCTTTCCTTGGATTTTCAGGCAATGATAATTATATCATGGCATGGTACAGGCTCACCAACTGAAATATTCAGTGGCTCTGTCTTTAAAGAGGTTCTGAGTGTCTTTATAACAGCTTCTATACTCAAGTTCTTGCAAGGTACATATTATTCATTTTCGCTTAGTAGCAGTCACTTCTGCCTATTTAGCAATGAAATTAGAAGCCACAGAACAGTGCTTATTGTTGTATTTGGTTATCTCATCTCTAGGATGTAATTTTTTCTGTTAGAGAGTTATATCCCTATTTCACGAAACACTGAGAGTGCTCAATTTTTCCCAAAAATTTAAAATTGCATATTTTTCAATGTTTCTTGATACATATAGATCACAATTTTATTTTATGTTTTCTATGAATTCCTTCAACATTGTCGGGCTTTGGAAATGCCAGCTTAAATATTCAACTGCACCGCCTAATTAAAATAACTGCCATATTTACTTGACATACTTTTTGTGATCTATATTAACCAGATGCGATCTACTTTTACAATTTACAAGGTTTTTTGCTGAAAAAATCTTCTTATATTAAAAAATGAATATTTACATAAAGCAGAAATATGTACAAGGAACAGTACAATAGAATTCAGTCGAAGTTAAATCAGAATAAGCAAAAGCATCTAGAGCATTTGCATCTCTAATAAGTAGAGAACCCTTATTGTGAAGCAATGATCCACCAAGTTTCCGGGACGGGGGGACGTGGGAACGCGGAGATGCACAACTGGGACATGTGGGAGCAACCCCAAATTTTAGGGAAATTCAGGGGGGATGTAGGTACTAGGGACGTCGGGGTATATATATATCTTAGAAATAGTAAAATATTATATACATCTATTTAACTTCATCATTTATTATTCTAGAATCTAATTAGTAGTAAGCAAAATAGTAGATATTAAAGTCTGAAAACTAGAATAGTAAATTGAAAGTACTCAAACTTAAAAATAGCAATGTTATCAGAACAGGACTGGAACCGGCCTGTCCGACCAGTTTGGGCCCAAAACTGGTCCAGTTAGGGTTTTGGAACCAGAATAGGCAGGTTTGGTACCAAACTGGCCGGTTATGTAATGTAACCGGTTGGTTCGGTACCAAACTGACCTATTTCATTGAACCAACTGATTCAGGACTGGTTTCGAGCGGTCTGTACCAACGCTAGCCAATGTAAAAAAGTTTCCTTTTTTTGATTTTTTAATTTTTCAGTTGGTTGTCCCACTTCTAATTCTCCCCTAGGGCAGCGCAATATTCAAGTCTATGGCCCTAGTATTGCTATGCAATTCATGGTAATGTTAAATTTCAAAAGTAAAAGTGACATTCTCCTCGATTTCATCCTTTTACTGAAATTTTTAACATTACCATGGAATGCTTCAGAATATTTGAGAGTGGTTCCAACCTCATTGGATTTCATATGGAGAGAGTAGAATTTCACAAAATCCAGGAGACTACACAATTTTCAGGATTTCAGGATTGGGGGGATTGCAACATTTCCATTGGATTTTGTCATGTACGAGGATATGGAACTAGTATTTAATAAATAACACCAAGGCATCTATTTACTTTAATGTTAATGGCATTGGTTGTCTTACTCCTCTATCACGACTCTACAAAAAATGTACCCATCACTCAAACAAAATTTTGACATGACATGCTACGTTTTTATATCTTATTTTAATGCTTAGAGGGTTATATTGATGATGAAGATCCCAATATAGGCAATGATTTTTTTGATACGTAGGCATTTGCTGTAGCGTGTTTTTTTTTGGATGCTAGAGGCCATCTAGAGCCTATTTGTTGATGTATTTTCGGTTCATAGATGGATTGCAGTCAATGGTATTTTGGTTATGTGCACCCTTACATGCTATATAAATAACTTTTGTTTATTTGTGTATAAATGGTCTGGATTCATATGAATGCACACACACACACACACACACACACACACACATATATGATTTTCTTTAAAATTTGAATATTTTATGTGTTTTTGGTCAACCAGTTTTTTGGTCCGGTTTTTTTACCTGTCCTTGGTCCATAAGGTTTTCCTATTCGGTCACCAGTTCGGTTCTAATAACATTGAAAAATAGTAAAAAGTGATGAGTCAAAGACTTGGTCTAAGATTAGTATCTAGAGTTAAGACTCAAAAGTTAACTAAAAATGAACATTAGAGAATTAACCATTGTTATCAAAAAGAGACAATGATTGAACTAATCGACCTCGACACTGGGAACTAGAAGAAAAATCAAAACAAAAAATCGGTCGACCAAAAAATACATAAATATTCAAAATTTGAAAAAAACTGTAAATTTTCATGTGCATCAATATGAATCAAAGTTTAAACCATTATACACAAATATGCAAAGTTGATTATATATATAACAAGGGTACATGTAACCAAAATATGATTGAGTGAAATCCATATTTGAATCGATAATACATCAACAAAGAAGCTCTATATGGCCTCTATTCTCCATAAAAAATCATGCTAAAATAAATACCTACATATCATAAAAAAATTGCATATATTGGTATCCTCATCATCAATATCACCCTCTAAGCACTAAAATAGGATAGAAAAGGCTTAACATGTCAAATTGAGATTTTGCTTGAGTGATATTGATAAAGGAGTTCAATAATCAATGGCATGAACATCGAGGTACATAGAGGGCTTGGTGCTCTTGATTAAATGTTAGTTCTATACCCTCACACATTGATAAAATCCAACGGAAATGTTGCAATCCCCCAAAACTTGAAATCTTGAAAAGTGTTAAGTTTGTTGGATTTTGACTAGGATCTAAAATTCTACTTTCTCCATATGAAATTGAGTGAGGTTGGAACCACTATCAAACACCTCGAGTCAATCACTGGTAATGTTAAAAGTTTAAGTAAAAGTGACATTCTCCTTTGTATTTCATTTTCATCTTTTACGATTCTCCCTTATCATTCATTAAAGATAAAATGGTAAAATGATGAAAATGAAATACAAAGGAGAATGCCACTTTTACTTTAAGAATTTGACATTACCATTAATTACATAGCATTAGTAGGGTGCTAGGGTTGAATATTAGGCCTCACCACTTATAGATTGTTGTTGTCAAGCAAAATTTAGGGGGGGACGCCCACAAGCATCCCTTATGAAGAAACATGTTCTCCACGTCGCGGAAACGTTTTTCCCTTGCGTCTCCCCGAGTTTCTCCTAAAGGGGAAGGTGGGGAATTGTTTGTTAATTTTCTTGAAACTCTGCAACTACTTAGATAAATCTACTGAAAATCAAGGCAACTAAAACTGAAACCAAGTCTACTTTCACCAAGATATATAGTTTCTTAACATTCAACATGCAACAGAAAATGATTGAGATAAAAACACATGCACACATAAAATTGACACTAATGTTTTACCCAAGGAACCCAAATGGGAAAACCTGCATTCGTTGTTGAGGGTTTTTAATTGATTGTTCTTTGAGCAAATAGGTCTTTTACAAAGTCAACATGCTGTTACTGCAGCTGACAAATAGCCGCTGAGAAACTAGTCTTAACTTCACATTTGCTCCCGTCTTGCTCTTTGATCACTACTCTTGGCCTTGCCTCTTGATCTCAGCCTGCACACAATTTTTTACTGCTGAACCTAGGATCGACTTTTGCTCTTTGAATTCTGATCTTCACTCCTCAACCAATGTGCTATACATGCAGCAGAAAATGATTGAGATAAAAACACATGCACACATAAAATTGACACTAATGTTTTACCCAAGAAACCCAAATGGGAAAACCTGCATTCGTTGTTGAGGGCATTTTATTATTGTTCTTTGAGAAAATAGGTCTTTTACAAAGTCAACATGTTGTTACTGCAACCGACAAATAGCCTTTGAGAAAGTAATCTTAACTCCACATTTGCTCCTGTCCTGCTCTTGGCCTTTGCCTCTTGATCTCAGCCTTCACACAATTTTTTGCTGCTGAACCTAAGCTTGACTTTTGCTCTTTGAATTTTGATCTTCACCCCTCAACCAATGCGCTATGCCAACAACAATGAATCCAACATTGTGCCTTCATCCTTCTTTGCCTAAGTAGATCTTCGATGCATGCAAGGAGGTCAAGTTCAAATAGATTTTCACACAAGTGTAATGAATTCCTTTTTCCAGTTAATTGGAGCAAGTCTCGGTTACACTTGGACTATCGCTCAGTTAACTGGCTCGAGTTGCTCCTTAGTTATCTCTAGTTGTGAACCAACTTAATTGAGGACTTGACTCATCCTCTCTTCACTTGTCTCTGAAGTCTTAACTCATCCTAACTGAACTTGTATCTGTAGTCTTGACTCATCCTAACTGGGCTTGTCTCTGCCACCTCATCTTGTAGTCTAATTGAACAAGACTCCAACGAGCTATAGCTCCAACACTACGCTTCATCTCATCACACTGAAGTCACATCCATTCTAGAGAAAGATAATTCGAGGTCTTATGAATTCACATCCATTCTAGAGAAAGACAATTCGAGGTCTTTACTGGCTAAGGCGTAAGGCAGAAGACCTTCCTTCATTAGGTTTTCAACACTCCCTCTTAGCGAGGAAGGGATTCTGCACAACTTCCAACTTATCTCTAAAAAAACAAACTTGCCTTTGATTAAGGCCTTCATCAAGATATCCACAACCTGCTCATCTCTAGGAATGTACGATAGCTTTATTATCCCTTTATGCACAGTCCTTGAGATGATAGTACCTGATCTCGATGTGATTGGAGCGGTCATGGAAAACTGGATTCCCATAAAGTTTAATGCAACTCTCATTGTCATAGTAAATCACGGTGGGATCCAACTTCTGCCTGAAAAGATCCACAAGCAACTTCCTCATCCAGATGGCTTCATGGCTTCACAGCCTTCCAAGCTAGCAGTGATGTATTTGACCTCTACTGGCTCGAGAGCAACTGATCTCTGATTCTTGTTGAACCAGGAAACAATTGCTAACCCAATGTTGACGACACAACTTGAAGTACTCTTCCAATTTGTGGATCTCCTTGCCCAATCTGCATTTGTGAAGCCCACAAGCCTCATCCCATCAACCTGTCTGTAAGCAAGCCCTCAAGCCTCATCCCATCCATAATCTGTTGTGCCTTTGAGATACCTCAAGACGTGTTTGGCAGCAACCCAGTGAACTCTAGTAGGCTCCATCATGAACTGGCTCAACTAGTTCACTGCAAAACATATGTCAGGCTATGTGTTCCTTAAGTACATCAATGACCCAATGAGTTGTTTGTACAACGTGGCATCTACTCGCTGTGCTCTACTAGCGCCCAATTTCCTCTAGTCTATGACTAGAGGCATGGACATGGGCTTGCAATCCTTCATATGAAACCTCATGAGTATCTCTGTAGTGAACTTCCCCTGCCCAAGAAGATTTCCCTATTACCCTGCCGTACCTCCAGCCCAAGGAAATAATGCATAAGCCCCATGTCCTTCATCTCAAACTCTCTTGCAAGATTTTCCTTGCAATCTTGAATCAATTTGTTTGCTCCAGTTAAGATAAGAGCACTAGAATGAGTGGAAGCCCTCCAACCATGATGTGGTATGGGTTGGCATCTGCCTCAGTCTTAGTGAAGCCCAATCTCTGATGGTAGTTGTCAATGCGAGTGTACTATGCTCTTGGTACCTGCTTGAGCCCGTAAAGAGCTCTCTTCAACAAACAAACATGAGTGTCTCTGCTGAAAGTCTCAAACCCCTCTAGCTGCTCCATATAAATTTCATCCTCAACCACCCTGTTAGCTTTTGGTAGAAATGGACAAGTGTTCTAGTCTCTATGGTGTCTAAGAGGCTAAGGAACACGATATCTCCAAAAACTAGAAAAAGGTTTCACAAGAATAGCCTTAGAAACATCTCAATTAGATTAATTTGCCAATAATTAAATATGTCCTATGTCTAACTTAGGAAGACTGGTTAATTAAATCAAATTAATGGAGAGAAGTTGATTTTTCTCTAGAAACTTTCAGAAAATTGAGTTGGAGTCAAGATGATCTCAACCATCGATTGAGATGTGATCATGGCTGTTGGTTGCTCAATGAGAGATTATAAGAGCAAGTCGATGGGGTTTGGAGAGGAAACAACATAGACAAGAGCATTAAGCAGTTTGACTTACTCCGTAGCATTGATTCAGGAAGGGCGCAGTTGAAGTAAGGAAGACACCGACATTAGGGTTTTAGTAGAGATTTGGGAGCAGGATTCTGGACAGGATTTCCTTAGATTTTCCAGTGTCTCAGGGACAGGAAGAGGAGGCCAAAAATAGCTAGTGCGAGTAGCTAGTTTGTCAGTGCTAGTGGTAGAAGAGCTTGTTTCAGTGAGCTAGTGTTGGATGTATCATCCAAAGGCAGAGCGAGTGGGCCAAGAGCAATGCTGGAGGCAGAACGACTTGTAGAGAGGTATTCTCGATTTCTGTATGAATTTCCTGAGGCAGGAAATGCACATTTTTGGTAGGTCGTGCGAGTGTCAAGGAGGAATGAACGTGGCTTGGGAGGGGCTAGTTGGGAGATAATGTACTTCGAATCCCAAGGGTTGTTCAATATATACCAATGTTGCGAACATCGACATGGGGATAAAATCGGCAAGGGTCCGAAAAACCCTATCGGGAAAATATCTATAAAAATCGGCAAACATCGGCAAAATTAAGATACCATAAAAATATCTTTAAAAATCGGCAAACATTGGTTAGGCCAAAAAATCGCGATTTCGAGATAAAATCGGGATGTTATCGAGATGTTCGCAACACTTCTTCATCAATGGTACCATTCAGGAAAGTTGTCTTGACATCCTTTTGATTGATGTTCCATCCCATAGTTGTTGCCAAAGAGATTAATGATCTTATTGTTGTGTATCTGGATTTAGGTGCAAATGTTTCTTCATAGTCTCTGCCTTCTTGTTGAGAGAAACCCCTAGCCACAAACCTTGTTTTGTACTTGTCAATACTTTGATCTGCTGCATGTTTGATCTTGTAAAGCCATTTGGAAGTTACAATAGATTTGTCACTTGGCTTAGGAACGATTTCCTAAACTCCATTTTTCAATATAGATTGATATTCTTCTTTCATAGAATCTTTCTGTTCTTGACGTTGGACAACTTCTTCAAAAGAGGATGGTTTTGCCTCAATCAATTTTGTCATATATGCTGCATACCCTGGATATTTTTTTGGCTTTTTACTTTCTCCGAATGTTCCTTTAGCTGCAACATGTCCTTCTGCTTCTTGAAGAGTAGATGTTAACCAAACGGGTCTCTTATGAGATTCTGGGATTATGACTCGTTGCACAAGTTCACTAAGGTCTTCTTCTTCATAATTAGGTATAGTATTTTCATCTTCCCTTTGACATTCTTCAAATATTGGTAGATCTTCATCATCGAAATCAATAGGGAGATCTTTAGACTCCTTGTAGGCAATGTTCACATCAAAAGTCACATCTTTACTTACTTCAAATCAGTGACCTTCCTTAATGTAGATTCTATATGCTTTTGACAAGGCACTATAACCAAAAAATATGCCCTTCATGCTTGTAGGATCCAATTTATTCCCCTTATCTTTTGTAATGTGAATGTAGACAGGGTAGTCAAATATTCAAAGATGATCTACACAAGGTTTTATTTCGGTAAACGCTTCTTCAGGAGTGATGTTTTCAAGTATCTTATGAGGACTTCGGTTTTTATTATGTATTATAGGCCGCTGTTTTGGGTGCTTCACCCCACAGAAATTAAGGTAAATGTTGATCATGTAAAATAGCTCTAATGCATTCTTCAATTGTATGAACATTTTTTTCTCTAGAAATTTTAGACCCCACTTCGGTTTGTAGTTTCACCTTATCACTCCCATATAGTTAAATGCCCATTCCCATAATCATACATTCAAAATTCTGGAAATGAAATTATTTTCTGAAAAACACAAATTTAGGAATTCCACAGTGTTGGAAAATGCAGAAATAAAACACAAGAAATTATAACAGCCGCACACAGAAAAATAACACACTGATTTTTGGTCAATGTGACCTTGGAGAACCTTCTTACAACTCTTGGGGAAAACTAGTTTGAGAGCTCTTCTTTATTTCTGATAAAACGCTTTTACAGTGAAACAAAAATATACAGAAAATTCCAGCAACCACAAAAATACAACTTATCTTGTTTTTCATGCTTAACCTCTGCCTTGGAAAATGTGCCAACAATAAAATACAAGAACAACCTTAAATTTTGTATGGACTACTTGATTATCGTGCCCAGAAACACAACAATAAATGCTGCTGTACAACCTCCTCGATTTGCGTGCAGTACAACAATAAATGCTGCTGTATGACCTCCTTGATTTGCGTGTAGAGGGACATCAATAAATGCTGTACGATTTCTGCTTCAATTTCTGTGCACAAAAACAACATTATGATGTATGGACTGCCTCGAAATCTGTGCCACAAAAACATCAATAAATGCACCTCTAAATCTGTGCCAGAACGACTGTACGGCTGCCTAATAATGCGTGCCAAAGCTGTTGTACGGTTCTTCCTTGAAAAACATGCCCAAAAATTGCCTTGAACCGCATGTAACCTTGCTGTATGGATTTGCTGAATGCTACCTCGGTATGTGTGCCAAGGTTCTGCTCTCTTTTTCCTCACTGCTCAGAAAATTTCCTTGCACTCTCTTGCTCCTTCTCTCAATCAGATCATGAAAAGAATGAATGACCTTTTCTCTTCTTTTCTCCTTTAACCTAACCCTAAGTGACTTTTGGGGGATCCCTAAATCCAACGACTGAGATAGCTTTAGATCAAGGGCTGAGAATAAGTTTGCATTTAATTCTCACTTTTTATTTTTTAATTCACCCCACTTAGCCTTTTATTTCCATAGTCACTTTTTCACTTTCTAATTTCACATTGACTTTAATAAAGTCACTTTAAAATTAGACTTGTAACTTTATCACTTATAAAGTCACTTTTGAATTATATTTGAGTCTACCACTTATAAAGTCACTTTAGGAGAAAAGTACAAATACATTTGGACACTTTTCCCTAGGCCAAAGATCAAAGCCTTAGAGAACCACTTGTCCTCTGGTACCCAAATATTAACACTTTCTGCTACTCCATTTTGTTCAGGGTTGTATGGAAGTATCGACTCCCTCCTAATTCCAACCTCCTTACAGGAAGCAATGAGTTCTTTTGATGTGTATTCCCCTCCAGTGTCAGATCTTAGCACTTTTATCTTCCTTTCTGTAAGATTCTCTACTTCTTCCTTTAATTCTTGAAATTTATCAAATACTTCATCCTCGGACTTAAGAAGATAAATCCAAGTCTTTCTTGAATGGTCATCAATGAAAGTTACATAGTATAGCTGACCTCTAAGAGACTTTGTAGCCATAGGACCACAAACATCAGAGTGCATGAGGTACAAAATTTATTTAGATCTTGAAGCACTGCGTCCAAACGATTTCTTTACATTTTTTCCTAATGCTCATCCCTTACAAATGTTGACAATTGTAACTAGGTTCGGTCTTCATAAATTGTATTTCATTCAATAGTTATTGTACTTGTCAAAAGAATAAAAGAAAAGGTTTTTATATTATTAATAAATGACTTATTAAAGCATGGGTTTCATTCTTGGGTCATATTATTTTATGTCAAAGTCCCCATTTTGGACTTATAGGATTTATTCTGAGTCTATAGGGATATTGTAGATTTAAATTGACTCATATTGGGCTTTTGAATCATGCAATTAGGTCAAGTATTGAGTCAAATATGATTTATGGATCCTCCACATCAAGTCGACCTTCAAGTGATCATGTCAGCCTCAAGTCTATTAATTCGAACCCTTCAGAAGCCTATAAATACAGGGAGATCGAATTCATTTGGAGACATCTCACTCACACACAAAAATTCGATATCTTTTGCTGCATCAGAGAAAAGTGCAAAGTGAAGGAAGAGGTCTTTTGGAGTGCAGTTTTGGGCAAGCTAAAGGAGTTGAAGAAAATCAAAATTTTGGTTCTGCTCTCTCTCTCTCTCACATGCTATAGTCTAGAAGATCGAAGTTCTCCATCATTTACTGCATTAGGTTCTGTTAGTTGCTGCTACCAAGTGAAGAAGAGGTCGAAGTTGATTCTGTTGGATGCTGGTGCCTCTTGAAGTTGTCTTGGGTCAAAATCGAACTACTAGAAGCAAGATCAAAGTCTTTCCATCAAGATCAAAGTTCTAGAAGCAAGGTCGAAGACACTGCTACATAGTGTTGCTACTGCCAGATTGAAGAAGGATCAAAAGGAAGGCTGACTTGGTGTGGAGGTAGTCCTAGTCAAGGTCTAGAGTCTCAAGAATTACTATTGAAGGAAGAATTACTGACTGAGTTTTCCTCAAAAGTGGGGTTTTTCCCTGGTTGCTGGCCTTCATCTAGTGTCCTTGGTCTATGTGCATTTGCTTTGATATTTTCTTGATGAACTAAGAAGAAGGAACATAAGAAGAACATAATAAGAACAAAAGAACATCACAAGTAAATAATCAAGAATAAGAGAATCTTTCTGCCATTCTGATTCTCTAACATGGTATTAGAGCTTTGGTGAAGGAAGAAGGAAAGGGCAGTATCAAGGAGGCATAAGAAGTTCATTAAAGGACACTCTTTTAGGAAATATGTCTTCACTACTTTCAATGCAAGATTTCTAATGCTATCAACGCAAAGAATAAGCTTGAAGGAGCTTCTAACTATAGATCTTGGAAAAAGAGGATTGAACTCCTCTTAGAAAAAAACAAGGTCTTAGACTTGGTGAAAGGAAAAGTGAATAAACCCACAAAAGAATCAAGTGATGCTGATAAGGTAAAATTTAGAGAATTGGAATTAGTGGCTATGGATTTGATGGTTGAAAGCATAAAGGACAATCTTGTCCCCTTCATTGCAAACATTGATCATGCCCAGGAAATGTATGATGCCTTGTCAAAACTATTTACCACCAAGAATATTGGAAAGATGGCAAGCCTAAAAAATGAACTAAGGACCACTAAGATGACCAAGGAGGATACTGTATCTACTTTCTTTGTGAAGATAGCAAGAATAAGAGATGAACTTCTTGCCATTGATGAAATAGTGTCAGATAACGAACTTGTGATCACAACCATACTAGGGCTACCACCTACTTGGGGTGCATTTGCTGCAGGTCTCAACAGCTGGAAAGAAATTCCCACCTTTGGGGAATTATGGATAGCCCACAGTCAAGAAGAGTTAAGTATATCAATGGTAGCCAACAATGAAGAAGTATCAAATGCTTATGTTATTCATCACAAGGGAAACTTCAAGAAGTCGTTCAGTAACGAGTACAATCGCACCCATACCAGAGCCGCTTTGAATTATTCCTTGTCGAGCTTATAACATTCCTCCGAGTACCTGAGGAATAATCCTTGACTGCCCATGAAATATGGCCCATTTTCAAAGATGTGTTTCCTGCCCTCCAGATCCTTGAAAATAACGGTGAAAAATCCTTTTTCTCAAAGATGGAGCTCAAATTGTCCTCGAGGAGCCCATTTGTGTTGGATCCACACCAGGATGTCTTGCTCCTTGGGAGTTGGGACAAATGCCCAAAAATTTGCAGATCATGGCGTGATCTTTCATGAACTGGCGTGCTTTCTCCAAGAGGTTGTTAGGGATTACAAACTTGGGATTCGTTGCTGCCTTGGGCAAATGGTGGCTTCTCCCTTCTTTCGCTTGCCATTGCGCCCCCATGGTTGGGGTTTCTTTAGTAACTGATGCAGCGACGACGACATCTGCATGATTCTTTCGCCCATGGATGAACATGGTGCGGTTCACTGCGTCCTTGAAGGACTGCGACCCCTCATGCCTAGGCGGGGGGCATTCATTGTCGCGCTTTTAGTCTACCAACGCGATCTGACAGTGCTGACAGACTACGGGCGAATCAGAGAAGTTCAGATCGGTCAGGAAGGTACTTAGTCGACAGGGTTCAAAAACCCTAGTCGAGCGATCTCCCTTGTAACTTCAACCCTTCTCCTTAAGCAGGAAGGCTTCTTCCAAAATATTTTTGATGCTAAAACCCTTGACGTCTAGGGTTTATGAAGGCCTAAAGCCTTTAGAATTCAAATTTTGCCTCTTGGATCTTGAAAATGGCACCTACAAGTTAAATCAAAATAGGCATCAACAATATCTACAAAAAAATAAAAAACTCCAGAAATTCTATATGCACAAAGGGTTAATAGAAAAGTGTACAAATGTATTTGCAAAATAACTACAAGGGTTAAGAAATCATTTTCAAATTAATTTTCAAATTATTTACGCTATTTACAAATTTAATTTACAAGCTCTTATTAGCAAATAAATTCGTTTATAGCCCAAGTAGATTTTAAAATAATTGATAGAAGTAATTTTTAATGTACTAGCGAAAATCTTGCACCACAAATTGTTAGATAAGCTTAGAGTCCAAAAAAGATGTGGTCACCTCAAAGTCCATGTACTTGGATTGCGCCCAAGGGATGAATATCTGAAGATCTTTACACAAAATATAGACTATTAGTTCCAAAGGGGTTTGGTTCACACAAATAGACTGGAGATTAGAGATACTTGCTAGATGTACCGACTTCAATGTCTTTGCTCTAGTCGAATACTTAAAGCAAGATACCTGTGCTAATATATAATCCAACCACTGGCTATGGAACAATAATCTTCAATTAAAGGCAATTAGAGCATTAATATCAATTCAACACATACCATAAATCATCAAGTGAGAGACATCTTGAATTGAAACCCCAAAGAATTTTTATTAAAATTGTTCTGGTAGAGCTTAGCTCAGTACATCGAATGATTTTTTGATGAGTACCTGATACAATGAGGAGCTCAATAGCGTCCTTATATAGATAATGAGAGGATCAAAACCCTCCAATTGGAAAATAACGACTAGTTTGACTTGGTCCCAGAGAATAATGGTTAGTTCTTGCTTGATCTATGCCAAAATTAAATCTTGTCCCTTGATCTAGAAAAAATCGAATTTGTTGATGAAGGCCTTGATCCCGGTCCAAAAAATATTTTTTCCAACCTTTTTTCCTTGAGAAATGATCCTTGACTCAACCACCATGGTCGAAAGGTTCAATTTTTGTTAAAAATTTGACTTTTCCTTTGATGGAGGACCTCATAAAACTAATTTCTTCTGGACCCACGAATTGTTGAGGGACTTTTGATAAATTTTCACTTGGGGAGCATTTAGTTTCTCTCAAATTATTTTTTTGACACAATTTAATTAAATTTTCTGGCTAATATTTTATTTTTTGTTTTTGCCAGAAAAATTAATTAAAAGACTCTAGAGGGGCATTACACATTGTCCACCCCCAAAGTGGGTCCAAAGAACATTTTGGTATTGGTGTTCTAATTACGAGGAACTATTTACCAAAAATATTTCCTAGACACATTTTTTACATCAAGATTTTATAATCTTCAACCCTTAAAAGGGAAAATTTTCAATAGACACAAACCCCTTAAGCCAGTAGACTCAACCAAATTCTGCAACTCGAGACACATGATCTAGTATCATAAAAATATATTGACTCGGTAACTCTAGGACTCGTCTAAGACCTTGTCAATGGGTTCCACCCTAGCTTTCGGGTAGATTTGACAGAAAAACTCTGCTAATTATCTGTGTTTACAAACACAGATAATTTGGTGAGGTTAAAAAACTCCCTAGAGTGAAACCCTTTGAGAATAATCATAAGTTTACCTAGGTGTTGTTACATGGCTTCATAGTCATACTAGAATCATTTTTACAATAGCAGAATTTGGGATTATATTGACAAACTGGAAGCTTCATGGTGATAATGACTTTGAAAAATTTATCGTTCTGACAGGTATTCTGCTTCTTGGAACAGTTGACAGATGTGTGGTCAACAAGTGGCAAGTTGAGAATGTACCAAAGATGAAGCTTCTTTTAGAATTGACCCATGATCCACCTCCACTGATCCACAAGAGAAGCTTGTATGCCAAAGCGGATGCCCAAATACTGATTGATCACACGTGTGAAGGATCGTCTTGTCGATTAAGAAAAACCTTTGTTTTCTCCTTACTAACAACTTCCCTAGCAACCTCTGCATAAGCATCCCAATATAACGTTGTGCGGCATGCCCTCCACAATATGTTGGTTCATTTCTGGTGTTAGAGCTAAATCATCTGCAAAGTGGACATTAAGGAGTTGATTACTGTCTGGTAAGTATAAACATCTGATTTTCCCTTCTATTATTGCTGCTTGCAGTAGGTAACCTAGAGAATTGGCTGCATTCACATAGATATATGGTGCCAAGGCATGCCCGTGTTGTATGGAATGCTGCAATGCACTATATTTTAATAGCATGGTGCTCACACTGACTTGTACCCAGGCCAGTGAAAAAAGAGTGTCTATAGATTAATGATACACAAAGGCAAATTCCATCCAAGCTAACATGTGAGGATGAAGTTCCATTCAATTCCATCACAAGCTTTATCCAAAAAAGGTGGACCTTTTGCATAGTGTCTTTAGCTCACTCAAGGTCTTTCCATTCTGAAGGTTCTTGTTCTTCGAAGCCAAAGGGCTGCCTCCTGGATTGTCGTGCTCGAAAAAACAAGCTTTGTGCAAGAAGATTGTTCTTGGATGCTGTCATTGGGGCTTGGGAGTCAATGTAATGGGCTAGAGAATCCAGCCAAGACTCCCTTTTGCTCAAAATATGTTTCAACAAGGCATATGAGAAAATACTTGCAAGTTTTTGTTCTAAAAGATGCACTAGATAGTGATTGGGATTGATCACGGCTGTATTGTGTATGTATTCTGATTGTATCCAGTTTTAACCATAATAGTGTGATAAATCAGGGTTGTATACATGCCATGTTTGATTAGTAACTGTTACTAAATACAGGATACAATTTATCTTGAGCTTTTGCTAGCCATATCCAGTAACTTAGGTCTCAATGCATCTGTCCTGTATGTGTGTAACTGTAATATGATCCTCAATGGTGGAGGTATGCAACAGCACTATTGCAGATCCTTTTATCCTATTTCTTGTGAGAGCACTATTTGGAGATCCATTGATCCTTAGTGAAAGGTCACGTAGTTATCATTATTCATAGAACTGAAGAGAACGAGCTCTGGCTGTGGTGCAACAACCATTGGATTACATTAACATTTGATGGATTGCATCACTATTGATTGTTGTGCTTATTTGAAGCGCTAAGCTCCTTTGCTTGGGAGCTAACTTGTAGTATTTGGTAAATATCAGTCGAATATGTGCAGCCATGACATAAAAGGAATTCTAGTAGGTGGTGCCTGAAAGTGACTTAACTGTACTTTATTCTTGAACAACATGCATTTTAATTCTAATTTAATATATTTTCACCTTTGCAGCGATTGTTGATATAATATTTAGCTGGAAAGCACGACAATCTATGAAAAAGAGAGAGATTCTGAGATATATATTGAAGGTTGTGGTTGCTGCTGCATGGGTCATCATTCTTCCGGCTTGTTATGTCCATACCTGGGAGAATCCTACTGGTCTTGTCAAAACTTTCCAGAACTGGGCTAGCGGGTGGAATTTCTCTTCCTTGTATATCTTAGCTGTTGCAATATATTTGTTACCTAATGCACTTGCAGCGGTCCTGTTCATGTTCCCCATGCTGAAGCGATGTATTGAAAGGTCAAATTGGCGTATTTGTAATATTCTGACATGGTGGAAACAGGTGTGCATATTATAAAACTGGATCTGGAATTTTAGTGTCCTATGAAAATTATTCAGCTCTGCAATATTCTTTGTTTATTATATTTTCTCAACCTAGGAAAAGCAACTCCTATGGTCTTTGAGAAAAATATTTTTTTGTTGAATTTGATAAAATATAAACTTAAATTACCAGCTGTCATAGTATATTATTAAAATCTGAATCCTCAGGGCAGCTTGGTTGATAAGCCACCTTCATTATGTAATGATTGCAAGTTCCATTACTATAGTAGACTGTAGCAGTATTTTAATACACTAACAAATCTTGTTCTGGTCATTTGCAGCCACGACTCTATATTGGACGGGGAATGCATGAGAGCTTCTCATCTCTTTTCAAGTAAGTTTCATTAGGACCTTATTGCCAATTCTAGTTGAATTTTAGGAATGACATGGTTGAGACGACATTCTAGATTGCGTTTTATATTTATGTTTCATCTTTGTATCTTTTTGATAGCTTATTTGGTAAATTTCCAGGTACACAATGTTTTGGATTCTACTTATTATAAGCAAGCTAGCTTTTAGCTACTATATTGAGGTAATAAACCATATCCTATTTGAGCAGATTTTACTTTCAAGAAAATGATTCTCTATATAATTTGAGCAGAAAGGTATAGGGGCAATAGTATTCATTTAAATATTGGGAAAGCGAAATGCGGTAGTTAAATATACATTATAATTCTGCAACATCAATTGCACAAGGGGAAAATTATTTTAAACAATTATTTTATTTTACCTATTTTTTTTAGATATTAAATGTCAGTTGGTTGAAATTCATCACATGTTTTCTTTCAGATAAGGCCACTGGTTAAACCTACAAAGGTGATCATGCGGATGAGTGTTGGCAACTATGAATGGCATGAGCTTTTTCCACAAGGTGAGAGTACTAATCTTTATAAGTTGCCTATAAGATTCACTTTCCCCAAAATAGAGTTTCTAATGTGGCTTTCCTCCATATTGCAGCAAGAAAGAACATTGGGGTGGTGATTTCTATATGGTCTCCAATAATTCTTGTGAGCACAGAAATTGGGTCTCAAAATTATGTTGTTATGGTGCTACAATTTTCAAGTATTTGTTGTATATGTGTTATGAATATTCCTCATTGGGGTAATGTACTTGTGCTATTTATTTATCTTCAGGTCTATTTCATGGATACTCAAATTTGGTATTCCATCTTCTCAACCATAGTTGGAGGTATCTATGGTGCCTTTCGCCATCTTGGTGAGGTGTGTTTCTCTTTTAAAATCATGTTTAGTCTTTCAGTTAAATCTTAATCATTGCAGTAACTTAATTAGAGGACAAAGATTATTTCAAGTTTTTATCTTGCACTTCTCTCTTTTAGGTGCATGCTTGATTTCCTTGTTGCTCTGGATTCTGCTTGTGGCTTTCATTTTCAGATACGAACGTTGGGGATGCTAAGGTCTCGATTCCAATCTTTGCCTGGAGCTTTCAATGCACGCCTAGTGCCACCAGTGAAGGAAAAAGAGCAGAAAAAGGGCTTGAGAACATTTTTGTCACATACGTTTGATCCGGTGAGGTCTTGCTCTTTTCATATACAAAAATGTGTTTCCTTGCTAAAATAAAGCTTCCATTTATAATGAAGAGGTCACCTTTGGGTGACACAGTACAACCAGATTTGCTATGACAGCAAGATGTTTAGGAACTCCTATTTAAACTATCTACATTCGTACTGTATGGAAACTTCTTTTTTAGTAATGCAGGGCTGATTATACTTACATAAACTCAGAATCATTGCTTAGAGCCATGTTATAAGCCTGTTTCCTCCCAAAGCTGCCGTTCAAGTGGTAAAACCCTAAAACACAAGTGCAGCTCTAGAGGAACTAAAAGGGGCTACGCATTGTCACCACAGGAGCTCCCTCTCTCACTTTAGGCCAGCTCTCCTTTGGCACAAAGGGAGTGTCCCTAGAATATATATGATGAACTTTTCTAATATCCCAAAATGGGAATGCAGCCGTGCATAAGCACAATACTGGAATAGCAGCAAGTAATTAACTCATAAAATGTGTTTATAACACATACCCATCAATTACATGTACAGCAGCAAGAAATCTGATCCATTATATCAGCCAAAAGTGGGGATAAGCAGCAATGTATGCCCTAAAAACGTTATATTCAGGAATTTCTTTATATTAGGGGAAAATAACACTGGGATCCCTTAGGATATGTAATTTGGGACTCACACCCAGAAAAGATTCAGAAACAAATCTCTTTTGCTTGTTTAAACAGATCTCCCAGTCCCGATATGGCTCAAAAAGGCCCAAACCCCATGAATTATGTAATGCAGAAATTACTGAAGCATGCACAGCATGATTTTTAGAGGGTTTCTGCTACAATGGAGTGGAAATAACAGATCTGGAGTTTATTTACTCAAAACATGAAGAAAAATGAGGATCTAGCCCCTTTTACATATTCTGAAGATAACCCGGCAAGGGTTTCATGAAAGCACAATGTACAAAATGTTAGATCTATAGATCTGGATCTGAAAAACGCAGTCTAACTGAAGCTTTGATTACATACAGCTGAAATATACAAGAAATGAAGGAGGGTCCTTCTTACAAGCTTTCAGGGAGAAGGGTTGGCCCTTTCCCTAAGAAACAAGCTCAAGATTGAGGGAATTGACCCTCACAATGCAACTCTGCAAGAAAGGACACAGTCCCTGCAAGGGACTGCGCTGTAGCTGATGGAAGTCCTTTGGGCAAGTGCCAAGACATGCAAATCTACTCCTAGATCTTCCATACTAATCTCCCAAAGGAATTGTAAGATCTCTATTCTGTATTTACAATAAAACACTTATATGATCTTTATATTTAAGCAGAAAATAATAGCAAAAGGATTTAAACTTAAACTCTAATGACAGATTCACGGTTTCAAAATATTCCTAAGTTCACAAACCCACTAACCAGCTGATGCTGAGACATGATAAGTAACTGATGCTCAGAGAAATACCTGGAAACGGTGAGCTGCAAACTAGAGTTTAATCAATGATTGTTGGATGAACTGTTCAAGCTGAAAACTGCTGGAACCGTGATCCTCCTCTCCAGCTTATTGGACAGATTACAGAACCCAAAATGTTCTTCCCAGCCAATTTGGGATTTAAACCCAAATCCAGAGGACACCTCCTCTGCCCCCGTGCCCAGAATCCCGAGAACAGTAAGTCTCCCTTCCACAATTGATAAATTTCCCACAACAGCCTTCTCAATTTCCTGCCAAAACAACCAGCCCCTTCCTCCTTCATGTCTTCTTGTTTAAATAACAAACTGCCCCCCGCCACAACTCCATCGTGATTTGACGTCCATAAATGTAGAAATGAATATTTTCAAAGAGGTGTCATTCGAATGTAAGAGGATATGGTTGTATTAATGAGATGTAATTCGAAATGTAAGATGATAAGGTGGTGTTAAAGAGCTGTTATTTCATATGTCAGAGGATATGGTTGTATTAATGAGATGAAATTCGAAATGTAAGATGATAAGGTGGTGTTAAAGAGTTGTCATTTCAAATGTCAGAGGATATGGTTGTATTAATGAGATGAAATTCGAATTCGAATGGATTTAATCATGGTGCTTTGAATCTTTAATTAATTATTCTAATTATTCTTTAAAGTTTGTTTTCTTTATGTTTGTATATTATATTTAAACTATTAGTTAAATATTAGGAAGTAGGAACTTAGGGTGTGGGTTGTTACATACTTCCTCCCTTCGGAAAACTTCATCCCGAAGTTAGGGTTCCATATACTCATATCAATGATTGTATTTTTAGAGATTAGGGTGATTGTAGAAGGCTGATTTTTAAGATTGAATTTCTGTTTGAATAAGTATGTATCTGCAATTTTAATTGTTACTTCCCATCTCAACCAACTCTCCAAACTATTCTAAAATCATCCTATCCTTCCTAACCTCTTCCACTCCCATCCTATCCGTCATCTACAGGAATATGCCATGGCATCAATTTTACTGATCCATTCATAGACCTTAAGGATATCAGCGTCGAGTACATTGACCTGATATGCTTGTAGGAATCCGACAGTCATCATCACATGTCTAGGGGAGCGTGACTCGCACAGTCCTCCCATGACTCCAGGTATCAGAGGATAACCGGTGGGCAACACCTCCACCCCTCCCAATAGGACCAGGGTCAACACCCTATCGTGGAATCTCGGGAGTCTCAACTGTTCTGGGGATTCTGTCATCACGTATTTTGGTTCTGAAATCTGTATTCTGCAAAGCAATTACTTGTACACAATCTGCAATGTAAACACTCGTACGCACATTACAGCACATGCATCTATATTGTTCATAACAAATTGTTACCCATATAACAATCTCTACACATTCCAAATATACTGTTATCAATGTAAACATTCGTACACACATTACAGCATATGCATCTATATTGTTCATAACAAATTGTTACCCATATAACAATCTCTACACATTCCAAATATACTGTTATCAATGTAAACATTTGTACACATTACAGCATATGCATCTATATTGTTCATATTCCTGCAATGATAATTTAAATGACATAAGGCATGTTGGTATCCCTGCACTAGTAAAGTCAAACAATAGTATATATTCAGTATCACTAGAATTAAGTAACATCCGTTCTTTAGGATATCCATGTAACAGCACGAAAATTCATTCTTATATGATTCAAAATAAAGTTTCAAGTATCAAAATAGAGTAATCATATACATAAAAAGTTTCCAGTTTCTCAAAATTAACATAATTTGGGTATTTTGACATATGATCTTTATATTTCCCCAGTTAGCCGATCTAATTGATAATGGGTTATAGCAAGGGTGGGTCTTCTTGTTAAATTGATAGGGTAAAGATTGAAACTGCATATGAATAGTTTACAAATGAGCAGTTTTTCTAACAAATAGTTCCTTTAGACTTCCGATGCAACTTAATCTATTGGTTAATGCCAAGACAATATTTACGCAAAAGATAGAACCGAAAATTATAAATATTAATCAAGGTTAAAACATAATTCAAAATCTACAACTTGGCCATCTTTCATATTTTAAAAGATACAAACGGGAAGGAAAAGCAAAATGCAAACACTTCTTTTGTAAGGGATCTGGATCTTTGATTCCTTCCGCAATAGTCTAACTTAAGAATTAAGTCTATCAAAGTCTCAACATGAATGAGTTATATGAGAGTTTAAGTCTTAACTTTAACCTGATTATAAAGATCTAGATTTAGGAAGTTAGCACTGCACTAAGCTAAAACCAGCTATAAGCAGAAGGTATAATTCAACTTAAGCCTGATTTATAAAGTAGGCACTGATACTATGGTTGGACCAGCAATACGCAACAGTATTATCCCAACAAAGGATTATGATATAGGACATTATGTAATACTAGATGGATTCGAAAAGTTCTAGAAAATGACCATTCTGTAAATCCTATCTGCATGTGGAAAACTCTAAAACTCTGAAATTTGTATGTTCACAGATTTGTATTCCCAATAAAATAAAATAAAATAAAAAGTTAAGAAAATCAAGATGGAGATATTTCTGAGAATCCATATGATAGAAATCAAAATTCACTCATGTTTATAGAAGGGTACAGATCAATACAGAAACATTCAAAGACCAAAATAGAGTCTAGTAAATTTTTGACAGGAACATGATGTAGTGAATATAGGAACTATCTTAACTACTATCTTGAAAATATATCATAAATTCAGCTCGCATGGGGTATAGATTTTCTACTTTTACTACTTGCAAGTAAGTGTTCTAATATGTTACAATGTGTAACAATACTTATCATACTACGTCGGTCCTTAATACTTATAGTTCATCAAGGGCTTTGTCTATGGATGGTTTTAACTCAATATTTTCAACATTTAACAAACATTGTTCAACAATCTATCTTGAATAATGCAATTGTGTTACAAACTATCTATATTATGTTAGTGGTTAAGTTTACTTTGTTGATCTCGTTTGTAATATAGTGAATCCTTTCTATAATAAAATTACATTTATCTATTAATTCTTTTAACAGGAACGACTATTTATCTTCCTAACTATATAATATAAGGTTTTTTTTTTTTTTTTTTTGAGATGACTATATTAATTTATTAGTCATCTTTTAACTAAGACCTTCTGCCATTTCTATTATATACATGTGGTAGAATGCTTACTCAAATAATAGATTTTCTTCATTATAAAATTTTAATGAACACTCTTTCTTCTTCTCTTTTTTTTTTAATACAACCTATAGTTATATTATTACCTGGATCACCTTTCCATACCATGAAGCCTTCCCAAAATGTAAACTAGAGCTGAGGTTTCTTATTGAGCTTGCTAATATTTTAAATAATGACCTATAGTTCAAGACTTAATGCTTAATGGATCAGGATAATCCATAAAAAATTTAGCCTATATTTTAGAGACCAGGCAAATTTTTCTTTCTAGTGATACCATAATAATAACTAATTAATTGATGCATTGTATTTCCAAAAGGACCTAAGATAATATTTTCACATTGTGGCTAAAAGTATTCATCATATTTGTACAATATTTGATGTGAAGATTCAACAATCAATGACTTCTCATTGTTTACTGATAGATCATACTCAAGAGTCAATACTATGTCCTAATTTAATTCATCATTTTCAGATTTGAGAGATTCTTCCGCTAATTTAAGGATCATGTAATTGTATTCTCCACCATTAACACCCAAATACATTTTTAGGGGATTATGTACATACTTGTACCTCGAACGGTAGCAAAAATTTCATAAATTTATATTTATGAAAATTCCTTACGCTGTAGATATAAATGTGATGTGATACATTAATAAAGGATATCTGTTTTACATATAGGGTAGGCATTTTTGTATCCATCTTATTTAAATATATTTATTAACAAATCCTATTCCATTAAGGTGATAATATAAAATTCTGTTGTAATACAACGATACATTATGTAAAGGACAAATGATACTTTCTGTGATTTCGAAAATATGGATAGATTTTTTTTTTTTTTTTTTTTTGAACATAGGAATATTTCACGAAATCTTAATATTACATTTTAATCTAGATTGATATTATAAAACTTATACAATAGCTTCTTTACCCTAACGTATAAATCTCAAGTTTAGTTTCCCGGTTTATCTTGGAAGTACTAAAACATAAGGTTCAACAGTGGTGGAGTTGGTTGGTTGGGCAGAGAACTGAGTTCGAATCCCACCGCAACCCGAAATAGCATTTAAATAATAATATCAACTCTCTGATTTCTGCATTAGCAGTGCCCACATCATGGTCAATTTAATTCAAACTCTAATAATAACTTATCATTTCCCAAGCTTAATTTATAAACTTATTAATCATTAACATGCTCAATATTTCCCAAAAAGAAAAAAAAAAAGAGACCAAACAATATACACAGAATCACTATATATAAGATACCCTTAACGCTAAATCATGAGTCCTATAATTACTAATTTCATTAACAAAATATATTATTCTTATTTAAATTTTAAATCAAACTAAATTTACCCAATTCGTGAAAACTAAATGTCTTCCCTTTCATATTTTGTATATATTTAGCACAACTAAATGTCTTCCCTTTCATATTTTGTATGTATTTATCACTTTTAAATAGTTACTAATTTATTAATTCATCGTAAAAAAATGTTTCAAAATATCAAACTTAATATTAAAAAAAAAATTATATTAATAATCGACTGCTTATTATGAAAGATAAAATTTTACATGAGAATTCAATTATTACCCTAAAATTCTTATTCATGAAGCGTTTACTAAACATTACTCCATTTCTTTTGTATTCCGCAACTATGGTAATTCATTACTATTTCTGATTTGTTTGCATATTTCGTTAGCGTATGAATTTTGATTTGCTTGTAAATTTCAAGATTTTGATAGGATTCTTTAATCATTCATAACAACTATGGTACATCAAATTATTATATAATTATGTAACTTTAATTAATTAATTATAATTATCAATTTATAATAATTATTAATTAATATACCTTATTTGTAAATGAAGATTATAACATTTTCTACTCTTTCAGGCTCCCTCATACTTAACGGGGTAGCACATATATCAGTCAAACTATTGTTATAATTAACATAATTAATTATAACATCACGCAAACGATTTTATGAAACACATTAATATAGTATTGTTAAAACGTTGATTTAAAACATTGTAATATATATATAAAACATAAAAGGTGTTAGCAATTGTATATATAAAAACATATTATTACCCCTTTTGAAACACACTAGTTTTGGCATTTAGTTACTTAAATATTATTAACTGGAAATTTGCTTTATTGGTATTTTATATATAGTCTAATTATGTGACTTTTGGATTACATCATATAATTATGTGACCTTTTGGGTTACATCATAACTTTAATTTGGTTTGTGGAATTAGCACATTCAAAAATAAATTCACCAAAACTATAAAGGGATTTCAATTAATAAAATTAAAACATTGAATATTTAAACCATGTTTATTTTTACTAAAAAATAACTATAAGTATTAAATCTCACTATACTTTTACATTTTAATGATATTTTATTTTTATTTTTTTTACATTTGCGCTGGAAAGCACTTTGTATATCTATGACCCAATGTAATAACGTTAACCTTGCCTGCCCAGAGGTCTTTCGTTCCATGATAGACGGGGATGGTAATTGAACTGGCATTATATATATGGGTTCGTATTAAACTTGAGCGTGGTATTAAACTGTGGAGAGGAATGAATATGGTTCGGTTACCATATAAATTATGAATTAAATTCATTTAATAGTTAAATATTCCGAGAATTTAAATATTATATAATATTATGTTGGTGCGGGCGCATAGTGCTAGCGCGGATGTCACGGGTTCAAACTCCGGCTTGCACCCTCCGCGCAAGATTTATATGCGGTTAGTTTATTAATAGCGCATGCCAATATATATATACAGACCTTTGTTAATTCCCCACGGCTTTGCAATTTTAAACGACGCCATTTGAACTTTATAATATGTACCAACGGGCTCTTATATGCCAATGGCTCCATTGTATCAAACCTTTGAACCATATTAATACATTACGTTGGTAATATAAAATCTCTTTCCATGGCATATTGGTCAAAGCATGAATTAAAAATATTTTTTAACATCTCATAAACAAATGCTATATCATAGATTAATGAAGTGGAAACTTATACATTGTAGGTAGTAGAAACAAATGCTATATTATAGATTAATGAAGTGGAAACTTGTATGTAGTATAATTCAACACTGACATGACATGTTTAAATGGGAAATTGATAAACAATTTATTACCAACACCTAAAATTAGCAAAGCCATTTATTTCAAGTTATTTAATAATTTTAAAATCATTGAATTTCTAACTTAGAAAACTTTGAAGACGTCTAAAAATTTTATAGACTTTATTCACTTCTCAATAGGTATTTGCATATTTTAACTAACGGAAGTGCAGCAGTAATATGAACGTCAGGACGTTGTCACCATCAATCCCTAAAGAAACAGTTGGGGTCGTGCGTGCGGTAAACGATGATGGTCAAAGCATGAATTTTTATTGTGGCGGAGTTATGTATTCAAAACCCAACACCGACCATAAAAAAAAATACCACGATTTTGAATTTGCGCGGACTTTGGCAAACATTATAAAACCGACGAACATGGCATTTGGAATGGTTTGATTATTGTTTAATTTTATTTGGGTTTATATATATGTATACGGTTTCAAACCCCACCTCTACTCCCACCTTACCATATTTTGCAATGCATCTTATGTGCGCCCAAACATAATACATTCGGACTTTATAATAGCAGTGAACCACTGTTGATGTATCCACCCGAACCTTATATATAGTAATTCCACTATACCACGGAATTAAATTCCGTACCGTATCCTTTCCATTATGCAGCAACCGATGTTCTTATCCTTATCCTATTTTATTCGTGGCTTCATCTTATCTACCCTATATTAGTAATTCCCTGCTTTTGACAACGAATAATACAGATGACACAGATGGCAATCCGCCATTTCAATTTTTTTTTTTTTTTTTTTTACGCAGGCACTGGGAGGTTATATAAGCAGCAGATCAGAGGTCAATTTTTAGAAGCTAAGCTCTGTTCATTTCATTTTTTTTTTTTTAATTAATCAATGATCTTTCATTCTGGTTCTTTAGGCGACATTATAGTAATATTGCAAGGAGGCTGTCCATGCTAAATGGCAAAACCACTCAGCGCCATATCTCCAAAAACAAAATTCTCATAAGGAGATTAGCAGATGATCTTTAGTTGAATTCTGTACTGGTGCTATTACCGGTGGACATGGTTAGCATAAGAACCTACTTGAGAGGGTGGCTGTTATGGAAATAATGGAAGGCGTTGAAAGTGAAGATGGCTTTCTACATTTAGAGGAAACAGACGAAGAGGCAGAATCCGCCAATACAGAGTTGCCTTTACCCGCTACATTTTTAGATTTTCTGAAGACAAATGGGTTGATCCTTACATTTATGCCACCACAGGTTACTTTCGCAGGGATTTAATTGAGCTTGAACTTTTCTTGGATTTGTTCCTTCGTCTGAGATAAAGAGGTTCAAAATTCTCCTTGATATTCTTGTTTATGTCACAGGAGTAGAGCTGGGATTCTTGATTTTTTTTAGTCTTTTTCACAGTAGTATCCAACTAGGACTTGCTTTGAAGTCGATCTCAGATTTTGTGATATTTCCTAGCATTGGTGATTTAGATTTCCAAGAATTTGGGCTACAGGACCCTATACCACATATCACAGTACTTCTCTCTATATAAAACTCAGATCCCTTTTCTTAGACTTCAGATTGTCAAATTGTTCTCATGAATTCTTGTCCTAACTTGTTTACTTGCATCGATTGTCATAGCAGAGCTTGGATTGTATGTAGGAGCAGAATTACATCAAACATACCCTTGAATCGATGACTTATAAGATTCAGACACTTTATTTAAGCCATCAGAGAATTCAAATTACTTCACCATAGGCTTGGACTATTTATAACTGTCGTCATAGATTTAGCTCTGCTTCATTTCTAGGATTTAGAGTGCTTACCGGCATTATGGGCAACAGAGACGACAAAATCTTCCGTTCAGGTTCAAGAGAATTTGTATAAGAATCTGGGTTTGCTTGCAATTAATGAGAATATCAGTTAATCTTTTATTTTCTTTCACATGTTCAGATGGACTCAACATTTTGGCTGCTTCAAGTATTGTTGTTAGCAGTTTTGAAATTCAAGACTGGACAAAAGGAGTTTTTTTTTTTTTTTTTTTTATAAAAAGCCACAACAACAAATCATTATGCTAGGCTCTCCATGGCAAGCTCGAGGGGGTATAGTTTGGTTTGATCAAATTTCTGTCATGCCTGAAGATACATTCAAGGTGGCTGATCTATGTAAACTCTGTTTAAAACAGTAATAAAGTGGCTGCATATACTAGAGTTGTGTTATTGTAATTTCTGGTTTGTTTTTACTCTATAATTTAGAACAACATAATATATAGGAAGGCACCAAAGAACTTAACACAAGTCCGAAAGTTTGAACCTGCTCCGATACCATGTGTAAGATCTCTATTCTGTATTTACAATAAAACACTTATATGATCTTTATATTTAAGCAGAAAATAATAGCAAAAGGATTTAAACTTAAACTCTAATGACAGATTCACGGTTTCAAAATATTCCTAAGTTCACAAACCCACTAACCAGCTGATGCTGAGACATGATAAGTAACTGATGCTCAGAGAAATACCTGGAAACGGTGAGCTGCAAACCAGAGTTTAATCGATGATTGTTGGATGAACTGTTCAAGCTAAAAACTGCTGGAACCGTGATCCTCCTCTCCAGCTTATTGGACAGATTACAGAACCCAAAATGTTCCTCCCAGCCAATTTGGGATTTAAACCCAAATCCAGAGGACGCCTCCTCTGCCCCCGTGCCCAGAATCCCGAGAACAGTAAGTCTCCCTTCCACAATTGATAAATTTCCCACAACAGCCTTCTCAATTTCCTGCCAAAACAACCAGCCCCTTCCTCCTTCATGTCTTCTTGTTTAAATAACAAACTGCCCCCCGCCACAACTCCATCGTGATTTGACGTCCATAAATGTAGAAATGAATATTTTCAAAGAGGTGTCATTTGAATGTAAGAGGATATGGTTGTATTAATGAGATGTAATTCAAAATGTAAGATGATAAGGTGGTGTTAAAGAGCTGTTATTTCATTTGTCAGAGGATATGGTTGTATTAATGAGATGAAATTCGAAATGTAAGATGATAAGGTGGTGTTAAAGAGTTGTCATTTCAAATGTCAGAGGATATGGTTGTATTAATGAGATGAAATTCGAATTCGAATGGATTTAATCATGGTGCTTTGAATCTTTAATTAATTATTCTAATTATTCTTTAAAGTTTGTTTTCTTTATGTTTGTATATTATATTTAAACTATTAGTTAAATATTAGGAAGTAGGAACTTAGGGTGTGGGTTGTTACAGGAATGGAGGCTCCCTCCTTTGAAAAATGAGTGCAGGAAGTGGTGTTGTGAACCCTCACTGCAACACCCTACAACGCAACGCTATTCTGCTGAAGAAATAACACTGTAGCTGAAGGAGGATGCTTGGCCTCAAGCCTGGATGTGAGGCAAATCAATACAAACTCCTTAAAGAGGCCTTTCAAGAAAGGAGAAGGATTCCTAAATAGGAAATCCTTGTGCTAAGCAGCACAACAACTCTGCTAAACAACAAGAGAATGCAGAATAGTCTAAGCAGACAAATCAAATACCATTCCAAAGATGCCTTGCTATGGCTGCCTTGCCCTCCTTTTATACATGTGTGAGCCTTCTTGCCTTGGGCCCCACTCAATTAGGGTTTCCTCCACCAAGGAATCTTCCTTCCGCTATCTCTGTGCTGTCTCACAAGATGATCTCCACCTCCTATCCCAACGCTGTTGACATGGTCTAACTTGACCTTGTCCACATGCAAAAGTCCCTGTTCACACATGAAGGTGTGAAGTTCAACTTTTATGTTGATCCCCTTTCACATTATGAAGGATTTTATTTAGGTTTTTATTATGCATGGGCCTCCTTACCCATTTATTCATCTCCTAAGTGTAATCAACAAAATTCAATATTCCAATTTGCTGCATGCAAATTTTGGAATATTACAACTTTAGACTTAAGTGGATGGTGGTTTGCTAAGACCAATGCCAATCCATGGATTATGGAGTTTAGGAATACAAACAAAGAGGGCTTAGAATGATATGGAGAAGATGTAGTCAAGTCATACACTACTGTGCCAATGATTAGTCCAGACTCCAAATGGATTTTTAGTTTATATGAGGGTGAGTACTCTAACAACAGGTATACCATCACAACAAATGTGTTTAAAGCCAATGAATAATGTCCAACTCAAATATTGAAGAACCAGAACATGAAATTATAACGAAAAAATCCAAGAAAGCCTCCAAAGAATGGACAACCCAAGCTACAAATCACATCTTCAAGAAGAATCTCATAGGATTAAATGAGTCATTAACATGTGCAAACATCAAATATTTTCTTACAGCCGAAAGCTTCCCTAGTATCCAAGATTACATCAAAGGTGAAGGAGAGTTGAGAACCTCACACTTAATACCTTCTCATGTGCGAACAGTTGCCTTAAAAGAGATGATTGCCAACAATAAAATCATTATCCACTCTAGCATGTTACCATAATCTTTCAAAAGAAGAAGCCTCATATATATTTGCTTGTGCCTTCACTTCCTCCTACATGATGTTCAACTAGGCTTAGAGAGCTTTCCCTATAAATCCAACAATACCTGCAAATGGAGAGAACTAGTCTTTATATAAAGATCTAACTCCATCTCCTTACAGTAGCTGGATGAGGGAAGTGTTTCGATGACATCGATCATGACTTGCTTATTTATCACCTACCTCAGAGGATTGTTGAAGATTGTAACTAGGTTCGGTCTTCATAAATTGTATTTGATTCAATATTTATTGTACTTGTCAAAAGAATAAAAAAAGAATTTTATATTATTACTAAATGACTTATTAGAGTATGGGTTTCATGCATGGGTCATATTATTTTAGGTAAAAGTCCCCATTGTGGACTTCTGGTTTTTATTTTGAGTCTACATGGTTATTACACATTTAAATTGACTCATATTGGGCTTTTGAATCATGCAAATAGGTCAAGTATTGAGTCAAATATGATTTATGGAACCTCCACATCAAGTCGGTCTTCAAGTGATCAAGTCAGCCTCAAGTCCAGTAAATCGAACCCATTAGAAGCCTATAAATACAGGGAGATTGAATTCATTTGGAGACATCTCTCTCATACTCAAAAATTCGATATCTCTCTCACACTCAAGAATCGAGTTATATAAGATGAAGATATTAAATGAAGAAGGGATAACCTCATATCTTATGAGGGTATTAGAAATATGAGATTAACTGCAAGAGTTGGGGGAAATAATGTCCAACAAGGAAATGACCACTATGGTGCTCATTGGATTACTTGATGAATGGGGCAACTTTGTATCAAGCATCTATGGAAAGAAGGATGCCACCCCATTCAGTGAGCTTTGATCATTATGTAAAATTGAAGAAACTAGGTTAAAAGAAAAAAGTGATGTGGGACCGAGCGAACAAGTTCAAGCATTTGCTGGCATGGCTAAGAGAAAATGAAAAATTGGGAAAAAGAAGAAGATCGATATGTCAAAGATCCAATGCTATGGCTGTCAAGAATATGGGCACTACAAGAAAAATTGTCCTAAAATAAAGAAGGACGACAAGAAAAGGAAAGAAAGAATTGAAGTCCATATCACCGAAGAAGTGGAAGAACCTGATGAGAAGAAATCCAAGAAGGAAGGGATAGATCTTCACTATTAAAGTTTCTATAGCAAGAAGAAGTAGGAGGTGAAAAGACCTCTCCCATGGTCAAAGATTGCTACCAGGATAAGAAGCATTAAAAGTATGATAGGATGTATCATTTTAGAAGATGACATCATACAATTGGAGCAAGAGATCTTGGAGCAAGAGATCATGACATCATTGAAAGGATAGGTGAAGTAAAAATCTACATGGATGTAGGAGTCACCTTAGAAAAGAAGAAGCTCTTGGTAACCTCATTGAAAGCATAAGTAAGAAAGTCATCTAGCATGATAAAAGATAGAAAGAACTCATCATACATCGTCATCATTAGAAAGGAGCATTTGTAGGATGAGGATAATGAAGATCCTTGGTTGGAATCTTCATTAGAAGGTTCACCTCTACTTGGAAGAAGAAAGTGTATCGCTGAGCATTTCACCTTGTGTGGGATCCGTTATTTAGAAGGATGATGGCATGGTGACAGAGGATTGCAACATGTCAAGATGGTTGAAGTATTTTCAATCGAGGAAAGGAAGCTGCCGAAGGAAGTCTAGATGACCAAAAGGAGAAAAGAGGTATGTATATGTTTTATTGATTAAGTCATGTCATCATATTGTTGCAGATAGCATGGGTGAATGCCCTATCTCATGACCATGATCGAAGAAAAGGAATCTCTTCCTTTGGAAAGATGCATGAAGATATGATACACATATTGAAAAGATGAAATCAACATAATATGTCCTCTTATGGAATATGAGGTACTTGATAAAGATGAAGGAACCATGGATGAAAGTTCCTGGAGCGTTATGTGAATAAAAGAGAAGAGCGCGTGAAAAAATGCAATTATGGTCACGTAAGAAAAAGGATATCAACTTTCGATGACTAGAAGAATTGGCCATGGCATCTCCATAGAGAAGGTATGAAGACCTTGATAAGGTCTGTAAAGAAAGAAGACCCTTGACATTGAAAGTCTTGGAGATGTGTTTATGAATGTGTAGGATGTTGATGTTGCAAGCAAGCAGATATCATGATGAAAGATGTCACCTACAACTAGCACTGATGTGGTTGGATGGAAGATCCTAAAGGAAACACGAAGAGGTAGTGTTATTAAGAAAAGCTAGATGTGGACTAGAAGATCACTTTTGGATGGAGAAAAAGGATGACATGACTGACATGGTTCGTGAAGGAAAGTGATGGAATTCCAATGCCTTACAAGATGAAGGCTCCATAATGATGAAGATGAAATTCATGACATCAAAAGGAGGAGCTCTACAAGTAGCTGAAGGTACCATGATCTCCACCAAATAGTAGAAAGATGCTATTAGAAACAAGCCCCTAGTTAAGAGGGAGCTTGGGTAAATTCCTTTTAAAGGAATGGGTTGGTCCTCCTTCGTTAAGAGGGAGTGACAAACATGGTTCTCTACTTCATGTGTCATGCACTAGAGTAGGACTAACAACTGTAAGTCTTAGTGAAGGCCATGAGGAGAGATAGACACATCATTCTTGTCTTCATATTGTGAAGAGAGAATGAAGGATTGGGTAAGCATCTGGCATCTGGTACTCTTTGAGGATGAGGTATGGCATCCAAGATAAGAATAGTCGAAGAGGAAATTCCTTGAGGATGTGGTATTCCAAGATAGGAATTGTCTTAGAAGGACATACCTGTGAACACCCCGGTGGGATATGTGCCTTGAGAGATAATGATGATGGTGTCTGTCAGTCAATGGTCTTCCTAGCATTGTGCTTTATTGTTGTGGAGAGATAGAGTTGTTAGTCAAGGCCTTGCTATGTGACAATGCTGGTTGGCAGGTTGCAACATGATTGCTGACCAATCCGATTCTTCTTATGAGAATTCTTCAGATTGAGAATGTCCAAGTACCTTGTATGGATTATGAATACCTCCCTAGTTAAGAGGGAGTGTTGAAATATGTAACTACGTTCTGTCTTCATAATGACATGTAATCATGGTTTTATGTATTTAATGTTAAGAGAAAAATAAATTTATTATTGTTGTTCTCGAGGCATGGGTTTCATGTCCAAGGGAAATTTATTTTTAGGATAAGCACCCATTGAGTGCTTCTAGGTCAATTGAGTCATTGTCATGTATTGAAGACCCTTTTGGGCATGTTACATATTGTTAAGAAAAATTATTTTAGTAAAAAATAGAGTCAAAGACCCTCCAAGACCTTGTCAAACAAGTAGCAACAAGTCAACCTACATGAAGGGACAATTCGGCTTAAAGATAGCAATTCGTACCCCTCAAAAGCCTATATATAAGAAGGAACTCAACCTCATTTGGACTTACGAACGAGGTCTAAACCTACATCAAACATTTCAGTGAACTTTGAACCACCATTATGCTGGATGATATAGTAAAAAGGTGACAATGTGATATGGTCCCTCCTAAACAATGAGCAATAAAACAATCATCAGAATGCTGAATCTGAAAGAACTGAACATAACATAGATACATAGGGACAAGAACCAGTCACTTTGCAGTAAGCACTTTTCTCTAAGCATCAAAGTACCCAACATTTGAGCAGTGGTCAGTTCATGAGCACCATAACCCTAAGGGTAATGCTAGGAAAAATGTGCACTTCCATAATATATCCCTGTATAATATCAATCAACTATCTGGATTCTTTAACACCTGTAAATATCTGCAACGTGAAGTGCTCAGAATCATGGTTATGTGTCATATTGGGTAACAGTGAGTGGTTATGAAGATTCCATTCAGAGGAGCACACAGTTATTACGTTGGGAGTTGTGCCAAACAAGGTGCATTTATCATAGAGGTTACACTTGCCAAGTAAGGTGCACTGGTCTCTGTACAGTGATGGTGGGAGTTACACCCTACTGGCAACATAGAGGGCAATTTCTGACAGCTTTGATAAGGAGTGAGACACACCTCTCTTTCCTAGTCTTAGCCTACAAACACTCCTCTCTCACTCTATAAAGAGGGGTTGTGCATTGCTGTTAAACACAGTTAGTGAATGTTTGCATCCAGCTCAGAGCTGTGTGAGTCTTAGTGTGTACTTGTCTGTCATATCAGCTACTGATATAGTATTCCTTTTTTTTGTAGTTAAATGATAAGAATGTGATTACTGTAAGATTTATAGCATGCTATTTTATTCCGTGAATTCATGTCTATTAAATCCAACTGCTACTTGGTTGCTGTTTTGAATCAAGCACATGATATGTTGTGTCTTAACTTTTGAACAATCAAATCTTAAATTCTGTAGGTGCAGATTTGGCAGTTTTAATAGGTGTGTAGCTATCTGTTTAGTTCTGCCATAGAATATTATTTATACAGAGTGCGGACGTGATTAGTATGTGTTAAAATTACACTAGGTTGACTGAATTAGCTTCCTCATCAATTATCTTGTGAATGTTTGACAGGTTCAAATCAGATCTGGCCTGGTTATTATTGCCAGGATAGAAAAGGGGAATTTTGAAGAATCTCTGAGATTCCCTGCAAATAGGCTTTTGCATCAGTATTGTTTTATATATGTATACATAAAGGAATTATATGTGCTCGACATCAACTTCATTATTGATATTATTTTTATGATGAAATACATCTGGTTGTTGCAGGTCGAGCCAGGGAAAAGGCAAGAGGCTGCAAAGTTTGCCCAGCTATGGAATCAAGTTATTGCTAGTTTTCGTGAAGAGGATTTGATAAACAATAGGTGACATCCTGCTTCTAGAATTTAGAATTAAGAGTTAGTAACCAAAATTGATAAGGCGTTGACCAGATTACATTTTACTTTGATCAGGGAGATGAATCTCTTGGTTGTACCATATTCTTCAGATCCCAGTTTGCATCTTGTGCAATGGCCACCATTTTTACTTGCTAGCAAGGTAAGTTTGTTTCCTCAGATTTTTTTCTTACTGGAAACATTTATTTCCTATCATTTTTTTCTTCTTATGCCTTTTCTCTATGCAAATTCAGATACCTATTGCATTGCACATGGCCAAAGATTTCAGAGGAAAGGATGCAGCTCTGGAGAAAAAGATCGCTGCTGATGAATACATGCAATGTGCCGTAAAAGAATGCTATGAGTCATTCAAACATGTTCTTAAAAGCATTGTTGTTGGTAACATTGAGAAAAAGTATGGGCATTTAATGATTTTTCTTGAAAAGATCGTCATACTCTTCTTTTGATGCTTTCTTGATGATTTGAGCCTGCTTCCTTTCATAAATCAGATTTTTTTTCCTTGAAAATTGTTACTGCTTTTCTTTCTGAATGCAGGTAGAATTTTCTTAAATGTTTCTGGCTTGCAGTATGCTGTGAGTTTGTTTCTTTAACATTTATGGACATAGTTTATTTACCCACATGATTTGCATTATCTTCTCAGGGTCATCATTGACATAATTAAAGAGGTTGATAATAATATTAAAGGGGGAACCCTGCTGGAGAATTTCAAGATGAGCGGTCTTCCTTTGCTGTACAACAAGTTTGTGGAGCTTGTAGACTGTCTGGTATATGCATTTTCATTTTATATTGCATTGCGTTTATTCATACCATACTTATAACTAAGTTGCACAGTTGATTTCAAAATTTTTTATTTGGCCATTTGCACATTGCAGTCGAAAAATGATACTGAATCAACCACGAGAGACAAAGTTATTCTTCTTCTTCAAGATATGCTAGAGGTGGTTACTGAAGATATTATGATAGATGGCTATAAGTGAGTTACTGACTAATCATTTCTCTGTAAATTGTCAGAAACCTTGCTTGTATTTTTATCGATTCTCATATGATTGTACAATACAGAATTCTGGATTCAGTGCAAGAAGAGGTAACCACAAATAATCAAAATCAAAGGCCCCAGTTATTTGCATCTGCGGATCCTAATCCTGCTGTACGCTTTCCTTTCCGGCCTGATGAAGCATGGGAAGAGCAGGTAAGTATTTTTGACTGGTTAATGCTGAACACTTTGGAGGACTTCATCCCCATAACAAATTGGCAATTGTATATTTTGACAGATCAAGAGGCTTTATTTGCTACTAACAGTCAAGGAATCTGCTATGGATGTTCCATCCAACTTAGAAGCACGGCGCCGTATTGCCTTCTTTACAAATTCTCTGTTTATGGATATGCCCAATGCTCCTAAAGTCCGAAATATGCTGCCATTCAGGTAAGAACTATTTCTGGTTGTCTAGCTGTCTATATTGATTGCCTGTTTATGAAATAATTATCTATTTGTTACACCTACAACCCATGGCCAAAGAGAGACATACGTTAGTAGAGAAAAGATAAATAGCATTTCTTTGTTTCACTATATTCTTGATCCTCAATTTTATCCTTTTTTCAGCCTTTGAATTTATTTTGATTAAACATTCTTCTTCAAGAAAACTCAGTTGTCAATAAGAACAGGGAGAATTTTCTGTAAGAAAAATGGCACGTATGAAAAAAAATAGTGAGTTTGTGGGAAAATTTTTATTTCAAATGGAATTATGTGAAGAGAGTAATCAATTTCAATTTCATAAGTTGATACTACAGTTTTCCAGATTTTGTATTTCTAGGTATACAATGTAGATAATATATATTGTTGGCTAAGTATTGGATGATGGTTGAATTTGGAGGATAATTTTTATACAAAGAAGGAACTGAAAAAAATTGAAATAAATGTAAAATTGAAATGAAAACTTGTAAAATTCATTAGGTATATGTCAGCAAGGGTTTGGTTGGTTGGTAAAATGAGGTCATTGGTTAGTTCCCCAACTATGGTATAAATCTTCCTAGAGATGTGGTTTCCCCTTGTGGACCCCGCTCGAGAACCGTTTGGAGCTAATCCCTTTGACACTGTAGATGTGAGTGAATTGATGTGTTGTTGGACACTTCCACAACAGTCTTGAGGATACCGGTTGGCCTCCCAAAAGGTGCCAGGTGGGGGGGGAGGAAGGGGGCTGCGGGGAGACCCGAGGTCTCACTGTTCTGCTAACTGAAACTCAGCTCATCACTTGCTGCTCCAATCAGTTGGATCAACTTGAAAGTATGATGTGATCATCTGAATTGTCCCCGAGTGAGGTGGGCTATGTAGGATCTGAGATCTGTGTGTGAATATTTCCCTAATGAAGAGGGCTAGGCATCTCTAGTCAGGATACCAAAAGAAGGTAGAGAGGGATTCTCCTAATTCTCTATAGACGTAGGGCTAGCACCCTCTAATATCGTAGTATATGGGGCACCTAAAAATGAGGTGCTACTTTGCCTCTAGCTCCCGAAGGTGACACACCTAGAAAATCCTATTAGATTGTAGTATATGTTGGTCAGACTATACTCAAAGTCGATGAAAACCAACCCAAAGATGGCTGAAAGTGATCATGAGTGAGTGTATCCAATGTTTGTGTGTGTGTGGGGGGGTGGATGATGATGCCACCCTGTAACTTTAGGAAATGCTCAAGGTAGAAGGACGTCTTCAAGCCCAAGCTCGTCAGGGGGGTAGGGGGGGACGAGAGTCCAAGTGATGTGAATGTATAGTTTGTAGATATCCTCTCTGATGGAATAATTCAGTGCTTGTCGATGCAACATTAGATGGTTCGGTGCAGCAAGGGAGAATTTGAATAGGGAAAGATGCTATGGGGAGATGGTTAGTGTCTAGAGAAATCGAGAAACATCTGAGAACCAACCTTGTTTTCGGTTTAAGGGGTGAGCCGAACTTGTTGATTTGGGGTAGCATCGGATGTGCTCTAAGTCTCAAATTTTGTGGAGAGACTTAGACACGTATTCCAGATAACCCAGAAATCGTTTGGGAAATTCCACCCAGAGACGGTTTTATTTAATAAATTAATTATTTTTAATGAGACCCTAACTCTAAGCTTAGGTAATTAAAATAATTAATGGGTATTAATCTAAATTGTGTGTGCAGCTTCTAGAAGAAGACGAGGATCAAGCCAAAATGATCTTAGCCATTGATTAGCTTCTAATCTGGGTCGTCGAATGTCAACGAGAAGATTATTTAAGGAAGGCTTGAGGACCATTTGGAAACAAACCGAGAGGATCAAGAGATCGTTTTATTTAGTGAGCAATGCTTAGGGAGAAACTTCGATCTAGAGATCTTTTGCAGAGAGGGGCAGAGACAATATTCGGAGATAAATCTTTCTCGGTCAAAGAGTCATCAACAGAGAGGGAAGAGAGAGATCCAGCAGCTCTAGCGCAGAGCCAGAGAGGTTGAAGCAGAGCCACGCAGGGCCACATAGAGGCTACACAGAGGGCAAAGAGGAAATATGGAGAATTTGCTGAAGAATTGATTTCAGAACTCACGAGTTGGGGTGTGAGACAGGGAGGCAAAGATCGAAGATTCTGGGGAGCAGATCGATCCACAAACTGAGTGATGCAATGCCTAGAAGGGTTGACGCTGGGACTGTGCAAAGGCAGTGCAGAGCCTGTCAGAGGCATCTCATTCAGTGGCCAGATCAACCAGGATTTCTAGTGATAGTGTGAGGTGACCTCACTATTCTTTTTGTTAGTGATATTCTCTGTAACTGAATTGTACAGATAAACATTGAAAGATGTATTCAGAAATTAGTATTGTTTAATAATAAAATCCTAATATTTGCTGCACCTGTTTTCCCGCATTGGGTTTTTCCGGGGACGTTTGTCCAAAAACAATAGTGTCCTGTGGGATGTTTTTCTTTATTGCTAAGTTTCTTGTTTCGACATATTTAATTATTTAAGTGAAGGCTGCAGTAGTAATTGCTTCAGTATTTTTAGTAGAACACTGTAAATAACTTGTCCGTTTAATAACAAGTAGGTGAAGTAATTTCAGTTGGCTATAGTAGGATTTCGGACTTGGACTTTTCACATGGTATCAGAGCATTGCAGGTGAAACAAGAAGAGCAGAGCCAACACTGGGCAGGAGGTCGAATATCTGCAAGAGGCAGTAGTTCGAATCCCTAGACAGATTGCGCAGTCCAGGCTAGGAGGGCTGAATTTTCGAGGAAAGTCTCTCTCGGAGTGAGTTGACAAAGAGGAAGGACTTCCAGATCGAAGTTTTGCCATGGTAGAGGGGTCGCTGATATGACGGGTCAGGAACTTGGATGTGATGGGTTTAACATAGGCATGGTGGTGAGGGGTGAATGAAAACTGATGATGGGGATTCAATGGCCCAAGGTCGGAATATAATCAGTAGATTGGCGGCAGTCATAACTATTTATGGTGGGGAAATCCCTAGAGTCGGTAGGACTTCCAGGGTGGGTATAAACTGGTTATGAATGTCATGGAGGCCTTTGCATGAGGGTGTGATACTCCAACCAAGGGTGTCCAGGGACTGCTGCCATGGTAGAAAAGATGAATGAGTGGGCGGGGGACGTAATGCAACATTTGCGGTCTTTGTACACTTACCAAAAGAATAAAATAATGGGGTTTGGTTTGTATAAAACACAGAGATGGGTGCCCCAAAACATGAAAGTGTTCTCTCACTGATGACATGAGGAAGGTGTTTTTTTGAGGGTGGGGGCCCCATTGGTTGGTCTCATGTGTGAGGTTGATGAAGCGGATGAAAAAATATTGCAGATGGTATTATGCTAATGGAGGTATGGTGGGCCAAATGCGAGGCGCAGTAGTGCGCTTTTGATCTGCTTGTACAACTTGGTCGTCCGGGAAAGGGGTTTTATTTTGTATGGTAAAACTTGACCTTGTGCATTGTGGATGGATGGGCATGAGGTGCTTCTCGGACTAGAGTGGTATGGCCATGGAATCACTTTTGTTATGATATATGGTTTATTGTGGGTGACGAGCACCATGGAGGGGAGGCTCTACCAACCAACGAGGATATTTATCATGTGCAGGGTGAGGTGATGATAAACACGATCAGATATGTGGAACCTATGGTTGATTTCTGATGGAGAAATGATGTCAGGATATGTAGAGTTTTCTGGGAATCTATCATGCTGGGGGTAGAATGATACTTGTTCTGGAACTTTCAGTGGATGGAGTTGTGGACGGTTTGCGGGCTTTCCTACAAAAATAACTACCTCAAGTGAAAGCATCTTCTTTATCAAATATTATTGAAAGACATGAGCTTTTAAAAAAGAAGATGAGAGAGGGCATACCTGCCGGTGTTGAAATATTACTTTTTCAGGAGTGCGAATGTGTGGCATTGCCTCTGTTCGTTATGGAGTGCTGATCACAATGCTGCTTACCGTTCAAAGAACAGACCTTCTGATCTCTCGTTATGGTCCTCCAAAGTTTTTGAAAAGGGCGATATATAGGTGAATATGGCCCTAATTCAATTCATTTGTACTTGTTGAGTTTTTGAGAGGTCAGAGGCTTCTACGGAGCAGTTCTTGCTGTTGCGGTTAGCTTGAGCACCAGGGATTAGCGATATCATGCCCAGGTAACCTCCATGACGTCTTGCACTTTATTTTTTCAGTCTGAGTGTGCCGGGATCCGTACAAAATTGGGTTGTATGGATTTTGAGTGATTTTTTCCCTAGATTGCGCAAGCGATCAGGGCAAGGGCGCGCCCTCTGTGTGCATTTCCGGGGGATTTGCGTGCTCTAAGCGCTCTGTTCCCCTGTTTTGGCGTGCCTATGGAAAATACAGTCGCGCCTTGAGCGCGCATGTCTGAGGGAAAGGCACGCAAATGGCCGAGGCAAATTTTTTTGGATTTTTGCCTATTTTTTGATGTTTTTTCTGTTGCTGATGGGTTCCTATTTACATGACAAGTTGTTGTGGAGGGAGCGAGATTGTCCCGGGCTCCATACTTCATTGTCTGCTGATGTTGGGGTGTGCCGTTAGCTGGCGTAATGGGGGCTCCTGAAGTTCGCGGAGAACGAGCTTCTTCGGTCACAGGACCGATTGCTTCGTTACATGATCCAACATTGGCACAGGAGGCGCAACATGTTTGTGTTGCACGAGACCCACCCTGGCCATCTTTCCTGAGACGTATGTGTACTTCATGATTGGGTTATTGCCTCATGGCGAGGTGTTGAGGTATCCAGTCCCTTCTGGGAGGGTGGATTTGGAGAGGTTCCAGGCACATCATTGTGGTGGGGCGCCCCTTACGGAGGGGTGTATCAGCATTGCTTCAGTGACAGATTTGGCCGAGTGGTGCGCTTTGGCAGTTATTGTGCGACTCACAGGGTCGTCGGCTACACATCGGGCATCTAGCCCGCAGGTTGGAGTCTTGCGCCGATTGAGGTTCGATCATTTCTTTGATTTTTCCCGTTTTTGCTACGACGGGGTGGTGACGCAGCTCAACAAGGTCCCTAATGGATCAAAGTTGTTTATGTACGCCAATATTATATGCAGCATTATGTACGAGAGGGTAGTGATGCTGAGACGAGTGGTGGCGGTGCCTCCTGGGGGGCCATGGGAGCCTCGCATGAGGAGGTGGGCTCCGGTGATGCCACGAGGTGGTGTGGGCATGGTGGGGCGTTACTGGAACGCCACGATGGAGGCATGGTTTGAGGTGAACCCCCAGATGTTTCTGCCATTCCCATATGCAGGGATGGACTTCTGGGGGGATCCAGAGATGGGCCTCCCTCCTGGTTATGCTTGGGGTCCAACATGTATGTTTTTATGTTTTTTGCATTTCTTTGAGTATATATGTGCTTATGTGTTTTGATGGTGACACTGACATAATTTTGGTTACTTTTGTAGATGTTGGCGAGGTAGGTCGCCCCGTGGCTTGATTGGTCGGCCACGGTCCTCTTCGGAGACCTCGGGGCAGTCGTGGAGGGTAGGGAGGAGATGTTATTGGAGGACCTGGTGGTGGTGCTGGCCCTTCAAGGGAGGGCAGCAACTCGACTACTACCGAGGTTGCATCAGAGTGAGCTCGTGTTGATGTAGAGGCAACACATGCTGATGCGACAGAGGCTCGCAATGCTAAGCTGACTACTCAGGTGTTAGTTCTAGAGGATGCTTGGGGCCTAGTGGATCGCTTGACCTAGGGGATGCTTTCTCGAGGTTTTTTGGATAACCTCGAGGAGGTCTGGCTGGAGACAGTGATGGCTTGGGAGAGGGATTATCGACCTATTTTACGTCGGGTGGCAGTCTTAGTTTTGACAACGGCTCTAGTAGTGGTGCCAGGAGCAGTTGTGGGTCTAGGTACCCCTCCTGAGGGAGCACCGCCCTAGAGTATACATGTACACGGGGAAAGTACCCATTATGAGGATGCTTCCCCTATTTTTGACGACTTTTTGTGTATATTTGTGTTGGCCGATGGGTTAGCGACACTATTTTTGTACTCAGGCATCTACACCATGATATATATATATATGAGAGATATATATATCCGAAGAAGAGAGGCTGATCTATTTTTCCTGAAGCAATGCCGTGATCTGAATCTTACACCTTCGCTTGCCATGGTCAAGCATAGGTTACGCAACCAGCACACCCACAATGCATTCGACCAGCTAAGTAGATACCTAATCTGCAATGAGATTTGAAGAACCAGGTTCGCTCTGGATCACCTCGCAACATTGGCCTACAAAAATCGTTTCAAACTTGCTGGAATGATTTGAGGAGATCTGTGGATGGTCATCGATGCATCTGCAATGCTTAAAGCAAACAAAGAAGGCATCTTAGCGTGGATCAGACAAGAAAAGAAGCTAATTAAATTACGAGCTAAAAATAGACCCTGGGAATCATGTCACACTGATCAGCGGGCTGCAACGAAATAGATGGTTGACAACAGCTTGGAGAATACCAACGCAGTCACTGACAATCTCTCCAAACTTCAACACACTTCGAAACACATCTCAAACGTGGCTATGGCTCCTTTGAAAGCGGTAATAATGCAATCAACGATGGCTCCTTTGAACGTTGCAACAATGCAATCAACGAGTGAAGAGATGGCAACCGAGATGGTTTCGCTACGTAGAAATCAAACCAGGACATCCCATAACTTCAACACGGAACTGTGGGATTCAACGGCTACCATAAACCGTAACCTGAACTCTCTGCAAAATTCGATGGTATTCAATGCAGAGCAAGGGCGAACCCGCTTAATGAAATCCAACGGGGAAACATCTACAAACCAGAACCAAAACAACCCGGGGAGAGAGGAGAGACAACAATGTGTGGTATCCGAGGATGCAAAACAACCATTTACGCAAGCATGCATTTCTAACATAATGACAACACAAGGTTGATCCAACAATGCAATGTCTGAGACAAGCACAGAACAGCAGGTCAAAACACCGAGGGCACAAACAGTTTTACATCATTCCAGCACACCTAATGAAAATAACAAGTCAGTCAACAATAACAAGAAGGTAGTCAACGTCTCTTCGTACACTTTGAACAAAGAAGAGGAAGAGGTTCTAGGCAAAGGGCTCAATTTTTCCTTAGCCCCTAGTAAGATTCCAAATGAAGAAATCATATGTAATCTTGAAGATGGAATTAAAACTTCGAAAGAAGAAAAAGAGCTAATAAGGCGGGAATGTGCCGTCATCCTTAGGAGAGCCAGACCTCCTAAGAGCAATTTGAACAAAGATCAAGTAGGGGCCACTAAAAACCTAAGGCAGAATGATAGCATAGTCATCCTTAAAGCAGATAAAGGAGGGGCGATGGTAGTAATGGACAAAGAAGATGACATCAACAAAATGAGAGACCACCTCTATAACAGTGGTAGCTATAAAAAACTCAAAGATGAAAAACTGTTATAAAAGCTATTAAGGAGTCTAACCTTGATGAAAAACTGAAAAAACGCCTAACCCCAGACAGTGAAATCACTCCTCGTATCTATGGTGCATGTAAAATTCACAAAGCTGGGGCCCCACTCAGGCCTATTGTAAACACTATCGAGGCTCCTACCTATGAATTAGCCAAATTTGTGGCTAGCACCTTGGCGCCTATAGTTGGAAAAACCAACTCTTTCATCAAAGACTCTAAACATTATGTGGATTTCATTAAAAAAGCTAGTCTTGAACCTGGGGATAAGATCGTAAGCTTTGACGTGGTCCAACTCTTTACAAAAATCCCCCTAGATGAAGCTGTCGAGGTTGTCAAAGAAGTTGCTAATCCCCAGATTGCAAAGCTCGCAGAAATATGTCTTTGGTCAACTTTCTTCTCATTCCAAGGCAAAATTTTCAAACAAACATTAGGAGTAGCTATGGGATCCCCGCCATCCCCCATAGTGGCCAATCTCTTCATGGAAAGATTTGAAAAGAAAGCCTTGGAATCATACCCTCTCAAACCAAAATTTTGGATTAGATTCGTGGATGACACCAGTGTCGATTGGCCTCATGGGGATGAGGAACTTATAAAGTTCCAAAACCACCTTAATAGCATATCTAAGGATCTCCAATTTATGATGGAGGATGAAGAAAATAAGTGCATTCCATTCTTGGACATTCTCCTCATTTGGAATAAAGTTGGATCCATTGGACATAAAGTATTCAGAAAGAAGGCGCATACTGATAATTACCTCCACGCTAATTCCCATCACCATCCCACCCAGAAGATGGGAGTGCTTATGACTCTCTTTACTCGAGCTTTCGGGATTTCTGACGACAATCACGTTGATGAAGAAATTGAATACTTAAGAAAGGCATTCATAAATATGGGATATAAAAACAAAGACATCATCAAGGCCATCGAAAGAGCTGGATCCAATAGCAAAATAAATCCATTGGAAGATTCCCTCTCCGCAAAAGCTTACCTCCCTTACATTCAAGGTGTCACGGACAAGCTGGCCAAGGTTCTTGCCAAGAAGGATATAGGAACCTCTTTTAAGCCTCTAATGACAATCAGACAAAGAACGGAATCGGTTAAAGACAACCCTGATCTCCTCCAACAAAAAGGGGTATACAAAATAAATTGCTGATGTGGCGATTGTTACATTGGAGAAACAGGTAGGTCTTTCAAAATCCCGCTGAAAGGGCATGGTGCAGACATCATAAACGGGAGAAATCGTACCTCGGCCCTGGCTGATCACTCCAACAAAACTTGTCACCATATATGTCTCGAGGATACCAAGGTGATTGCTAGTGAGATTCGCCATTTCAAAAGAAAGATACGTGAGGCACTAGAAATCTTAAAACACCCTAATAACCTCAATAGGGACACTGGTGTGGAGGTCAGCAAAAATTGGGTGCCCTTATTCCCACGACACTCTCGCATCTGTTAACCCCTCTCCTCCTTGTCTCCCTCCAGCTCCTATGCTCTCACCCCTTTCATTGTGCCCTAGAAGCCCACTTAGGACCTTTAGTCTCCCCTCCACCAATTCTCTTTTCACCCCTATGATTCCTTTTGTCTGGCCTCCTTCTCACCTGGCCTCTCCTCCGTCACCCTTCATAATCCCCCTCTTCCTTCAGCCCCTTTGATGTTGGATTCTATTGGTTCTCTTAAATAAACCCTCTCACTAACCCTCATCATTTCAACTAATGATTAAATAAACCTTATATGATGCTTGTTAGTATTAATTTACCAATATTAGTTGTAATAGGTGACTATTACCAATTAATATCAAAATTAATACTAATAAGAGCTATAATAATAATTAAAATATAATTTAACTATCAATCATATATATTAGACCATTTATTAATTCAATCTAGTTTAAATTAGTCATAGATATTAAGTAATATTAAACAACCCTAAAACAATTTCATAAAATTAAGTTTATACCATCCATAATGTTAAAAATAAATCATAATATATACATTTTAATAAAATTAAATCCCATAAGTATTTTAATATTAATAACAAAAATTATAAATTATTCTAATTATTCTTATTATCATTCATACACACAAGACCATTTTAATTCTATAAAAATTTACAATAAATCATACATATTATTTAAATATGGAAAGCCCCATTAATGTTTTTAATAAAATTTCCTTAATATTATAATCATACACTTTCTTAGGCATAACAAATCTAATTAGAATATTTCTAAAAAAAGCAAATAAGAATGATTAATAACATACTTAATGATGAAATTAAACTTAGTAATTTAATTATATTTTCTTTTTTACCTGGTTATTTTTGCTAGTCGGCCATTTCTTTCTCCTCTTCCATTCCTTCTTTATATTTATCCCTTCCATCCGCTTCTCTTCTAGGCAGGTTTAAGTCCTGATGATGTGTCTTGGTTAGACTCAAAACGTTGGTGTTAAATGAATATTGTGGAGATTCTGAATCCTCCTACTCAAAACAGGTTAGTTGCAGATTTCTTTTATTCTCTGTTGGGTTTTCCAGATCTGGAAGCCAGATTTACCGTACTCAGAATCTACTTAATAAAATAAACCCTCATATCTACTGCATCGGTTTTCTCGCTTTGGGTTTTTCCGGGGACGTATGTCCAAAAATCCTTGTGTCACTTTGTCGAATGAGCGTAGTATTCAGTAAATGATCTGCATGTGTAGACTGTAGTTGTGTTTACTTCGGTATTATCTGAATCTAATTTTTGGTAATAACTTGTAATAATTTAACTCAAGTAGGAGAAGTAAAACCATGATACTACAGTAGAATTTTCACATGATGCACTTTGACCAACATTGCCGCTTGTCAGCTTAACAATGTATACTGGATTGGTAGTTGATCCAAGTCCCAAAGGAGGTTTGTCTCACCCTTGAGACATAGGAGGGCGAGCACCATCATCAGTGCCTTCATTTTGGAGCAATTTACAAGCTTATTTTTCATCAAGAGACTCATGAGACCAATACTTGTACCCTAGAGCCACTTTGGAGCACCACATGATGATTTACAGAGAGATTTAGGGGCCACCCCTTTGTCCATTGTTGTTGGAGCCCTCGCCGTCATCATGGCACCTTGAGGACTCAACGAAGCCCTCCAGTGACCGTTCTACATCACGACTTCATCATTTTGGGTCACTTATGGATGGCTTCTTTGTTACTTTATTAACTGCTTGGTAGGCTTGTCACCAAGATTTGTTATTTGCACATTATTTTATAATTGTTGGGGCTAATTAGGCTAATTCAAATTAGGATGGACTTATATAAATAGAGATTGCTCTCACTATGAGAGATCATCATCATCGCTTGGAATTCTTGTAAAAAAGAATTTCACACTTCTTTTCTTGGATGAATTGGAGAATCTTTGATGCATTTCGATATCTTTGGAAGCTATATTTTCGATCTTTCTTGGAGCTACTTCTTTGATCTATGGCTGGATATATTTCTTGTCATCTTGTAAGTGCTATTTAATTGAAGATTTTTCTTGGAATAGTGTTTAATGTGTGGAATTATTGGAACTAGCTAAATCTATTGTGACCTAATTTGTTGAATATCATCGTAAAAGATTGTTTGGTTGTAAATTGCACATGTTACTCATTGTATGACAATTAGATGAATGTTCCTAGTGGATTGAATTATTTTTTCTTCCATGAAAGTCCATAGATCTAGGTTGGTTAAATGCTAAATCTTGGTTGCTAGGGCATCCATCTTTAGCCTCCTTGAGGACAAATTTTGAAAATCTCAAATCATCATATACTGCATACCCAAGGGAAGTAGTCACTGGTCCATGAGCATTGGTGATCACCCCCTCCTTTCTCTTTCTTTTCTCTCATCTAAATTTTCGGCCCCTCCTTTAGATGGCTAGCTAGGGCATCCTGTGAATTTCATTAGAGAAGGAATTTTGGCAATCCGTTTGGTTAGGACTGTTCCTTAGTGTATTCCCTAGAGGATCTCAAAATTTGGTTGAGTTCCCACAATGGATTCTCCATAAACTTTGATGCCCTATGTGTGCCCTAGAAGGGAAACCTAGATTGAATCTCTTGGATATTATGAACTTAGTATTCAGTGGAATAAACCCTAAGAGACCCTTTCCTCTGTTTTACCTTGTCCTAGTGAATACTTTGGTGGAATTTCTTCCCATGTATATCCTAAAAGCCCTAGTTCTAGCGTAAGCCCTAAATTAGGTCTCTCATGTTGAGATTTTGGGTAGCATCGGATGTTCTCTAGCTCCAAAACTTTGCGCAGGGATAGAACACATGAGATCTTCAAGACCCAGAAATCGTTTGGAGAAATTCCACCCAGAACCTAAGTTATTCAAACATTATTGTCTTAATGGAGACCCTAAGTCTTTCTTAGGAAAATTAAATAATTAAAGTGAATTAATTTAGACATGTGGGTGAGAATCTTCTAAGTGACATGGATCAAGTCTTTTCAAATCTTAGCTGTCGATTAGGGATTAGATCACGACCGTTGAATGTTCTATGAGAAAAGTATTAAAGGAAGGCTTGGGGTCAGTTGGAGGAGACACACATAGTGATAGCACTTGAGCTAAGTCGAAATTCTAGGGTGTGGTTTGCTGAGAATTTTTGAGTAAGCTTGTAGTGCTGTGAGGGGCAGATCGACGAGGGATTATTTATATCTGAGGCCAAGAATACATAGACAGAGAGGCAGAGCTGTACCAGGCAACGCAGAGACCCAATAGGAGGGACGCAACCTAGCCAGGCTCTCGCAGAGGTAGTGCAAAGGCTGACACAGGCCCATTAGGGTGACGCTAAGGCAACGCTGAGGCCAAAGGGGTGACGTAGGAGTAGCCTGTGCTGCGTAGAGATGCAGAGCTGACACAATGCTGAGAGAGGTAGTGCTTGGGTTTCTAGTGAGCCAAAAAGGGCTCGTATTCAACATTTCTAGAAGGTGTGAAGCCTCAGATGAATCAACCATATTTTGTCTCCGAGCGATAGAGGTACATCTGGCATGATTTCTCTGTTGGGAAAACCACTACTGCTGCCCTTGATTGTATTCAGATATTCTGCATAATAATAAAACCTTGTAAGAGCTGCTACATCGGTTTTCCCGCATTGGCTTTTTCCGAGGACATTGTCCAAAAAATATTGTGTGTCCTTGGTCATGTATGCTTTTCTTCTTTTGTACTTGATCTGTATGTTTGTGTAGATCTGTAGTGTGTTTACTTTGCTATTTTATGAATATTTTTTTTTTTTCTAAGTAAAACTAAACTATTATAATTAAGCAAAATATAGTACAATCAAGAGTGTCAAGAAACGAGCTGACCAAAAATAATGTAACAATCAACCTCGGTGCCAGTGAAGGAATGAACAATGCACTGAGCTACAACGAATGACATGAAAGCAAAAAGATCGACTTCTACTCCACATGGGCAGAAGTCTCAACACGAAGTTTTTTCCCCTTCTTTTTATTGACTTTTATCCAACCATCCTGGGGGGTGGGTGCTAAAACAACTTGAAGGTTGTAGTTTTCCAGCATGGGGATCTCCTTATCTGATTCAGAAGAGGAGGTCTCATGGACGCGTTTCTGAATGATCACTGCGGTAGTGGCCTGCGCAGGAGTAGCATGCGATTCTGGGAGATTCGTCTGAGGCGCCTAATCTGGTTCTGTGTCGCTCCCCTCATCTTCCGAGCTTAAGGAATCAGAGCTCACTGCTGGCGGCGGAGAACAAGGGGTCCATCTCTTGGGCTTGGTCTTTGCTATGTTATCCTTTTTCGTTTTTGCAGGGAGAGATGGGCAAGAATTCTGCAGGTGCCCTGTTAGGTGACAGTGGCGGCAACGGAATGCAGTATTCTCGTAATCCAGGTTCTGAGTCCAAACAAAGTCATTGACCTTGAGAATGATTTGGTCTGGCAGTCCTTTGCTTAGATCTAATTCCACACATATTCTGGCATATGTGTAAAGGCCTTGATGTTGCTGCCAGTGATCTCCCATTAAAAACCGGCCCAAGGTGTTTCCTATGCCCCTGTAGACTGCCATGTGCCACAGGTGAGCCGGTAAGTTTGGAAGCCTGATCCAACCAGGTGTTCTGGTGATAACTGCAGTTGCTGGATCAAAATCTGGGAACCATGGAGTTAAGAAGAGCCCAGCAGTTCCCATAAACCAAGGACCTTCCTCTAAGGCCTGTTCATAATGCTTAGGATTGTCAAACAGAACTATAAAATATCCTTTTGAACAGAAGCTGACCTTGCAATGGTGAGTCCAGTTGGAATGAATCCATTCATAGAGGTCCTTAGATCGTTGCCAAAGCCCATTGAATCTGCATATAATGGCTCTTTCTGCAAAATTTTGAAGGTCCTCTGCGAGGCCAGGGTGGGAAATCTCAACAGAGGGAACCTCCTCCAGTTTGTCAACCAGAAAAGGCTGGGGTTTGGGGGCCTCCGGGGGTTTGGGAGTCTCAGAATGAACAACATCTTTGTAGGAGGGAGGAGCAGAAGAGGATTGTCCTGCAGCGCCACCTCTCAGGCGAAGGGAAAACACTAAAGAGCAATTACTTTTTATGCAGTAAGATGATAAGGGTAGAGGATCATCGAGCTGTTTACCTTGAAATATAAGTCTTTGAAGGGCTGCGGGAATCCCGAACTGGCGCTCCAGGTTTGCCTTGAGGTGCTGCACTAGGTCTGTGGGGCGGACCCAATGCAAAATGGTTTTGCCAGAGAGCTGTGTGATTTGAATCTGGAAGGGGGCAGAGAAATTTTTACATGCCTTTCTGACCAATACAGTGCCAAAATCTTTTAGATCTCCGTTTGCCTGGCGAGCTGGAATCAGAAGGGTAAGAAGATGCTTCTGCCGATAAAAACTATTTCTCCGGAACAGATCCGTGGCAAAGGATAGGGCTGCCGAACTGAGGAGAGACTGAATGTTCGTTTGTAGCATAAGAACCCTTGCTGCACTGCCCTTGTGGAGAGAAATGAGAGAAGCTAATGCGTGGGGCACCTCCAGGTTTTCTGATGCGAGCAGAGAGTCTGGGTTGCTGTCGAGTCGGGCTTCAGAGATTTGGCAGAGGACGCCAACAAGCCGGAGGAGATGCCGTTCTTTTGTTGGGGGTGTAAGCGCCCATGCTGCAGAGTAGGGGTCTGTCAAAACCTGAAGAGAAGGTGTGTGATCAGCCGCCGCAGGGGAGAAAGCAACCTGAACCCCAAGCTTAGTCGGCGCTGAAGCTCCAGAGGATAGAGCGGCCACGAGTGGGGAGACCGAGGAAACCCTAATCGCCATTCTTTTTTCCTCAAGCCCAATATTTCCTTACCGGTAACACTTTTATTCTGCTATTTTATGAATATTTCTAAAAATAACTTGTAGAATTAAAAACACAGGTAGGAGAAGTAAACCAGATTTTTGCAGTAGAAATTTCTGTTAAGCAGTTTAAATTTTTTTCACATAACAAGGAGAGCGAAAGCCCATTTAAGGTATCCCATCAGCTTGCATAGCTTCTTGAGAGGTATATCTCATATTTAAAGTCTTGATCTTAGGCACACTAATCATCATTGACTATTTCAAGCCCTAAGTCTAAATTTTCCTCCTAGGTCTTTCCTAGAGAACCTTTAGCTTCTTTGAAGCATTGAGCCCTAATTGAGACTCTCCTTGAATGGGCCTTGGGAATCCCTTCACTTTGTGTTATTGACATTATCATTACAAGTGATTTCCTCATACTGGGATCCCTCCCATTGGTGAAAGTTCGTAAAGAGTAGGGTAGATTGACTGAGGTGATAGTGGCTCTTTGTCCCATTGTTGTCATTTGGTCTAAAAGTTGTATTATAGTTCCCCTCCTAGGGCCCTGCTAGATTGTGTGGCAACACACACATCATTCTACTCAATGCTTGCCCTCTTTTGCTACTTGGAAACTTGCTTGATCTATTGGCCAAGTTTGACCAAGTTGTAACTAGCCGCTGCCAACTCTAATTGGAAACCTGAAACTTGGCCTGGAATCCTGTAATCAAATTGCATAATTTGAGACCATGCTGACTTTTTGACCATCAAGGCCACTTGGCATTGGGAATTGTGAACTGCCTTAGGAAACGTGAAAATTTGTTAAATGAGATTTCCATGCTTTGAGAGCTATTTGAAGAATACTACACCAAAGCCAAGGCCACCTACAGACTCTATAGACCATAACCATGTGGAATGACTTAGGTGCACCTTGACATGTGCTGGACTAGCCCATACACTAGTGATTACCCCTACAAATGCAAGCTCCCATAAAACCATGAGTCCTCAAGAAATTTGACCTAAGAACCTCCAATCCTATATAGGACAAGAATAACATGAAGTAAAACTTCAAGGGACCAAAGCCGTGGTTTGATCAAGACAACAAGATACAGACTCAATAAACACATGTCTAGGATACCTAATACAAGGCCTCACATGATTTTTTACATTGCTTTTGACTTGTGACCTTGGGATTACGATGGTGTTGATAAATACTACAAAGTGTTAAAATGTACCCGTGTTCACATGAGGGGTAACAAGTAGGAGTGGTTTAAACATGAGGGTACCTAGCTAAACATGAGCATTGCATATCATCCCCAAATAAATGGTCGAAATAAATTGTTCAACAAGTGCATAGAAACCTATTTGCAATGCATTGATTTTGAAAAATGTCACCAATGGGAACAATTGCTTCCCTTTGATGTGATGGTACAATACTTCTTATCATAGAGCTACTAGAAAGACTCTTTATGGAGTTGTCTATTGCCCAAAACCCTTGTCACTTCCTATTTACTGGGCACCTCCAAGGTTCAAGGAGTGGATAACACACTTCACATTAGAGATGCCACTCTTCACAGATTTAAGGACAAGTTGGTTATGGCGTAAAATAGAATGAACCAACAAGTAGAACAACATTGCTTTGAATATTTTTTTGTAATAGGGGATTAGGTGTTTCTTCGTGTTCATCCCTATATGTAATATCACTCAAAGACAAAACACAGAAATTAGCATCAAAGTTTTATGAACCATATGAGATCATCCAACACATTGGACAAGTCACCTTGAAGTTGGTTCCTCTAGGCCACTCCAAAATTCATCTAGTATTTCATGGGTCTTGTCTGGACTCTGAAGAAGGTCGTGGAATCGAAGTGAAAGGTGCAAACCAACTTATTAGAACTTGATGAAGAGCACTCCATTTGGCTGCAGTTGGAACTGGTATTGTATAGCAGAGAGCATCAATTGTGCCAGTGCATGGTCTGTGAAGTACTCATCTAGTGGAAATGTATGCAGGTCAATCATGCCACATGGATACCAGCTGCGGTTTTGTAGCAGTTTCCTCATCTTCACCTTGAGGACAACACTATTTCTGAAGTGGGAAGGGCGTGTTACGGTCTTTCCCTAAGCTCCTTCCTTTAGGCTGCCCAGGGGTTAATCAATTATTGTATGTGGCCATCCTCTTTGAATAAGGCCTATTAGATAGTAATGGATGGTAACTTAATGTAAAAGGGTCCACTTTATAAGGCCCACTAGGTTGTTGGTATTGGTCAGTGATGGAAGAACAAGTAGTTAGGGTTTTGCTATTGAGAATCTATTTAAAATTTAAATTGATATGAGGCTATGGAATGTTTTGTTGGATGTTGTTGTATTTGGAGCTTTACTCAATGAAAGGTCGCCTCACCTTAAGGGGCAAGTGAACACTGCTTTATTTCTTCTGATTATCATAATACAGGGTTTTGTTTCACATATTTCATCTTATTGTCTATTTAATCTGATTTCGTGCAATTATATTCTCTGTACACGTAGTTGTGTTTCAAGTTTAAGCATTAAGGAACACTGCATGGAGCTGGTTTCCGTCTTATATAGTGCAGACAAGTTCCCATTACTATGTTCTTCTCCTCTCCTAGGGACTCATGGGACATGGATGTTAGGAGAGCTTCAACCAGGGGCACCTGACTTTCCCCATGACAATCCATGGTGGCCCTTTTAGGCTAGCGCATTCCCTAGATGACTCTGAGGCTCTTCATTGCTACCTTCAATTTTGTTGATGATGGCAGACTACTTTCTGTGTTTTTACAAAGAATCAATCCCTACATCTATTCCAGGCTTTATCAATTTGGATAATTTATTATGTCATGTTTTTCTTGTTTGTCTAAGAAACGCCTTTGTCACTCTTGCATTGGTACTATGGTGGGGTGGTGCTTTTGAGTCCAATTTCCTCTTTTGGTCATTTCGAGTTATTAATATATTTTCTTCATTTCTTTCTTTCTTGTTGAATAATGCATTGTTATAGAGTTTATGGCTTATTGGGTTGTATTATGACCATCTAATGATCCAGATTTGTGTACTGTGTATTTTCACTAGTAAAGCTGGTTATTCTCAGGTCTTCATGATAAAGCGTATGATAACTAACATAGCCTTGTAATACATTTTTAGCTTTCTATGACAATTGAATTTATCCTCTGGTAGAGAAGATGCATATATGGTGAAATTTAATTTTTGCCAGTTGTAATGAGTCTTTTTTGTCTCATAATTGGACGTAATAATTTCTATTCAACTATTTTTCCTCAGTGTGATGACTCCTTATTATAAAGAAGACGTTCTGTATTCAATGAAAGAACTTCAGGAAGAGAATGAAGATGGGGTATCTATTCTTTTCTACTTGCAGAAAATTTATCCAGGTGGGTATATGCTATACTTTTCATTGTTTGGAAAGCTATTTGATTTTGAACATTTCATATGCAGATCAAGTGTCTCTACATCTATTAATTTATTTATCTTGTTAAACAGATGAATGGAAAAATTTTCTGCAACGTGTCTTTGGAACTGAAGACCAGGTCTTGCGAGCACATGAGAAACAGTTCGAGGACGAGGTTGTGCTTTCCCAAGAGAAGGAACTTCGTCACTGGGCATCTTATCGAGGGCAAACCCTGACCAGGACAGGTTTGGGAGATGAACATGAACAATTTTTTAGAGAAGTTGAAAATTTGAAATTATAGGTGGTATTATATATAGTCTTGATGATATTGCACATTCAGTCTATTTGCTGCTTCCTGAATGCATATATGGTTATTTATACTCTTGTTTTGGCAGTTAGAGGAATGATGTATTATAGAAAAGCATTGGAACTCCAATCCTTTCTAGATATGGCCAAAGTTGAAGGTACAAAAATGTTTTTGAAGTTGTGGAATCTTGTGTTAATTGATAGGTTTGAAATAACATTTGCTTGTTAACTGTTCCCAGGAATGCAAGTGTTACTGTAGTCATCTTTTCTGGTTCTGTTATGAAAACTGGATCTCATGCTTTTAAAATATTTCTTAGGAATTTGATTTTTGTGAATTTGCTTTGGTTCTCCAGATTTGTTGGAAGGCTACAGATCATTCGTTGAATCAATGACTGATGAGCAGAGGAGGAGCCAGCGACATTTGCCAGCACAATTGCAGGCAATTGCTGACATGAAATTTACATATGTCATCTCTTGCCAACTGTATGGTACACAAAAGATACGTGGTGATCCACATGCATCTGACATTTTAAATCTTATGGTTACGTAAGTCAGAATATCTCCATTCTTTGGATTCTAATTGGCTTTATGGCATCGTTTGTAGTGTATTTAATTTGAATCATTGGTCAGTTAAAATATCTGATGGTTTTTATAGATACCCATCTTTACGCGTGGCGTACATTGATGAAGTAGTAGAGAAGGAGAAGGATAAAACTCACAAGGTTTATTACTCTATCCTCGTCAAAGCAGTTAATGGCCTTGACCAGGTAATTTACCTTCATGCAGATGTGTTATAACTTGTGATCTTCAATGAGCAATAACAAGGCATTTGTGAGTCTGAGGGATCATTATAAATTTTAATCAGCTATTTGGTGACTGGAATTTTTCTTAGCATACAATTGTAGCGCTTCCTTCAAAATGATGCGCGGTTAGTTTTTGGAAAAATATTCTTGTGGACATTGTGGTCTAAAATTGATCTGCCTTCTTGTGGCATTTTTTCCTATTTTTTTTTATAATGTATTACATCATCTTTGAATAATAACAGTGATTTTAGTAAGAATGGTGCTAAGAGTTTGTTTCGGGTTTGCTTGAGATGTTTTGAAGCTTTTGTCAAACTCAATGTGTTGACGTTGAACTTATAACGTTGTCGTTGTTGTGTTTGTTTCTGGATGTGTTCTTTCTAAATTTTTTTTCGATGTTATCTGGATCGTAGATAATATTGGAGAAGAAGGCCCAAGAATTTTTTAGAGAAGCTCCAGAATTTTTGTGTTGGATAACTATTTTTGTAGTGACTTTCTTTAGCGCTTGATAATTGATCCAAACTCAAAAGGGAAGCATCCTTGCTTTGTACCAGGATTACTTAAGCAGCCAAAAATATTCTAGTGGGAATGTTTGCATCTGATCTCAAGTCCAAACAACTTCATCTTATCCTGGTGTGGGCAAGGATATGACTTGATCGTGACTGGCATTCTACCAGTCTTGAATTTGATAAGATGCCTCATACTTCCATAGAATGGTAACACTGCAGACAACATTTAAAAGTCTCCTTTCTTGTTAATTATTTTTTTCCATCCAACATTCTTGGTTATTTTAAGGACTCCGTTTACTGTAATGGAGAATAATTATTCATTGTACACATTTAGGGTGGGGGCCTTCTTTATTGTCATTGGCTTGGTACATGACTTTAAATTCAGTTATTGCTTCTTCCTCTTGACTTTGAAGACTCTAATTTTTTTTTTGGTAAATCGAGTTTCTATTCATTCTTCCAAAAAAGAGTACATCAAATGTAAAACGCACGTAGTCTCACCTCGACTAGGTTTGTTGACTACCACTGAAAGAATATGACAATAAAACTGAAAAACATCAAGTGACAGAGTCCACAAATTGAGATGCCAGAAGCACCTATAAACAAACAAGACGCATAAAACACTTGTAACCATGCTAGTCGTCAGAAGTGATGGAGGCTGGGTTGTCCGAGGCTGTTCCTGGAGGCGGAGGAGGACGAAAGGAGAATTGAATGTGCTCTTTGAAATGGGCCATTTAGGCCTCCAACTTTTCAACTTTCACAAATAACATGTTCTCGCCTCGCCAGACGACCACTCCCTGTTCATGAGTATGGCACTGAAAATAGTGCATCTTGTTTAGGGTAGCAATTAGCTTCGCATGCTCCTCCTGCTTCACTCACTCCGTAGTTTCCAGGTGGTCCAAAACTGATTGGATTATGTCCCTACAACGCTCCATCCAACAAGCCTTCGGCTGCCCACGTCCTAGAAAACACGCCACCCCCTGGCTCCTCACTCCACCACGACGAGTCGTCCCACCAAGATGCTGACCTCACTGGGAGCGACCCCCATGTTCAGTGATCGAACCTCCCTATGCATTGCCATCCCTTGCCTCCGAGCCCACCCGATGATTAGGGCCTATCCTGCCACCTCGTCGGCCCGCTGAGGCTACCATGCCCGAGTCAGCCCCTGGAGCCACCTTGCTTGGAACGATTGGGGATGGATGCCAATTCCAATTTTGAGAAGCTCTCACCTCCCGCTTAGCTGCCCGAATTGGGCTTAATGCGAGATGACAAGCGAGCCATGCGAGGAACATAATGCATGCTACTTAGTCAGATACCACCAGTGTGACCACCTCCAGCCACTCCAAAACGGACCCAAAGGACCTCAAATTGGCCACAACCACGCACAAATCCTTGTCCCACACCTTGAGAAGATCACTCTTATACCAAACCACCTAGAGAACAATGTATCTACCCCACAGACGCCATTGATCCCGACTAGCCCCGATAAAAGCACCGTTGGAGGCAGCGTATACCTCTCCCCTCCGATTTGAGAAGATAACCACTAGACCCCAACTGCGCGGCAAGAAAATTACTAGAACCCAACAAGACCACCACAGCTACCTTGATAGCCACCTTGCCCGGAACTATTGGGGATGGATGCCAATTCCAATTGTGAGAAGCTTTCACCTCCCGCTTAGCTGCTCGAATTGGGCTTAATGCGAGATGACAAGCGAGCCATGCGAGGAACATAATGCATGCTACTTAGTCAGATACCACCAGTGTGACCACCTCCAGCCACTCCAAAACAGACCCAGAGGACCTCAAATTGGCCACAACCATGCACAAATCCCCGTCCCACACCCTGAGAAGATCACTCGCATGCCAAACCACCTAGAGAGCAATGTATCTACCCCACAGACGCCATCGATCTCGACTAGCCCCGATAAAAGCACCGTTGGAGGCGGCGTATACCTCTCCCCTCCAATTTGAGAAGATAACCACTAGACCCCAACTGCGCAGCAAGAAAATCACTAGACCCCAACAAGACCACCACAGCTCTACTAAAAGCACTTTACTCAGTTGATTCCTCCACTCCACAGACTTAACACGCAGACCAAACAGGAAATTGACAAATATAGACTCTCATGAACGCAGGAAGGTCCTTCGGCGGCTTAGACGCCACCTCTCCTAAACCAGGTGTCCGTGGAAACAACTGTTTACCTACTTAAAGCTTACATACCAAATTTGTTGATTTTGGGCAACTAGGTTTAAACTCCATGTTGCACTGCTCATATGATGATGATCATATTTTTGTTGGATTCCTCTTTCACAGCGGTCCAAGATTGATCTAAGGATCATCTTGTTTGGATAAGAAAAAAATATATTTTCATTTTATTTTCCACACATGTGCAAGGTCGGCCAAATTTTTAATGTAGGCTCATAAGCCTAATATATGTGTCACACACTCTCACTGATGGATATAAATTGGAGAGAATTGGAGGTCATTCGCTCATCAACTCATCACACATTCTCTCATTGTGATTTGATTTGTTCGATAGCCTTTGGAGGCCTCTTTCCTTCACATGTGTGGAGCTGAAGCTGGGAAAATTTGCAGATCTGTTTAGGGCTGTTTTGCTGAGCATTGACCAACGTTGACTATGGCCAACCCTTGACTGTTTGACCTCAAATATTTGCTGGAAATCCAATTTTTGTAGGCGTATAGTTGGGCACAAAAATCAAGGGAAAATGAGTAGTTTGACCAAAGCTCTAAATTTGCAGTGTTGACTTTTTGTTGACTGTCCTACGTTAACTTTTCTGCATTGACTTTTGGTTGACCAACATTGACTTTTGATGAGTTGTCTTTGAGGGTTGTGTGTGTGACACTTGGAGGGTTGGCTAATCTAAGAAAGACTTTGCTAGCTGATGCATCCTTTTGATTGCCGTAATGCACAATATCCTATTTCCTTGCTGGACAAGAAGAATTGTAATATTTGATCTATATTATTGGCTTGTCTTCTATTTATTTATTATTGTGTTCTATCAACATTTTACTTTCATGTTTATGTGATTGCTAAATTGGTTTGGGCCTAAGAAAGATTGAAGTAAATTTGCATTAAGCATATAACACTCCATGTCTATCTAAATTTAACATGGTATCAGAGCTGAGGTGAAGACAAAGTCCAAGCTAGTGTGAGAAGCAATCACCAAAGAAGAAATCCTATCAAGGACCAATGACCTCCTCAACCTATAAGGGTTTCAAGGCTGATGATAAATTGACTGACAAGTTTGATCATCATGCATGGAAGATGTCCTTGTATTTGGCAATAGAAGATCAAGATGTCATGGACTATGTGCAGGAAAAGATTCAAGAGCCTCCATCAAATACACCCGCTTCCAATAAGACGAAGTATAGAAAAGGGGAAATCAAAGCAAAGATGATTATCCGAGATTCTATTCATAAGCACTTGGTTGCTTACATTTTTGAGCTGAGCACATCTAAAGAGATGTATGATAAGCTGGTTAGCATGTTTAGGGCTAGCAATGCTAATCAATTTCTTTTTTTTCAAGAATCAATTGAAGAATATGTAGAAGGGCAAGGATGAATCCATTCAATCCTATTTTATGAGGCTCACTGAAATCAAGAACAATCTTCTAGCTATTGGAGAAGAAATAGTTGATCGAGAGATGATTCTCATTGCGTTTGGAGGTCTCCCCCGTGATTGGTATTTATTCAATACAACTATTCTTAATAAAATGTGATTCCTAATTTTGATGAAATATTGATGAGATGCACTCAAGAGGAGACACAAATGATGGAGAGAGATCATCCCTATAATGGAAATGGAGGTGACCCTATTGCTTTCATCGCTCATGCAAAGAAGAGGAACAATGGAGGTCCAAGAAATCAAAACCATGGAAGAGCAGGGACCAAAAGGAAGGAAGGGAAGATGTTACAGTTGTAACAAGTTTGGTCACTACGCAAGAGAGTGCCCTAATAGAAGGGACTCTCCCAGGGATGATGACAACAACAACTCTAGAGGGAATGACAATCAAAGGAACAACAGGTTCAAAGGAAAAAGGAAGGCTCCCTCTGATCGTAGTGGAAATGGGCAACCATTCAAGAGGTCAAGAAATTTCTAGTACAATGAGTCTAATGTAGTTGATAATAAGAGAAATAAATTTATTCTTGTATCTGCCCTCTTTGCTGCATCTCCTCCCGACACCTTGGATGTCTGGTTGATTGATAGTGGTGCTTCAAGGCACCTCACTGGTTATAAAGAAGCCCTCTCTGATTTGATTGAGAAGGATACAAATTTAGAAATTATCCTTGGAGATAATGCCACCTATCCCGTGAAGGGGATAGGGACTGTGACCCTTCATCTATCTCAAGGACAAGTCCTCCGCTTACAAGATGTGTTGTACGTACCTGATTTGAAGAAGAACCTTGTGTCTATTTTTGTAATGAAAGACAAAGGGTTCAAGGTGGCATTCGTTGATGGAAAGGTACGTATCTGGAAGAACTTCAAGGAACCTCTTAATATTGGTTTTAGAGTTGATACACTCTACCAGGTTGGAGGAAGTCCATTGGGGGCTGTGTCATGTGATCCAACTCTTCAAACAGAGTTATGGCACCGGAGGTTTGCACACCTTCATTACAAATCCCTTCCCGAAGCAAGGAAGGTGGTGATAGGGATGCCCAAATTTAAATATGATCATGAAGGTATATGTCAGGGTTGTGTCAAAGGGAAGCATACAAGGGGACCATTCCCCTCTAGTGTCACAAAGACAACTGATATCTTGTAGTTGATTCACTCTGATTTATTTGCTATGCTGCTCGTTACATCCTTGGGAGGATGTTCCTATTACATGACTTCTCCCACAAGACCTGGATATATATCCTGAAGAAGGACAAACCATTCAAATGGTTTCGTACCTTCAAGGCCTTGGTGGAAAATCAAATCGAGAAGAGAATCAAAGTTTTGAGGACCGACAATGGGACCGAGTATGAGTCAAATGAATTTAATGACTTTTGCAGAGAAGCTGACATTAAGAGGGAGACCACAACTGCGTATATTCCTGAGCAAAATGGTGTTGCTGAAAGAAAGAACAGGACCATTGTAGAAGCTGTTCGCGCCATGCTATATGACCAAGGTCTTCCAAAGCTTCTATGGGGAGAAGCTGTGAACATTGCTGTGTACATTCAAAATAGATGCTCGCATTCCGCTCTGGACTCCAAAATCCCGAAGAAGTCTTCTCTAGTAAGAAACCTGATGCTTCTCATTTTAGAGTTTTTGGTTTACCTGTTTTCTTTCATGTGCCGAAAGAACACTCAAAGAAGGGAATGCTTTTGGAAAGAAGGGAATGTTTGTGGGCTATAGTGAAACTTCGAAGTCATATAGAATCTATGTGCTTGGTCAAAGAGAAGTGGAGATATGCCATGATGTCACCTTCGATGAAGATGCTGCCCTCAAGAAAGTGCAAAATCTTCCTCGCTGCAAGGAAGACAAAGAAGATGAAGAAGCAAGGAAGCAGGATGAGCTGAAGGATGAATCGATGCTCGATGTTGAAGGACATATCGATCCTATTGATCCACCCCCTTCAAATAAGAGAAGACCCTCATGGCTCAGGGATACTCTCGAAGATGCCGAGAGACATATTGCCCCAAGGGTGACATTTCGTGAAAGCAAGAAGCCGAATAGATACCAAGGGTATCTAGCAGCCATGAGTACAATTGTACAATTTGAGCCTAGATCATTTGAAGAAGTCGTAAAGCATCAAGTTTGGAAGGATGCTATGCACGAAGAATATGAGTCCATTATGAAAAATGATGTCTGGGAAGTTGTCCCGAGATCAGAGGAAAAATTTGTTGTCACCTCGAAATGGCTCTATAAGATCAAGCATGGATCTGATGGTAGTTCTGAAGGCATAGATTATGATGATATATTTGCATCCTAAAAAGAAGGCATAGGTTATGATGATATATTTGCACCTGTGGCCCACTATACCACCATCCGATCTATTATTGTCCTTGCTGTAACGCAAGGATCGAGTCTCCATCAGATGGATGTGAAGACCGCTTTTCTGCATGGTTCTATAAAGGAAGAGGTGTATGTGGAGCAACCTCTGGGGTTCGAAGTCTGAGATAGAGACAACTATGCATGCAGGTTGAAGAAATCCCTCCATGGGTTGAAGCAAGCCCCCAGGGCTTAGTATGAGAGGATAGATAGCTACTTGATGAAGCTAGGCTTCACTCGAAGTAATGCTGATCCAAACCTTTATCTTAAGGTTGATAGAGAAAGGCCTCTTATTCTTGTTCTCTATGTGGACGATCTCTTCCTGATAGGTGCTGACTCTCTAATTCATCAGTGTAAGAGGGAGCTAGCTTCCGAGTTTGAGATGAAAGACCTAGTACTGATGCACTACTTCCTAGGCTTGGGTGTTTGGCAAAGGCCAGGCGAGATTTTCCTTTCTCAAGGAAAATATGTCGTGAAGCTGCTGGAGAGATTTGGTATGGTAGACTGTAAGTCTATGTTGACACCGATGGAACTCAACTTTAAGAAGTTTGGTGGAAACACTGCTGGGCCCGAGCTGGGAAATCCTACTGAGTATCGACAACTTGTGGGGGCCCTGATGTTCTTAGTGAACTCCCGTCTGGACGTATGTTTTGCAGTGAACACTTTGAGTCGACATATGGTTTAGCCTCATCACATTCATTGGATTGGTGCCAAGATTCTATTGAGATATCTTCGGGGCACAATCAACCATGGGCTGAGATACACTGCTGGTAGTTTGAGAGTCCATGGATATACTGATGCCGATTGGGCTTCTAGTGTGGTGGATTGCAAGAGCACATCTGGATGTTGTTTCACCTTGGGTTCTGCTTCGATATCATGGATGAACAGGAACCAAAAGTTGGTGGCTTTGAGCACCACTGAGGCCGAATACATTGCAACGAGTATGGCTTGTTGTGAAGCTGTTTGGTTGCGAAAGCTCTTCAGTGAGCTGTTTGGGCATGTGCTAGATACCACCGTTATCCTTTGTGATAACTAGAGTGAGATTCGTCTTTCTGAGAATCCCGTGTTCCACGATCGATCCAAGCATATTGATATCTGGTACCACTTTATCCGGAATATGGTACATCGAGGCGCTGTAAGGGTCAATTATATAGGAACTGATGAGCAGGTCACAGATATTCTCACAAAGCTGTTGATTTATTGTAGCATCGGATGTGTTCTAGCCTTATAACTTTGTATATAGGCTAAGACACATGTATTCCATAATATCCATAAATGGTTTTGGAAAATTCCACTTAGAGATGGTTTAATTAAATTAATTAATCGTTTTTTAAAATGTTTTCCTAAGTCTAAACTTAGTTAAATTGATTAATTAAAGGGTATTAATTAAACTAAGTGTGAATCTTCTAGATAATGTCATGGATCACCTCCAAGTTAATTTCAACCCTTGATTATGTTTTAATCTTGGCTGTTGAAGTGTCAACGAAAGAATATAAGGAGGGTGAGGGGCCTATGGAAATCACATTCAGCACATTGAGCATTTGGTATTTTCGAGTTTGTGTGAGACACAGCTTTTGATCAGGATCGAATCACTAGGGCAGGGTTTGCTAAGTGATTTTGATTCAGTGATCAGTTTCAGAGAGGGGCAGAGGCAGTAACTAGTCAAGAGGACCAGGAGCACATTTCAGAGAGAGATATGAGTGACGCAGAGAGAGACAATGTAGTCACCTGGAGGAGTGACACAGTTCCTAAAGGAACTCATGCAGAAGAGACAGAGTGTCTCTTTGATTCAATCTAGTGATAGCTGGAAGCTGGGGTTTCTGAGCTAGGAGGGCCAAAACCCAGTTTCAGATTAGCCCAGATCAGTTCTTGAGCAGAGGAGACGTAGTTCCAGAGCTTGCCCATGCAGGCTTACGCAGTTTCAACGTAGGCATCACGTAGAGGCAGAGAGGGGCTTCACCAGCGCTGTTCAAATCAGCTGGGGATATGCAGAGTGAGGTATACCTCACATTTTCATATGTTGTCTAGATTTCTCTGAAGGGTGAGCCAGATATCGACACCCTAGTTGTACTCAAGATTCTGCTGCTTAATAATACAAAACCCTCAGATCTGCTGCACTGGTTTGCCCGAGTTGGGATTTTCCAGGGACTTAGTCCAAAAATAATTGTGTCGAATGTGGATGTTTTTCATTGTATTTTGTTCAGTTTGTTTCAGCGCTTAAATTTATTGTGCAACATTATTTGTGTAGATTGCTTCAGCAATTACTTCGATATTTCACTGTAATGAAATAATTATGAAAAATAATAGGGGACGTAATTCAGATCTATTGCAGTAGGAATCTAGATCTAGGATTTTTCACATGGTATCAGAGCTTATTTAGGCTGAAGTGTAGTAGAAACAAGGGTGAACCAGTAGATCAACGCTGAAGAGACTGGGATCTGCGTAAGCAGCAGCAGATCCTCCCAGAAAACACTCTGTCCAGGCCAGGAGGGAAATCCAACACAGAAAAGACTCCCTCTGAGAGAGTTGACAGAGGGGTAAGTTTTTTCAGTTGTAGAAGAGGCAACTTAGCAGACCAGCGTAGCTGAAGGACGCAGTTACTGCATGCAATAAGAGTTGGTGCATAAGCGTTAGAAAATTTCTGAAAAACACAGTGTTAACACTCTAATAATTCCTAAGTTGTGAGATTTTGATTTAAAGTTTAAGAACATTAGAGGTAACCACAAACCAACTTTTAAACTTTAGGATCTAGCCTTCCTAGGGTTTAGAGAGGGCTCTCTCTTTAAGATTTAACTTTGTTTTGATTATAAGATATTGGGCTAGTTATGATTGTGCAAATTGGTTTTGATTTGGTTTGGTTTGGTGGGAAAATTCACTTGATGAGATGGATAGTGAGAAATCTGTTTGTTCATTGGGTTAAGGAGTCAAAAGTCAAGCAGACAAAACTAGGATCAAGGTCAAAAAGTCAAATGTTTTCATGGCAAGATAGACAAGTCTTTGAAGATCTTGGAAGGCTGATTTGGTGAAGTGGTTTGATCGAGATAAAGAGCAATGAAGGATTCTTTGATCCAGATAAGGAAGGAGTAGATAGAGGTCAATCGAAAGAGGGAGCAATTAAGGGCTCCCTACTCTGGAAATCAACATAAAACATAGAAATGATAAACAGTAAAGACAGAGTGCTTTTAACAAATCCTGAAATAATACTCTTGTTTATTTATTCAAATTTAGAATACATAATGGATGCATGAAAACATGAGAAGATAAACAATGATAAGTAGAAAGTACTCCACTTCAATGGCTCATCACATGAACCCTGAAATATGATGCTAGATGATTTGGTCCAGTATGCTACTTGAAATTTGCAACAAAATGCCTTCAAGTACAATAAAAATGACTATAGAAATATTCAGCAATTTATTCCACAATAATACTTCAAACAGTGAAGTTTTTATACAAAATTGTTTACAAAATATCCTAGAATGCTTCTAGGAATTATCTAAGGAAAAACAAAATACCTTTACAACAAAATAGTGACAGTTGCTTAACAAATCAACAAGCTGTTCTATTTATCCAAATAAAATAGAAAACTGTTTGTGGATTAGGTGCAGCGGGTTGCTTGGTGTCCTCTTTGCTGGCATAGATATTTCAAATCTGTTTTGAAATATTCTCTTCATTATCTTATACACTTTAACTCTGATTCTCTTTATCCTCTGATACCCTTTAACTCGGATACTCTTTAATCTCTGTAAAAACTGCCTTACTGCTGTAATAAATTCTGTTTTGATTGAAAAAATTAGCAAACAGTTTATGTCTTTCTTTTTGCAATTTGACTTTTACAGTAAGTCAGTGAGTAATTGCCAAACTTCATCATTTGGAATTTGTATCTTTTTCAGCTTCATGAAATTCTCATCTGCCTCAGTATATCTAGCAAATGTTGGTTTTATGACAAATAAATGTCTTATCTCATGCTGCAGATAAAACAAGTCTTAAAACTTTTGAGTAAGACTTTCCCTGTAGGAATACCTTGTGCATTTGTTTTTTCCACCTGCTCTTTTGCATACTCTCTGATTTTCTTATTGTAGTCCTCTTGTGGCATGAGTTTATCGTTAATGACCAAAATGTTAGGCAAACTTATTTGCCTCAAATTTTCAAATTTAACCATAAACTTGGTTATGGCTATGTTCATGTTTTCACATTTCTCTTCAAGTTGTTTCATCAGATTCTTCTTTGAAAGGACTTTCCTTATTTCAAGGATTGTCTCTGTCCTATCAGTGATTTCTATTTCTTCCAACTCCTGCTTATTTTTACTGTTGAGAAACTTTATCAATTCTATGGCTTGCTCAGGCTTGTCACCTGGCTCCTCTTTTTTTTTTTTTTCTGAATCTCTGCTTGTGCTGCCTTCAGTAAATCCCTCTGTTCATATATTACCTAGATTGATGGCCAAACATCATTTATGGCTTCAATGATTTTACTCCATCACTGATTTTTTACATAAGGAATTGGTTCTTTCAAGGTCAAATCTTTTTGTAGATTCTTCAACTCAGTATTTAACCTGTTAGCTCTTTGTTCATGAGTTTTAGCGTTGATTTGAGCTAGCTTTTTGGTGTCTTCAAGATTGTCAATCACTTTCTTCAATCTGTCGATCTCATTTGTTTGAAGTGGCATTTATTCCATGGCTTTTACTAGTTTACTAGCCTCATCAGAATGTTGAGCTGCTGTAGTAGATGATTCTGTGGCTGAAGTTGTGGATGATGTTACTGGCATTGCAATAGCCAGTGGTTCTTTTGGTGCCAATTCTTCTTCCAGAGTTGAAGGCACAACAGTAGTAACCATGGGAATTACTGTAGGAGTTTCCTGTGTTTTGGTAGTTTCTCTTTCATGGATAAGCTTGTCCATTTGAATCTCCATCTCTTTTATCTGTCCTGTTAATTGAAAAATTAAGTTCATCATGTCATCTTTCTGATTTTGTTCTTGTACTATTTCTCTGGCCTGTGGATGTTCAGTTGGTGGCAGCTTAAGTTGTTTCCTCAATGCTGCAATGTCCTCATTCTTTTTCTTCACTAACTGTTCTGCAGCTTTGACATTGGCAAGATCATATCCTACTTGGATAACCAACTCTTCTAGAGACTTAATCCTAAGATCTTTAGCACATGACGAGGCTTTGTAAACCTTCATTTGATCCCTCATGTTTATGATTGTATTTTGAAGCTTGTTGATACTCATAGCCTTGGTAGTTATGGTAGAATATAACATCTCTGAACTTTTCCTATGAAACTCAATCTTATCTAGTGCATGAATACTTTCTGTTCGCACTTCAAGATCAATTTTCTTGTAGTCTACAACTATCTTTGGGAGTCTTAACTGTTGGTTGAAGCACTGACATAATCAACTTTATATTTGAATAGTCAAAAGCTGATAAAAGTCTGTTCTGAATGCCTGGTGTTTGTTTCAAATATTGAGAATAAACCTCATTTTTTATTTCTTCATTTTTTGTCTTAATCTGCTTATATTTTTCCCTGATATCAAGATTTTTTTCTTCTGCTGTCTATGAGGAAGATGCCTCCAAATTCTGCTGTTTCTCTATGACCTGAGTGTTTGAATTATCAAGCTATCCTTTATTTAAAATCTCTGTTGTTGGCTCATTTGTATTGACTGTAGCAACATCCTTATTTGTCACTGGAACATCTGTGTCTTCTACTTCTATTGTGAATTTTCCTTTATCAACTGAATTGACTTTAGGCTTTTTATTATGTCTAATTTTAAACCTTGTCTTAGTTGTTGTCTCAGCAGTGTATGTTCCTTCTTCTCTGAGTCTTTTAGTAGTTTTTTCTCCTTGATTTGTAGTTTGCAAGGTGTGACTAGTATCACCCTATTTAACTGAATCTACTAAAGTGTTTTCTAGCCACTCAATTTGATTGACATATTGTTCAATCTCTGGTTTTTTCTCTTGAATATAGGGTGTTAGTTTACACTTAACCCTCATTTTGCTTAATATTCCTTGTGGATCATAGTTCCATGAGAAGCTCTCTTCAAATCTGTACTCAAGTAATTGTTTCGCTGCTTCTTGTTCTGCATCTCTATGATTACAAATAAATGGCCCCACCTTATTCTTTAACTTAAATTGGGTCTTCTTCTTGGCTGCTAGGAAGTTGATAGAATCATAATTTAAGATTTGCCTGATATACTCCAAGGCAAAGATTCTCACTGGTACATATTTAGGTAGTTTTTAGTATAACAGATTGGACTCAAAAACTCTGATTTCTGTATGTTTCTCATATAGGTACCAATCCCCAGTTCTAGTGTTCTCTGATAGCTGTAGAACTTTTTTCATTTCATCACTGATTCTTGGCTGTTCTGTATTGGTCGACATATTTATCAATGGGTGGACAAAGTTATTTGTAAACTCTTCAAAAGTGAACTCTGTGGACTCTTTTCTGATCAAAGAAGTCCAAAAGATGAATGAAGTGGTTTGTCTTCTATATCAAGCTTTTGGAGGGTTATTGGAAACTTGTTTGCTTGAAAATACAAGAACATATGGAAGAGAATGGATGTATATCTAAATACTCCTTCAGTGGGCAATTTGACCAGCTGATCATGGATATTGTCAGCTATATACTCAACATAATTGAAAATTACAGAGGGAGGTTGTCTTGGTGCAAAAGTAGATAGAAACCCTAGGATGGACTCATCGATATGCTTATCTGTAAAGTATCCTAGGATAAGTGACAACATGGAAATGACATGCCTAGACCCTTCTAGAAATTTTGAAGTAGAATATGGAGGGTTGATTTGTGGAATTTCAACATGTAAAGGCATGAACACTTGAAAAATCTGAAACCTTTTGGGAAAATCAAGACCAATGTACAACTTTGTAAGTGCCTCTATTGACAAAGGAATTGCTTTGGGATCAGGTTTGAACTGTAACATTTGGTTTATGGACTCAACAGTAATTGTAAATAGTACCTCTTTGTTTGCATTCATCATTGCTCTATTTTCAGGTGAATAATAGCTCTGACACAACCTAATAACCTCTGGGCATTGATGAGTGATTGGAACAAGATATTTGGTTTGGGTTGACTCCCAAATTTGGACTTCTTCAACCTAATCTAAGGACTTTTCATAGCTCCAACAGTGGAGATCTAACAAATTAAATTCAACAACTGGATCTGCTATTTTATAGTCCACATCTGCTAATGGTGTATGTTCAATGTCTACAACAGGAGGTTGTAGAGGATTCAAAATGATTGTAGTCTTGGATGACATAGCTGGATTGGATTTTGACATTTTTAAGGCTTAGATAACTGATACTCTGTTTTTAGGCTTTCTGGATTCTTCTGTAAGATTAAATGGTTTACAGAAGTGTTTCTTGACTCTTATAGAGGTTTTTTTTGCTAAAATAAACACGACTTGGTTCCTTCCTTGGATTTCAACCTTTAATTTTAACTTCAAACTGTACTTTAGACTCTCACAAGTTTATAAAACAAGAAACATGGGTTTCTTATGCTTTTTTCAGTAAGTATTGGGCTAAAAATTGATTCAAATTGGGCGCAGAGAGTTGGGGTTACTTGCAGAGGATTTCTGGGCAAGATTGGAATCTTTTAAAGTCTGCAAAGGCTAAAATAAACTTGATTTAAAAAAAAAAAAATGAATGCAGTATTTAAAACAGGGTTTGAATCAAATTTTGACAGGGTTTTAGCTCTTTTTCGGGGAACTATAAGCTTTCTTTGGCAAATAAGCTTTTACTATACTCAATTCTTTCAGCAAATTCTTTTTATAATGATAACAAGCTTTTTTTTCTCGGAAAATACCTGATTGTGCAGGCATTGGTCTTTGTAACAGCTTCTGAGGTGTCGGAATGAGTTTCTGGTTGCTTTTGAAGGCAATCTGGGACTTTTCAGGTCTTTAGCAGTAGTTTGGGATCTTAAAGCAATCTTGACATCAACTACGTGGATTTTTTGTTGGTTCTGGGCTTGATTCAGTGTACAGGCTTCGTTCTTTTCAGTTGGGAGGACGAATACAGTGAAATAGCGCAGGAAAGGGCTTAATGGCGCAGTTTAAAAATTCTATTAAACGTTTTAGGTCTAAACTAACCTGCATTAAATGGCGATCACATCGGATAGATAGTGGTTTTGGGTTTTCGAAGGTGAAAACAATAGGTGTTTATCGTGCAGGAAATAAGTGGTAAATGGTTTTGGTTGGATCGGATGCGATTCAATAGGGCTCGGCCACGTGGAGGAGGGAGAAAAACGTAAAATCACCTATTTCGCGTGGTTTGAAATGTGTTATTTTCGCGCAATTTAATTTGCGATATGGCCAGGTGATCATCGGATCTGGGGGCTTTGATGCAAACGGATGCGATCTTATCTTGGAGTTGCTTGACAGTAAGAGGTGGGGTCCGGGGTTTGTTTATATGTGGCGGGGTAGATTTTAAACGTTGTAAATATATATATTTATACCGTAAAACCTTATATTATTTGATTGGCGGGGGGTAATGTTATAATGTTTAAATAAAACATTAAACGAGTGTTAATAACCAGTGGCATGGGTATGGTATTACATGGCATATAAAACATTTTTAAGAAGCGTTTTAAAAGCATAGGGGGCGAGATTAGAATATAAAATATGTTTAAACCTATGGGAAAGAGTGGGGATTTATTTTATCATGTGGGATAAATAAACATAGGTTTTAACTTAAAATAAGTGGGTTTTTGGGGTATTAATATATAAAGAAATTAATATATATGGGAAGGGGTATTTTATAAAGGATTTAGTACTTCAGGTTAGAAGTTAATATGAAATGGAGAAATAATGAATGAAATGAATTAAAATACATAGGATTTAAACTAAGTAAAGTGTAAAATAAGCAATTAAGCATAATTTTGTCCCATTTTGATTTTTTACACATGAACTTAGGATAAAAAGCATTTTGTAGGTTTTTGAGTGTTTTTTGAACGAAAATGAAATAAATAAAGTAGGGTTTTTACTTTTTTAAGCGAAAAAGTATTTTACTTAGGAAAATGGATAGTTTTGGAAAATGATGAATATGCTGATGAAATGGGTTTTATGTAGGGAATCCAATATTTTTAACCAATCAGTTACTAAGCCTTGGGTCCGGTCTCAACAGAAGTCAGAGAAAGACTCTGAGCCTCTTTAACTGGAGGTTTAGAATATTGGATCATTGCGGGGGAGGAGAAATTAGTAATTTTTGCCTGATGATGCTTTAATACATGTCTTGCACAACTGCTTTCTACCTACCCATCATTATTCTAACATTTTTACTTTATTTGCATGGGTGCATTTAAGCTTGCAACCCTAAATCCATTTTTCTTTCAAAGCATAAATCTATCTAAGTCTAACCTTATTTCATCCGTGCGCTCAGATTAAACTGTTGAGCTCCTCATTTATTCTCTAACTATCTACTGATTTGTCAAGTTTAAACTGTTTGACATATCTTTATTCTCTATCTACAACATTAAGTTCAAAGCATGAAAAGTTAAGATTAAACTATTTAACTGATCATGGATTATGGCATTTTTAACAATCTGCACATAATCATTATTTTTGCAGTAAAAGTAAATAGTAGTGGCATTTTGACTTGCTCACTTTCAGGTTTTATTTTTATCTCTTTTTTCTTTTGGGGTCTACTATTTTCTAAGTCCTTTGCTTTTTCTTTTAGGACTTTTACCCTCTTTTCATTTTTATTATTATTTTCAAATATGGGAAAACAACTTGCAGAAAGCAAGGTATGTACATATTTACAAGACTATCAAAGTCAATTCAAAAACTATGAATCCTATTATTATAGTACCCTAACACACAGATTGAGGATTTCTTGACCTCAGAGAGTTTCTTACTCAAAGAAGCTTAGTTTTTTCTTGTGCAGCAGCAGAAGCAGTGACTTACTCTGTAGGGAGTGCGTAAGTCTAGCTAAGCAGAGGTTAGAGCAAGATATCAATAGTTGAGGAGATGGCTAGCAACGGATTGCGTGACCAAGATAGGTTGGAGGGTGCCTCCAACTATGTTATTTGGAAATCAAGTATTCAAGTTCTCCTTGATGAGCATGATCTAAAGGCCCTTATAGACAGCGTAGTTGCAGAACCACTGGATGCAGCACATCTGAGAGCCTTCAAGAAGAACATGGCTAGGGCCAAACGATTGATCCTAGACGGTGTGAAGGATCACATCGTACCGCACATAGCAGCAAAAAGAACTGCTAGAGAAATGTGGGTAGGGTTGGAAAAGCTATACCAAGGATCTTCCGAGCAGCGGAAGATGTATCTGGAGGAAAAGATGCGTAATACCAGGATGAAGAAGGGAGAGCATTTTGCCTCCTTCCTGTCTAGAATTTAGGATAACTGAGACCAACTGTCAGTAGTGGGATCAACACCCAAAGACTCAAAGCTAGTAAGGCTCACTCTGAACTCTGTTTTAGAAGACTATCAGGTCTTTGTCCAGAGCATTCTGGGCAAAGAAAAGCTTCCAGGATGGGAAGCGATGTGGGCAGACTTGCAACAAGAAGAGTTGAGGAGTGATCTCCTCTAAATCCATATTGAGGATGGCAGCAACGGTTCGAAAGTCAAGGAGGAGGAAGAAGGGAGAGCATTTTGCCTCCTTCCTATCTAGAATTTAGGATAATTGAGACCAACTGTCAGTAGTGGGATCACCACCCAAAGACTCAAAGCTAGTAAGGCTCACTCTGAACTCTGTTTTAGAAGACTATCAGGTCTTTGTCCAGAGCATTCTGGGCAAAGAAAAGCTTCCAGGATGGGAAGCGATGTGGGCAGACTTGCAACAAGAAGAGTTGAGGAGTGATCTCCTCTAAATCCATATTGAGGATGGCAGCAACGGTTCGAAAGTCAAGGAGGAGGAAGAAGATAACACAACCCTTGCATCAAAAGGGCAACAAAAGCAGAAGAAGAAAGATCTGTCCAAGATCAAGTGCTTCAGGTGTGGGGAAATGCGACATTATGCCACACATTGTTCTCTTAAGAAAAATGATAAAGAGGAGAAGCAAGATCCTCAAGCGGGAGCTGCCAAGATTGAGGCAGGAGCAAATTGTGCTATGTTAGCTCATATTCTGAAAGGAGAGAAGTGGGCTGACTTGGAGTTGTAGATCCAAAATTTATAGTTGGCAGGATCCTTGAGTATTTCCGAACTCTTGGATCACATGTGAGCTACGACAGCCTCAAGACAGTAGCATGATGGACAGTTGCAGTGGAAGATGAAGAGACATTGCAATAGCTAGCAGTAATAGAGCTTGATCAGTGCAGAGAGGGTGCAGTAGACACATCAGTTGAGCAGCAGTAGTGCAGTGCAGCGCAACAACAACGCAGTATTATCAGAGAGCTAGTGTAGAAGTTAGCAACAGTCAGTCTTATTATTCAGATACAGTATTACTTGTCCGATTTCAAATGTTTTTTTGTTGCAATTAGTAGCAGTAGCTGAGCAGAAGCAGCAGCGGCGCAATGCACAGTGGTGCAATGCAGTGCAGAGTAGTTCTCATGCAATGCAGAGCAGTGCTCATGCAGTGCAGCAGCATGGTTGCAGAATTCAAAGGGAGTTGCAGTACAGTGGCAGTTGGTAGCAATTTGCAGAGTCAACATCAATACAGATGCAACATTTTTGTGCAGTGTTTGTGAGTAGCATCAACAACACAACAATAGATGTTCCAGAAGTCAGAACATCAACACATTGAGTTGTTTTGCTAGAGCACTTTCCTCGCTAAGAGGGAGTGTTGATTTATGGTAGCATCGGATGTGCTCTAGCCTTGTAACTTTGTATATAGGGTAAGACACATGTATTTCATAATACCCATAAATGGTTTTGGAAAATTCCACTTAGAGATGGTTTAATTAAATTAATTAATCGTTTTTTTAATGTTTTCCTACGTCTAAACTTAGGACACTGATTAATGAAAGGGTATTAATTAAACTAAGTGTGAATTTTCTAGATAAAGTCATGGATCACCTCCAAGTTAATCTTAACCCTTGATTATGTTTTAATCTTGCCCGTTGAAGGGTCAACGAAAGAATATAAGGAGGGTGAGGGGCCTATGGAAATCACATTGAGCACATTGAGCATTTGGCATTTTCGAGTTTGTGTGAGAGACACAGCTTTTGATCAGGATCGAATCACTAGGGCAGGGTTTGCTAAGTGATTTTGATTTAGTGATCAGTTTCAGAGAGTGGCAGAGGTAGTGATTGGTCAGGAGGACCAGGAGTTCATTTCAGAGAGAGGCGACAGTGACGCAGAGAGAGACAACGCAGTCACCTGGAGGAGTGACGCAGTTCTTGAAGGAACTCATGCAGAAGAGACACAATGTCTCTTTGATTCAGTTCGGAGATCGCTGGAAGCTGGGGTTTCTGAGCTAGGGGGGCCAAAACCCTGTTTCATATCAGCCCAGATCAGCTTTTGAGCAGAGGTGATGCAGTTCCAGAGCTTGCTCATGCGGGCTTATGCAGTTCCAGCGTAGGCATCACGCAGAGGTAGAGAGGGGCTTCACCAACGCTGTTTAGATCAGTCGGGGATTCGCAGAGTGAGGTATACCTCACATTTTCATCTGTTGTCTAGATTTCTTTGAAGGGTGAGCCAGAGATCAGCACCCTAGTTGTACTAAAGATTCTACTGCATAATAATACAAAACCCTCAGATCTGCTGCAATGGTTTTCCCGAGTTGGGTTTTCCGAGGACTTAGTCCAAAAATAACTGTCAAATGTGGATGTTTTTCATTGTATTTTGTTCAGTTTGTTTCAACGCTTAGATTTATTCCACAACATTATTTGTGTAGACTGCTTCAGTAATTACTTCGATATTTCACTGTAATGAAATTATTATGAAAGATAATAGGAGAAGTAATTCAGATTTGTTGCAGTAGGAATCTAGATCTAGGATTTTTCACAGAAGCCCCTGGGGAAGGTCAAGTTCCTAACCTTCCGTCAGAAGCTTGGAATCGTGGAAAGACCCTATTCTGAGGGTCCTACTTGAGTTGGAATATGAGCTCTGGGAGCTCTAGGGGGCTTGGGGATAACTCCTTGGAGCTATAAGCACACACGAGGCTAGGCTTGCCGAACCCTCTTGTGCTTCTGCTCCACCGTTATGATATTGAGTTGGTTCACCTCTCTTTGAACTATGCCCCGCATGCGTCCTACCCATGGAGTTTCAGACTCATGGGAAGTACCTCTCATTTGGCCAATGAGGTGGGAAATGTGGATAGAGACCAATAGCAAGATCGATGAATGCATAGGAGATTGCCGTACTCTCGAAGTCTAGGATGGCACATGTCCAACACCTTGATCTAGGATCAAGTCTGATGAGTTTCTTACCTCTAAATTGACTTCGAGTCAATAAACTAACTCTGGGTTAGTATGTGACTCTTTTGAGTCAAAGCTGACTTCGGGTCAAAAGAGCGTGATGTCTTTGTGACTCACTCTTCTTGTTCTATTTGTGACGAGAGCAAGCAAAGCAAGTTACGGCAGGATGACGCACGATGCTAGATGATAGTACATGATGGTACTAATGGATGGCACAATTGGACAGATGGAGTTCTCCCTAGTTCAGAGGGAGTGTTGATTTTGGGCAACTAGGTCCAAACTCCATGTTGCACTGCTCATAGGATGATGATCATATTTTTATTGGATTCCTCTTTCAGATTGATCTAAGGATCATCTCGTTTGGATGCACAAAACATATATTTTGATTTTATTTTCCACACATGTGCAAGGTCGGCCAGATTTGTAATGTAGGCTAACAAGCCAAATAGATGTGTCACACACCCTCACTGATGGATATAAATTGGATATACTTAGAGGTCATTTGCTTATCAACTCATCACACATTCTCTCATTGTGATCTGATTGGTTCGATAGCCTTTGGAGGCCTCCTTTCTTCACATGTGCGAAGCTGAAGTTGGGAAAATTTGCAGATTTGTTTAGGGCTGTTTTGCTGAGCATTGACTAGCGTTGACCGTGGTCAACCCTTGACTGTTCGACCTGAAATATTTGTTGGAAATCCGATTTTTGTAGGCTGTACAAATGGGCAAAAAACTCGAGGAAAAAGGAGCAGTTTGACTGAAGCCCTAAATATGCAGCGTTGACTTTTTGTTGATTGTCCTACGTTGACTTTTTTGCATTGACTTTTGGTTGACCAACGTTGAATTTTGATGAGCTATCTTTGAGGGCTGTGTGTGTGACACTTGGAGGGTTGGCTGATCTAAGAAAGACTTTGATGGCTAATGCATCCTGTTGACTGCTGTAACGCACAATATCCTATATCCTTGCTGGACAAGAAGAATTGTAAAATCTGATCTATATTATTGGCCTTTTTTTTGGTTATCTATTATTTTGTTCTATCAACATTTTACTTTCATGTTTATGTGATTGCTAAATTGGCTTGGGCCTAAGAAAGATAGAAGTAAATTTGCATTAAGTGTAGAACACTCCATATCTATCTAAATTTAACAAAATTCCTTGACACAACCAGACTTCACATTTCTTAATGCACATCTCATACCATAGCCAGGCATCACTCGGATGATAACGGGCCGCGCCACCTTCCATTAACTGCAGCCTGACGCCACCACCTGCAAAATTCCATACAGATTGGTTTCTCACACAAGGATCTAAATCCGCTCCCTTACACAAAGTGCTTGAAGAGGACTGGGAGGCTAATCTTCGCACCTGCAGCCACGCACCCTGGATTGTGACACACGCGTTCCTGTGGGGACAACACTATCTCGATTTAACACCCCCATTGGGGAGAAGACTCTATGTATTTGGATCTTGTTAGAAATGTGATATATTTCACATACAAGTTAGATATAAATTTACCAAGGAGAAATAAAAGTCTTGATTTCAATGAATTATAAATTCTTTAGCTGCCATGATTTGGGGTCTTGAGTTCTTTCTTCCTAGGCAATTATCCAAGTTCAATCCTATATCTGACAATGGTACGAAATATTATTTTTTCTCATGATTTTTTGCCTATTCTTCTTCTCAAGGACCTTCATTATGAATTTCTATGGAATCATTTTTTATTCGAACTATTTTGGTTACACGTAATCACACATTTTATATTTTGGGCTTGTTGTCGTCAGGATTGTAGAAGCACCACGACAACCGATTAAGGCGGGGGCTGTTACTCTTATCCTTGCCCACTTTGTTCTATCTGCCTCCTAACAACAGGCTATGGGGGTTAGTCTGTGAAAATTCCGTCAACTCAGGAATCCTACTGCAACAACTAATGGAAAGTCTTATATTTGTTTATTCTAGATCATTCTCACTCATATTCTCTTAATTCACTTTAATTATTTTACTTTCCTAAATTTAGACTTAGGGTCCCTTTAAAAACAATTAATTATTTCTATAGAATACAATCGGAGTGGAATTTCACCAAAAGATTTATGGGTTATGTGGAATACATGTGTCTAAGCCTCTCCACAAAATTTGAGACTTAGAGCACATCCGATGCTACCACAAATCAACACTACCTCTTAGCGAGGAATGTGCTCTAACAATATGCCTTGCTGCATATTGTTCTGACCCTGAAGCAACTCCCTCTGCGCTGCTGATGCCTGACATGCTATCCACCAACTCTGCACAAATGCTGCATCTGTATTGCTGCTGACACTGTCACTATCAACACTACATCTGTACTACAACTCCCTCTGAATTATGCATCCGTGTTGGTGTTGACTCTGCCATTGCCAACTGATAAGCACTGCAACATAATTGCTTTCTGCAACTGATAAACATCCAAAATTGGACAAGTATACTCCATCTCGGTGATGAAGATCTGACTACTGCTAGCCTCTGCGTTGCCTCTTTGAAGCTATTGCGCTGCTACTGCTCTACACTGCGTCCCTTTGTGCTACTGCAACACTGCTATGCACTGCTCAGACTCTAGCGTTGCTAACCCTGAGCTGTCACTTCAACACTCCTCTGCACCCTAGTGGTCCGCATTTTCTCCTCCAGAAACAACTTTCGCTGCTCGGAAGACCCCTGATATATCGTTGCCAACACATCTCACATCTCCTTGGTTTCCCCTTTGCCAGAGATGTGTGAAACAATATGATCCTTCACTCCGTTGAGGATCAACTGCGTGGCCTTTTCCATATTCTTCTTGAAGGCCCTTAATGGTGCTGTATCCACTGGTTCAGCTTGAGCACTGTCGATAAAGTACTTGAGGTGATGTTCATCTAGAAGGAAGGAGATCATTGCCTCCCAGGTTACATAGTTGGAGGCAGCCTCCAACCGGTCCTGATCACGCAATCCGCTAGTGGCCATCTCACCCTAATGTTTTTTTTACTCTCATCCTCTGCGTAGCTGGCTTTACGAACTCTTGGTGGAGCAAGCCACAAAATCTGCGTCTACTACACGGGGAATCTGAGTTTCTTGGGCAAGAAAACTCACTGAGGTCAGAAATCTCTAAGACCGTGTTTCAGCTAAGCTTCTTGATGCTCTGCATCCACAATCACTGCTGCGCAGTCAACTGCGTCCCTCCATCTGTTGATTTGCTGCACTGCTCCCTTTGCCTCAGACAAACAACAACTTGGAACAATCCTACCTCCTTGTTGGCTAACTCAGAAAGATTTTCTTGCTGGTCTAGCCCTCCTGGCTTGGACTACGGAATCAACTGGGAGATCGATCTGCTACTTGCACGACTCTTTGATCCCATCTTCACCAACTCTCAATTTGCTAGATTTGTTCTTTGTCTCGCTTGCAATTAGCTTAAACAAGCTCTAATACCATGTGAAAATTCTGTCAACTTAGGAATCCTACTGTAATAACTGATGGAAAGTTTTGTATTTGTTATTTACTTAACAAAGTATTCACTGTGTTCCACAAGAAAATATCGAAATCCATTCACTACAACCTACACAAATTAACTACGGAAGAATTACAAGTGCGGAAACAAATCTGAACAAACATAGATCACACAATCATTCAACATAGGTATTTTTGGATTAATGTCCCCGAAAAAACCCAATGCGGGAAACCGGTGCAGTAGATCTGAGGGTTGATATATTATGAAGTAAATATTCTGAGTACAAATCTATGATTGACAGACCGTGAAATCATATAGAGAAACTGACAGGATAGATCTTGTGAGACAAACCTCACTCCTCCACGGGAACCGACACTGATCTGCACCAAGACTGGACTACCGTGCGCTGCCTCTATGCAGTGACTGCGTCACTCTGTGCAGTCTCTACGTCACAAGTGTGGCTGCCCTCTACCTCTGCACTAGTCTCACTGCTGGCTGGAAACTAAAGCCTTCTGGCCTGTGGAAAATCTCTTTGGGATCTGGCACTGGCTCTGCGCTATCTCCTCAGCAGGAAAACGACTTTCCCTCTGCCTCTGCGCAGTGACCGTGTCACTGGCTTTGAGCTACTGTTGTGGCTCTCTCTGTCTCTGCTATTATGTACTATTCGGCTGAGGAAACCTTTCAATTTGAACTACTGCCTCTCACTGCAAAAGATCTCTCGATCAAATTTTCTTCCTGCGCACTGCTCACTAAAGAAATCGATCTCTCATCTCTTCATGTGTCTCCAAAATGTGTTTTCCAAATGACCCTTGAAGCCAATATTATAGTCTTCTCGTTGAGACTTCAACGACCCAGATTAGATTTCTAATCAACGACTAAGATTAACTTTTGACTTGATCTGTTTATTCTAGATCATTCTCACTCATATTCTATTAATTCACTTTAATTATTTTATTTTCCTAAGTTTAGACTTAGGGTCCCTTTAAAAATAATTAATTATTTCTATAGAATACAATCCAGGTGGGATTTCACCAAAAGATTTCTAGGTTATTCGGAATACATGTGTCTAATTCTCTCCACAAAATTTGAGACTTAGAGCACATCTAATGCTACCATAAATCAACACTCCCTCTTAAGGAGGAATGTGCTCTGACAATAGCCCTTGCTGCATATTGTTTTGACCTTGAAGCATCTCCCTCTGCGCTGCTGATGCCTAACATGCTGTCCACCAACTCTGTGCAAATGCTGCATCTGTACTGCTGCTAACATTGCAACTCCTTCTGAATTTTGCATCCGTACTGCAACTCCTTCTGAATTCTGCATCTGTGCTGCTGCTAACTCTGCCACTGCCAACTGATAAGCATTGCAACACAGTTTCCCCTTGAGCCCCGAGCAATAAAATAAAGAAAACAAAGGCTGGGGTAACTCACGTACCACGATTGCTCCCTCCTATGTTCATATACCCAATGTATGGTCCCTCCTCAACATAGCTACCCTTGTACCATGGCATGTGTCTTGGAGCCCTTTCTTTGTCCCCACTCTATTCCATCATTTTCTCACATGACCCTTGCCATTTGAAGGGTGTACCTTGGACCTGTCGTTCCCTTAGAGGTTGAAACCACCTAACAGGGTCCTTCATTAACCACTCCTACCTAGGGAGGTAACACTAATACATGTTTGAAGCCCCAAATTTGGATGGGAACCCTCTATGAATTTCTCACCTCTACCCTTGGTTAATGAGCTTATTTACTCAATTGCATTAATGAATCATTGCATTGGAAGGTGATGAGACACATTGGATCTTATACAAGATTACAGGTGAGTTTTACATCTTCGACTTGGCCTTCCTATACGATTTTCAAGCCCTCCAAAGGATCACACTAGCATTTGTAGTGTCAGTGTTGAGAGCCATGGGCTTCCATTCATGTAGAGCATTGATTTCCACACTATGGGCTTCTTCAGCACCACATTTACTTGTTCGTGCCCCATTAATTTAAGATGATGATGCACGTGGACCACGTTGCCCCAACCGGATACATATTGCACCCAAGGCCTAGAGGAGGTTATGTCTTTCCTAGGGAGACATGGGAGGGCATGTGTCATCTTCTATCCATCATTGATGGAGTATCGACATGATCTGGAGCCACTTGGATACCCATGAGACCCATTTGGAGCCAACAAAGCCTAAATAGGGGTTTGCAGATGTTTTGCAGCATAAGGAGGGAATCACCTTCTTCATCATGATTTTTGAGGCCTGTTGCTGCACAAACTAGCAGGCCTAGTAAATAGGCTAAAGCTAGAGGGCACAACAACACCTTGGGACAAAGGCCCATTGTCACCACAACCTATGTCTCCTCTTCTTGAATTTTCACTGACAGGAGGAGTCTCAGTATCCCTCACTTGCGATATATGTTCCTAGGATAGGCTTGAATTGAGGCAAGGTGGCTCATTGAATGTCAAGGTTCAGTTACAGTATGAGCTTTGGGAGAAGGTAGGACTTTCCGTGAAAGCCACTTAAAAGAAATACTATACAAGACCTAGGGTTGCAATGTTTGACGAAATAAGAGATCAAGCACGATCAAGATAGTCAAGAGAAAAGTTTTTGAATGATATACTAATAAAGCCCTAAGTTGAAGGACAACTTCAAGGGTTCCCACTACGAAATTTTAATCCCTATTGCAGTAACTGGAAATTATTCTTTTAACTGATTATTATTAAGTGCATTTTATTTTTTTATGAAAAATAACAAATAAAATCACAACTGCAATTTTTGTCCAAATAAAATATGTTGTGGAAACAAAAACTGGGGCTGAGAAATAGAGCACACACAATAAAATTGACACCGTTATTTTTGGACAAATGTCCCCGAAAGAACCCAATGTGGGAAAACCAATGCAACATATGAGGGTTTTATTATTATTATGTGGCAATGAAATTTATGAGTACAATATGGATGCCAAATTGGCAATCTTCAACAAATAATCTGGTCAAAATTATTAGAGAGAATTTTCTCTCTCCATAAGCAATCCAGGTACAACCTGCTTCAGAAAAATGGCCCTCCAAGAACACTTGTGTAGGCCTTTGCGTAGTGCTTGTGCAAACCCTCACACACACAACTTGAATTTGCCTCCGATCAAGTCATCTTGCCTATTGCTACCTTTGGAAGTTATTCTCCGACCCTATGGAAAATTATCCCTACCTCTGACAACTAAATCTACCTCTTGCTCAGCCCAATCGAACTGCCTCACTGAAGCTTCCTAGCAACTGTTAGTGGAATAACTCGACCTCTTTGTTGTTGTCTCTCCAAACTGGAAACTCATCCAGAATAGCTGCCTCTGCTCCCTCTCTGTCTCTGCGTCCCTTCTGGCTCAAACTTGTCTCCCTCACTCTATCTCTACAACTGGGTACCTCGATTTGCCAAGGAACTCGCTCTACTGGTGTATCTTCTCTATCCCCATCGATTTGCTCTTATAATCTCTCGTTGGCGAACCAATGACCCTGATTAGATCCCTGTCAGCGACTAAGATCATCTCTAACTCGATCCACGTGAGTTTCTAGAGAATTCTCACCTTTTTCAATTAATTTATGTTAATTAATCACTTTTCCTAAGTTAGACTTAGGAAATATTTAATTAAATCAATTAAATTAATTGAGACATCTCTAGGTGTTTTCTCTTAAAACGTTTTCTGGGTATTGGAGATCTATAGTTCCTTAGCCTTTTGGATCAAAGTCGACACTAGAACACCTGTCCAATGCTACAAAAGCTAACACTCCCTCTTAGCAAGAAAGTTGTTATCTTTGCCTCATAACATCCTTCCATACATGCTGATGTTTGACAACTGTGACAACCTGTCACTGCCCACCAACTACCGCACATACTCTGTTTCATCTGCCACTTTGTAGTTGAACCACCCTACATTCGCGATGTTGTTGACACTACCCTGTACCACCTCTAATGTTGCCAATTCTACACTACACTGCTATTGATCTCATGTTGTTGTTGTTGCAACTACTGCAACTGAGAATTTAATTCTGAATCAACTATGTCCCTGAACTGGCTCTACAACTGTCTCTTGAGTCTGTGACTGCAACTACCTCTGGTTTGTCCACTCAGTAACTGTCTGCGCTACAATTTCTCTGCTCCCTAAACATCTGACTTTAACTAGCTCTGCAACTATCCCTCAAGATTTGAATGTGTTACTCTGAATAATATGATCCAACGCTACCAAAAATTGTGGGCCCATGTGGCAATGGTAATGGTCCTGTTGCAACAACTGGAACTGATCCCACTGATCTCTTTGTTGCATCGGCACTGAACCCTGCCCCTGCTGATATGTAGGAGAATCAAACTCCACCTCCTCCTGCATTTGGTGTCCCACTATATCCTTTCAAGCCTTGTCCTTGGTTGGGACCCTTCTTCGCTTTGCAACTCGCACTAGATAACTCATACTTCCTTTGACACCCGTCTCTCGACAACTAGAAATCAATTTGTTGCCTAGATATCCATTTTGGCTAACTCTCACGACCTCCTCTAGCAATATCATACAACCATATCTAGAAAGCTGCACAATCTGTGAAACTTAAATAATTTGGAGACTGCTGCTAGAAATCTCCTCCTCTTCTCTGTTGGGCGTGCTGTTTCCTACTCTCACTCTTAGAGGAAAGCGCAAATCTACTCTTGTTTGCCTTCGGAAGTCCTCTGATTCTCACATTGCCTGCTACCTCAACTGGACAACTTGCTCAGCTTTCCGAAAGTCATTCTCCAGAATCTGGGACACTATCTGCTACTCTTGAAGCTTGCACTGGCTGTTTGGCAAAACTGTTATGACCTACTGGCAACTGCAATTGGAAATCTTGGATTTCCTCCTAGAGAGTGGATCTAGCAACCTTACTTAAAGATTCTAGAAATTCCTTTCATTGTGCGTTACTCTCCTCCACCAGGCAATGATTCTACTACTGCAAAACTACTACAAAAAAAACTGCGCACAAATCTGCTCAATAAACTCTTTGATTTTCTCACTAGAACTGATTCCCAATGATACCACTGCCTGTTGGAACTACTGCACTGGTTGTTCGAACTTTTCCTGCAACTGCAACTGGAAATCGTCCCTTCTGCCCAACAATTCAAACCAGTGTTGCACGATCCTTCCAAGTTTTCAAGGGCGGAACTGCGTGCTGTACTAATCTATGGGGGACCTTTAGTAGAACTGCAGATTCGAAAATCGGATTTGCGGTTTCGCCTGAATGGGTCGGTTCTTGGAAATCTGGGACTACGCGGGCCTGATCTGCAGTTCTGGATTTTTGAACCACAGTTGTCGGTAGGAATCCGCTTCTAATCCGTGACAGATCCAAGGGGATCCCAAGAAGATCCGAGCGATGACAGGCAATTTGGTGGAGGTCGATTTTTTTTTTATTTGTTTTTTATTTTTTGTGGCTTTAACTTGAGTTGGGGTGGGTATAAGTTGAGTTAGGGATAGAATAGATGGGGATAAATGTCATTCCCACCTCTCGCTTCCTCACTCTTGCATCTTTGGAGAGATTGGAGGAGAGAGGAGAAGAGAGGCTTGAGGAGACCTTGGAGGAGTGGAGGAAGAGCTAGGAGCAACGAAGGAGGGGGTGCTTGGAGGAGTAAAGAAGGCCTTCCATCTACAAGAGCTAAAGAGGTAAGTGCAAACCCCAAATTCCCTCATTTTTCTGTGATTGTTGTTTGTATTTTTTCTCCTCCTTCTCCTACTCTTTTCTATTCTTTCTTCTTACTCATTTCATTGCAGGTTTTCCATCTATTTCGTATTCCAAAATGGTGTTCTTTTGGCGTCTATGTATCATTACACTTTTGGTTTTCATGATGGTAAAGTGGGGTAGGAATAGAAGGGAAGAAGAACAAGAGGATAGTGGTCCCCATATCGGTGACCAAATGTATGATGAGGAGGAAGGGTTTGAAGAGGAAGCAGATGAAGAGGACACTGAAATGCAAGAGGGGAAAGTTGTATTGACACCCTTGTGGAATTATGTGAGCAAACTTAAAGGGGGAAAAGTTGGTGGAAGCTACAAGTTTATGTGCTTTCATGGTTGTCATGGAGGAAAACCATATAGTGGTTCATATACTTGTGTGAGAAGACATCTTTGTGGGGTGATGGACAATGATGAAAAAAATGGTGTCGTGGGGATAGCAATTTGCCTTAACGTTTCAATGAAACAAAGAAGAAAATACATCCAAATAGAGGAGGCTCGACAACAGAAAAACAAGAAACAAAAAACTCATTCTGAATATAGTGCAACCTCTAGATTTGGTAGTGTTAATTTCTGGTAGCATTGGATGTGCTCTAAGGCTCAAATTTTGCAGGGAGGCTTAGGCACATGTATTCCAAAAAATCCTAGAAAGCGTTTTGGGAAATTCCACCTGGATTGTGCTTTATGAAAATAATTGATTATTTTTAACGGGATCCTAAGTCTAAGCTTAGGAAATTAAAATAATTAAAGGGTATTAATAAAACAGGTTGTGAATCTTCTAGAAAAAGACAGAGATCAAGTCAATTTAATCTTAGCCATTGTTTAACGAATTAATCTCGGCTGTTGAAGTTTCAATGAGAAGATTATAAGGACTTGATGGGGCATTTGGAAAACAAACTCGACAGATACTTAGTTACCCAAGAAGATCGATTTTCTCATTGGCTGAAGTTTGGCGAGAGAAAATAGAATCAGAGGGAGAGTTGCTTGTTTGAGAGAGAGGGCATCAACAAGAGTTGAGAGTACATGATCAAACCTGAGGAGGTAGCGCAGAGGCAGTGATGCAGTGGCAAGGACAACGCAGAGGTTGTGATTGCACAGAGGCTGACGCAATGAGACACAGAGAAGGTACAAGGCCTCTCTATTCTATTGGTTATTTTTGTACAAGAGATTTTGCTGACGAATAATAAAGAAACCCTCATCTGCTGCACCGGTTTTCCCACATTGGGTTTTTCCGGGGACAATTTGTTGCAAATACTGAGAGGAGGGTGAATCAGAATTTCTTTTCAATTGTTAATTTTACCAGTTAGATCACTTATATTTAGAACACAAAATGAACAATGATGGAATAGATACTTCTATTAATTTATTTTTTACAACAAGTAAAGTACAATAATGATATAGGGCTCCAACCCTAGATGAAGTCTCCAATCTTCCAGGCTCCAACCTATATTGTGCCAAGCACCGACTTGGTCTTTCCAAGGCTCCAACCTTGTCAATTTGAGGGACCAACCTCTAGGGCTCCAACCCTATCTCTAGTATAGGCTCCTACCTGGTTTCTTGAGGACTCCTATCCTCTAGGGCTCCAACCCTATCTACCAAGGCACCAACCTTGTCTTTATGAGGCTCCAACCTCTTGCTTCACGTCTCCCAATGTCTTCTTCAAAGAGCCTTGGCAATCTTCAGCTATCCCCTCACTTAGTCTCCACGTCTCTTCATCAATGACAACCTTGTTCTTCACATGAAGGTGTCTCCACTGCTCTTCATCTCACCCAAACACTCGTTTCTTCAAGGTTACCTCATGATGACATCAACAATGCATCATGATCTTCAATAATCCTTCCATGATCAGCTTCTATAAGTGTCTTCAAATATCTTCAATAATGCCTCAATGTGTTCTCAAGGATATCCCAAGACTACTCCAAGTCCACTACAAGATGTATATCAAAATTTCCACCAAGAAGTCTGCACCAATATGTAAAAATGTTTTTCAAAAGTTGCTCCAATGAACTAATACAATTAGTCTCCAAATACACCCAATGCTCTTCAAGGTTTGCTTTCACAAAAAGGAATTCAATAGATCTTTCAAGGGATCTTAAATAATCAATCTTCAAGATGTTGATATAGGACTGTTCATAAATGATGCTCCAAGATCTTCAAAAAAACCAATGCTCCTTCAACCTTGTTTAAACTGAAGTTTATCACTGTTTCAAGCCTTAACAAGGTGTCAACTCTTCAATGTCTATTGTAAAGGGTCTTCCACAATTATGGTCCACCTACAACTTGCTAAAATGTCTCCAATAGTGCATAGAAAAAGCAACTATAGGCCTTCAAAAATACCTCCAAAGTAATTCACCAAACAATCCCCTCAAATCTGTTACTAGGTCGTTCCAAATAATGCCCAAAGCCTGCTCCAAAAAAAACTGCCAACCACTGTCTTCAAACAATGCTTAATGGACAACTCTCCCAAATGTAGTTCTGTACACCATAGATTTGAATTTACATCTCCCACAGGTCAAAGCATACAAAACTGTCCATAGGTCAAAGGTATAGCAGGTCTGGAAGCTAAAATGGTCACAGATTCGAGTTTTGTGTATTCTCTGCAATCCGAGCTGTTGTAGGGTACACACCTGTCTGAACCACAAACTGGTCACTGTTCTAAGGTCCGAGCTGCAGAGGTGACAGTCCACGAGTTTCTGCAATTCTGTCCACAAGCTATAGTCTGAGCTTGAGAAGGGTAGCCAAAAGAATTGCCAACAGTTCTGTCTTCAACAAATTCAAGCAGCAAGCTCCCTTTTGTCCACTGGTTAAGGACTGTAACTATATATTGTTCTTGAGCTGGAAGAATAAAGGAATTTTTGCCCCAAATTGTAATTTTAGTCCTCCCCGGCCTTGGTTGCTGTTCCTTGTCTTCTGAGATGTTTTTCACTGAAATTCCTTGGTCAAATGAACACTCTGGGCCTACTTTTTATATGAGTTTGACGTCAAGATGAAAGGATGTGTCTTTCTGGAGGTAGGCCAACATGTGTAGGCTAGCACAGGTCGCTTCAAAGACAGAATTATTTCCCTAACTTGAAAAATTCATATTTCCCAAACCGCTTCGAGTTTCTGGCCAAGTAAGAGCTCGTTAGAAGGCTAAAATTATGCTCTAAAAGGTGGTGTAGGTGTCATAGTGAAATTCTGCCTCTAAGGTAGTAAAAAATATTTTTTTAATGTGACTGGTCATTTATTGGTGCAGAATTGTAGGTAGGCAATGTAGACTTCTTCATGGATGGGCCTCCTCTTATTAGGCTTCTTCATCATAGGCTCGTGATGTCATCCATGTCATCATGTCATTAAGTATTCTTCATGTCATGTCCCTAGATATTGTCCACGTCATGAAATGGTCCTCCATCAACCATGTCATCTTGACATCATACTGGATCCAGTCTTCTTCATCAAGGGTAGGCACATCATCATTAATGACATCCTTATTAACCAAGAGGCATGACATTATTATTTGGAACCAGGCATCTCAAGAATATTGACATCTCAGTCAATGTCATATTGACATCAATGACAACCTTAGGCCAACACAATTGTCCAAAAATCACTGTGTTATTGTGCTTATACTTGTGTTCGTATTTTTCCTTGCATTTACTTTCCGCAGAATGTTTATTATGAAGATTGCAATGTATTTTATTTCGATATTTACTTTAGCACACGATAAATAATTTGTTCAGTTAAACAAATAGGAGAAATCTAATCAGCTATTGCAGTAGGATTCCGGATAGTGGAATTTTCATATGATATTAGACAGTGTTGTGAACATTGCGATTTTTTCGTTGAAACGATTTAATTGCCAATTTTTTCGGCAAAAAGTTGTGAAAAAATCGGACTCGAAAAAATTGTGGGCCCGTCAAACAACGACCCAATAACATGCAAATTCTTTTTTTTTTGTCATTTTTAAGAGACAGAGGTTAAGAAATAGAGCTAAGGAGGAGGAGAAGTCATCTTGAGAGGACCCACAGTGGGTGAGACAACTTGAGAGGACACCTGATATGGAGGCCATCTCTTTAGATGCGATTGACACCACTGCTGCATGGAGGGTTGAGGCTGAGAGGCCTATCATGGAGTCAGCCCCTGATTGGATAGAGCAGGAAGTAGTGGAGGGGGAGGCGGAAGAGGAGGAGCAGTAGGAGTGGGAGCGGGAGGAGGAGGTGACACCACCTACCCTTGCTACCGGTAGAGGACGTGGTCTGCCTCCTTTAGCTCCTGGTGCTTCAGGTTCTAGAGCACAACAGAGTCCATTGCCAGCCCCGCCAGCTTCTTCATCTAGAGGGAAAGCTGTTACATTTTCTCGCAAGAGGGGCAGAGGAAATCAGTAGTATAGGTTATTTGGTGCATTCCTTTGTATATGACATTATGACTCATGATATGAGATACATTATTATATTTTTTGTTGATATTTTGAGGCTGAGTTGAGACTCGGGACTTAAATATTCAGGACATGATTCACTGTTATGTGTGATGTAGCACTAGACATGATATTACACATCTTATATATTAGTTTTTTTATATTTATGTGCCAATGCATTTAATTTATGTTGTGGATGCTTTAGTTATTAAAAAAATTGAAAAAAATGAATATTTTTGTATGTGCTGATTTTTTCCCGATTTTTTCGATTTTTTCCCCTCGACGATTTAATCCCGATTGTGATGTTCGCAACATTGTTATGAGAGAAAAGAAAACAGATCCAGAAGAGCCAGTGTTGAACAGAAGAGAGAGGTCAGGAGACTGCACAGGTCGTGAATCAAATTCCCTAAAGGATTACACAGTCCAATCTAGGAGGACAAATTTTCGTGGCAAATCTCACTGAGTGAGTCGACAGAGAGAAAGATTTCCAGATCGAAATTTGTTAGTGACAGAGGGAGCAGTGCAACAGGGTCAGTGTAGAGCAGTCTTCAGGAGGGATGCAGTTTTTGTTGGACTGCAAAAGCGTTAGAAATTGAAGGAAAAATAGCACAGATAAGTATGGAAAATTTAGATGTCTCTAAATGATCTTCCAGATTAGAAGAAGACTTAGCATGTTTGTCAAGTTCATTATCTGTAGGTGTTTGGTACTTTGATAGCGGGGCTTCAGCTCACATGACTGAAGTACGAGAATATTTCTCGAGCTATCAAGAAGAGCAGATGGACTTCCAGATCACTATGGGAAACAGAACAAAACGCACTCCAGCAGGGAGAGGCACCATAACATTTTAGAGGGAGGCAGGAACCAGCATCAGAGCCACTAATGTTCTGCATGTACCAGGGCTAGGAATGAATTTGATTTAAGTGTCCTAGTTACAGGACAAGGGATACAATGTATACTTCATTGGAAAGAAGGTATACATCAAACATCTGAGCTGGAAGAAGAAGAGACAAATTGGAGCTCGAAGCAATAGACTATACAAATGGCAGCTCAAATCTCCAATGGCACTGATAGGCAACAATCTTGATGGCGAAAGAAATATGAATGAACTATGGCATATGCGAATGAGACATTTGCACCGTGGAGCACTAAGGATGCTCAGAGGGATTGTCACTGGAGTACCAGTCCTCAGTACGGAGCATGATGATGTATGTCAAGGATGTGTACTAGGGAAGTATGCTAAGGCATCTTTTCCCAGAAGTGTTAACTGAGCAGAAGGCATATTAGGATTGATACACTCGAGCATTTATGGCACAATGTCCACTAGAGCTCGTAGTGGTGGCGAATACTTTGTCACCTTCATCGATGATTACTCCAGAAAAACCTGGATCTACTTCCTAAAGACCAAGGATGACGTCTTTAATTGGTTCAGAGATTTTAAAGCTCTCGTGGAGAACATGACAGTGAGCAAAGTAAAAGTATTGCACTCAGACAACGATGGAGAATATACAGACAAAGATTTCACAGATCTCTGCGCAATGGAGAGCATCAAGAGACAGCAGACAACTCCATACAATCCACAGCAGAATGGTCTAGCGGAGCGAAAGAACAAAACTATTGTTGGGACAGCAAAAGCTATGTTATATGACCTAGACTCTCCTAGATTCTTATGGGAAGAGGCATGCAACATATCTGTGTATATTCAGAATAGAACTCCTCATAGATCATTGGGGAAGAAAACACCTGAAGGAGTTTTCATAGGGAGGAATCTGGAAGTGAGTCACCTCGGGATATTAGGAAGTCTGGCATATTGTCACGTACTAGATGAGAAGCGTAATAAACTGGACCAGATTGCTAAAAAGGGGTATCTCATAGGATATAGCGAGACCTAAAAAGCATACAGAATCTACATTCCTAGCAGCAGGAAAATTGTAGTAAGGTGAGATGATAAGTTCATGGAAGATAGAGATTTTAGGAAATCTCATGAGATGCCAATAGAGGATCAGTCAGCAGAAGATCCTTTAGTTCAACATCATCAGGGACAGCAGGGAGGACAGGCAAGAGGACAGATTCCAGACGCCAGGATCAAGTACAATGACTAGTACCAACATTTCCTCGAGAGGAGAAGATTATGGCAGTTCTCAACAGATGGAACTGCAGGAACAGGAGGAATTGAGCGAACCTCCTACCACCAGTGGTAGAACCAGTAGGGAGGCACAACAGCCATTGAGGGACACAAAGGAGTTCATTGGAGCTCCCAGAACTGAGAAGAGGCAGCGTAGACAACCTGACAGGTACCAAGCATTTGTAGCATAGTTAGAAGAACCCTCCAGTTTTTAGGAAGCCGTACAACACCAAGTATGGGTGGATGCCATGGTAGAAGAGTACAATTCTATCATGACGAATGATGTCTGGGAAGTTGTACCTAGACCTGAGGATAGATCAGTTGTAGGATCAAGATGGATTTACAAGATCAAGTATGCTCCAAATGGTAGCGCAGAGAAGTACAAGGCTAGGTTCGTGGAAAAGGGGTATGCGCAGAAGGAAGGAGTTAACTATGAGGAGACATTCGCCCCTGTAGCTAGATACACCTCCATCAAATCTGTTATATTCCTAGCAGCTCAGATGGGATGGGAGATTCACCAGATGGATGTGAAGACAACATTCTTGAATGGGCTGATAGAAAAGGATGTGTACATAGAATAGTTTGAAGGCTTCGAAACCCATGATAAGAGAACTCAGGTATGTAGGTTGAAGAAAGCCCTCTATGGGATTAAGCAGGCACCCGCAGTTTGGTATGGTCGGATTGATAGCTACTTGCAGCAGTTTGGATTCGTCAAGAGTGATGTAGATCCCAATCTCTACTATTTGATGGTGGAGAATGAGCCACTAATTCTAGTATTATATGTAGATGATTTGTTTCTTATAGGGTCATCTAGGCTCATAAAGGATTGCAAGAAGAATCTTGAAGCAGAATTCGACGTGAAGGATATGGGGTTGATATATTATTTTCTAGGGTTGGAAGTGTGGCAAAATAATGGAGAGATCTTCCTAGGGAAAGGAAGATATGCTACGGAAATTCTAAAGAGGCTTAGAATGCAGGATTGTCGGTCGATGGCGATGCCTATGATCACCAACTGGAAGAAAATAGATGAATCAGGGGACAAGGAAGTGGACACTACCTTGTATAGACAACTCATTGGGTCACTCATGTATCTAGTCAACACTAGTCCAAACATTTCTTTTTGCTGTCAAGACCCTTAATCAGTTCATGGTGGAGCCAAAAAGGGTACATTGGGCAGTAGCTAGGCACATTCTTAGATATGTGCGTGGAACAGTCGGATATGGGTTGAAATACACTCGAGGAGATGATGTCATATTGAGCGGGTTCACAGATGCAAATTGGGAAGGAAGTTCAGTAGATTGAAAGAGTACCTTTAGGTACTGTTTTAGTGTTGGATCAGGAATGATCTCTTGGTGCAACAGGAAGCAGAAGTCGGTAATAGTGAGCTAAGAAGCAGAATATGTGGCAACCAACACAAAAACATGCGAAGCCATATGGCTTAGGAAGCTTCTTGTGAGCTTGTTCAAGAAGAGGATGGAACCAACTAGTGTTTGCTGTGATAATCAGAGTTGTACAAGGCTCTTTGAGAATCCAGTTTTTCATGATCGATCAAAACACATAGATATCAGATGTCATTGTATCAGTGACTGTGTTCAGTGCAGGGCAGTACAGCTACAATATGTCTCCACAAGAGATCAGGTAGCAGACGTACTCACAAAGGCTCTAGGAAGAGCTAAGTTCATTCATTTCAGGGAGCAGATGGGTATGGTTGAGAACTTGTTTGAGTAGCAGATGGGTCCTCAGTTACATCAGCAGCAAATAGCAGAGAGTTGCAATGCAATAGCAGTTGGCAGTAGTACGCAGTGTTGGTAGGCAATAGTGTTAGACATCAGCGACGCAGAGGGAGATGTTGCAGAATCAGAGCAGTACATCAGATGGTTGTATTGCTAGAGCACATTTCTCGCTAAGAGGGAGTGTTGATTTCTAGTAGCATCGGATGTGCTCTAAGTCTCAAATTTTGCAGGGAGGCTTAGGCACATGTATTTCAAAGAACCCCGAAAGCATTTGGGAAATTCCACCTGGATTGTATTTTATAAAAATAATTAATTATTTTTAATGGGACCCTAAGTCTAAACTTAGGAAATTAAAATAATTAAAGGGTATTAATAAAACAGGGTGTGAATCTTCTAGAAAAAGACGAAGATCAAGTCAATTTAATCTTAGTCGTTGATTAACGATTTAATCTCAGTCGTTGAAGTCTCAACGAGAAGATTATAAGAAGGACTTGATGGGGCATTTGGAAACACACTGAGCAAATAATGAGTTACCCAAGAAGATCGGTTTTCTCACAGGCTGAAGTTCGATGAGACAAAATCGAATCAGAGGGAGGATTGCAGGTTGGAGAGACAAGGCATCAACAAGAGCTGAAAGTACAGGATCAGACTGGAGGAGGTAGTGTAGAGGAGAGACAGCGTAGAGGCAGTGACGTAGTGGAAGCGACAACGCAGAGGTTGTGACGTTGGGACTGCACAGAGGCTCACACTGTGAGACACAAAGAAGGTACAAGGCCTCTCTAGGTTTAGAATTTCACTGTGGTGCGAGTGAGATTTTTTTTTGTAAATTTCTCACAGATATTCATCTTCTATTTTGCCGGTTATTTTTGTACAAGAGATTTTGCTGAAGAATAATAAAGAAACCCTCATCTGCTGCATCGGTTTTCCCACATTGGGTTTTTCTGGGAACAATTGTCCAAAAATAACTTTGTTAATGTGTTTATACTTGTGCTAGTATTTTTCCTTGCATTTACTTTTTGCAAAATTTTTATTGTGAAGACTACAGTGTATTTTATTTCGATATTTACCATAGCACATGATAAATAATTTGTTCAGTTAAACAAATAGAAGAAATCTAATCAGTTGTCGTAGTAGGATTCCAGATGCAGAATTTTCATAGGTAGCTCATCTCCTCATTGTACTTCTGCAACCTCTGAAAGTAAAAGAACAATAGGGGATTTCTTGAATGTTGTTGGGCGGAATTATGTGGATGGAAAGATAGTATGGTTGCTTTGTGCTTGCAATGTACCATTCGATGTGCTTCACTCTCCCTATTGGCATGATATGGTTAAGGGCGTCAATGAAGCCCCAAAAGGCTACAAGAGTCCCAACTATGAGAAAGATAGATCTGTGTCATTAGAAAGAGAAAAAGCAAAGGTTCAAAGACCTTTGACACGTTTTACAAATGAGTGGGTGGATTGTGGGATATCCATTGTGTCAGATGGGTGGACAAATGTTAGAAATCAACATTTGATAAATTTTCTTGGTGTTTCCGCTAGTGGTGCAATGTTTATTGCAAGTCATGACTCCTCCATCAATGTAACTTCCCAAAACATTGCAAATCTTCTATTGAAATCAATCAAAGATGTTGGTCCTAATAATTTGGTTCAAGTGATCACTGATAATGCAACAAATTGATAATGCAACAAATTGTAAGGCAGAAGGAAAAATTATTGAGCATACTCATCCACACATCTTTTGGTTCGGGTGCTTGGTGGACACATTGAACCTTTTGATGCATGATATTGTGAAGCATAAAGAATGTGGATGTATTAATGAGCTTTACAAGAGAAGGAAGCAACTCATTAAATTTATCACAGGGCATACAAGAGTAAACTACTTTTATGGCAGTTACTCCAAGTTGCAGTTGCTTAAACTTGCAAAAACAAAATTTGCAAGTTATTACCTCACCTTTAGGCGGCTAGTGAAGGTGAGACAAGCTTTAACTAATATGGTGACCTCTAAATCATGGGATGACATTAACACTGATAGAGATGGTGCTAATGTAGTCAAGGACACTATTCTTGACAGTTACTTTTGGTCACAGATTAAATATTTTTTGCAATTCACCAAACCAATTTATTACATGATCAAGTTTTTAGATTCAGATCAACCAATAATTGGGGAGTTGTATGAATAGTTGGATAACATGTTGGGGCAGATTAAAGACATTGTTGGGCCTAGAGATATCGCCTTGTACAATTATATTCTTGCAAAGGTGGAAAAACGATGGGACATGCTAAACATTCCATTGCATGCATTAACATATGTTATGACACCTAAATACTATCATCCATCATGGCTTTCAACACCAGCACCTGGGTGCCGAGCAGGAGAAAACCACTCCTAGATCCAATGGTTCTATCTGGTCATATGAAAGCATTGGATAAATTAGTCCCTGATGAGGAGTCTTCCATTATTCGGAAACATTTGAGCAACTATATGCTTAGCAGTTGTCCATTTGGGAGCATGCATGCAATTAGAGATTGAGAGAATTTATCTTCTCTTGAGTGGTGGAACATGCATGGAGGTGCTAATCCACTTATACAAACTTTGGCATTGCGGGTGCTATCATGGGTGGTAAATGTTGAGATTTTGTGTAGGTAGGGTAGCATCGGGAGTGCTCTAGCCCTGGAAGTTTGTGGAGGGGCTAAGACACTTGATCTCCAGAACCCAGAAAGCGTTTGGAGAAATTTCAGTTGGTGTTCAAGTTATTCAAATAATTAATTATTTTAATGTATTTCCTAAGTCTAAACTTAGGAAAATTAAATAATTAAAGTGAATTAATTAACACGTGCTGAAATGTTCTAAATGACGCGGATCAAGTAGTCCTTTAATCTCAGTCGTTGATATGTGTTTTAATCTCGGTCATTGATGAGATCAATGAAAAAGTATAAGAGAAAGGCTTGAGTGTCAGCTGGAGATACACACACACGGAGGCAAAGATGAGAGACAGATCTGGCATTCTAGGGTAGAGTTTGCTAAGAATTTCCAGAAGATTTTTTTGCAGCGAGGGGTAGTATTGGCAGAGGGGATGATCTGGTCTCACAGCCAAGAGACAACAAGAGGCTGAGGAGCAGCTTTCAAGGATAGCGCAGAGGAACAAGGGCAGCACCAGCAACTGAGCAACGTAGAGGCTTCAATCGGTACGCAGGTGCTACGCAGGCCTAGGAAGGGGCAGCACTGCAGCTTCAGAGGGCTTCAAAAGTTATGCAGAGGCCTCCAGGCACAACGTAAGGATTGTGTCACCCACTCTGGGGTTACGCAGTCCCTCTCGGAGTAGCGCAGAGGCACGCAGAGCCTAGTAGGGTTGACGCTCGGGTTTCAGGGGCAGCACTGGGGTGTCTAGGGACAGATCCGGGCTGAGTCTTGTAAATCTCATTTGATGGTGTGGATCAGTCAGAATTTTGGTCTTGGAACAACATGTTAGCTGCAGATCTACTTTTATTCTCTTTTGGGTTTTCCAGATCTGGAACCTAGGTTTGTTGTACTCAGATTCTACGTAATAAAATAAACCCTCATATCTGTTGCACCGGATTTCCTGCTTTGGGTTTTTCTGGGGACTTATGTCCAAAAATCAGTGTGTCACTTTGTTTGAATGAGCATAATATTCAGTAAATGATGTGCATGTGTAGGCTGTTAGTTGTGTTTACTTTGGTATTTTCTGAATCTAATTTCTGAAGATAACTTGTATAATTTAATCAAGTAGGAGAAGTAAACTATGATACTGCAATAGAATTTTCACATGGTATTAGAGTGATAGAAGATCAAGCCGAATCTCTAGCAAATCAGCTAAAGAATATTTTTACAGTAGGGTGGCAGAAGAAACAGAGGAGATCCGGAAAGGGCAGCTTGGCAACAGGAGAACTATTAAATTTAGATAACAATGGTGTTCTATGCTTGATGCACTTTTACTTCAATCTTTCATAGGCCCAATACAAGATAGAAATCACATAAACTTGAAAGTAAAATGTTGATAGAACACAATAATAGATCAATAGAAGACAAGCCAAATATAGACCAGATTGTAATATTCCAAATTAGCATCGCTAATTGGAATATTTCATTTTTGTTTAATTTTGCCGCTTTAGCTAAAAATAATAAATAAAGTGAGAAACAAGAGGGGTCATCTCACTTTATAAAATAAAAGTGCTTTCCTTGTTGATTGACGTTGTAACTTAAAGGAGTGGCCTTGGGGGTCCACACGAGTATGAGGGGAGGCCTCACACTGACCCAAGGGTAACTGCGCAGGCCAAGGAGGGTGAAGGACGCAGTCAAGGTTTTGGAGGGAGTTTAGCACTATAAAAGGAGGGGCTTCCACTTCATTTGGCATCGTTGATATGATATTGATATTGAGAGCTAGACTTCTGTCTACTTCAGCACGCCGGTTGTTTAGTCGGTCTGCAGCACTGTTTAGTGCGAACTGAGTGTCTCCGGTCGGAGATCTCACCCTTGGCTCCGGGGGACTTCGAGTGCCTGCTCGAGCAAGGTTTCTTTCCTTCAGTTTCAGTGGTGATTTGTAGCAGTTTTCTGGTGGACGTTTTTGCAGAGGAGTTGTCCCTTTTTGTGACTGCGCAGTCTAGGGCAGAGGACGCAGTCTCAGCTAGGGAGGACACAGATATTGTGAGTGGGGTTGTGTGTGGGGATTTGGCAGCGTTTTCAGCGTTTTCCAGCCCTGAGGAGTTTTGCTATTTCATCCGGAGGGTTTGCAGGTGGATTCAGCCCTCTTTGCCAGCGTTTTCTTTGGCTTCTGCGCTGTCACTGGGAGAGACAGCGTTTTCTCTGGTGAGGGTTTATTTGGTGCATTTTCGGAGGTGGAGCATTTGCTTCACGATTTCTGGGTTTTGTCCGGAGGGTTGAGATCAGCTAGCCTTCCAGTTTTCAGCTCATTCCAGTGAGGGGATCAGCCCCTAGTTTCAGTGCATTGCAGCAGCAGATTTCCACGGCAGTTTCTCCAGCCAGCTAGGACGCAGTCTCTTTTGCAGCCATTCCTTATTCTGAGAGGGTCTCTACTTGCCTAGGGAAAGGATAGGTGCACTCATTATGATTATCTTTGTACCCACATACATGTATTCTCATATTAATAAAATGGCTTAGTGTTCTGGCATTTTATGTGTATTTGTTCCATATTCTGGTTCCGGCTTTTTGTTTATGTATCTGTCTGTTATATTTCTGTGTATTACTGGTTATTTCTCGTTGGGGATATTACAGTGGTATCAGAGCATAGTTCTGGCTCAGCCTGTGGTGCTAGCAGTCTATGACGCCCGGGGATAATCCCTACATCCATCGGAGGAGACGCAGAGAAGCTGAGAGTGGGTGGAAGTTTCCTTTCGGGGGAAGTGATTCTGATCAGGAGCCACCTGAAACAGATTCAGAGGCAGAGCAGCCTGTGAGGGACACAACGCAGCGGAATCCGATGGTAGACACAGCTGAAAAGCTGGATGCAATCATCCATCACATGCAGGATATGTCACAGAGGCTTGCAGCCGTAGAGGTAGCACAGAGAGAACCCCCTAGGGTTTTCCAGGTCGGAGAAGGATCGGGTATGTCTCACCACATACCAGTGCGTGATGCTATCCCCATTGTGACGACTCAGGCACCCGCGCGATCCACTATGCCCACATTCTTGCCAGAGGAAACAGGGACAGGAGTACGGGGAGGTGCACAGAGGGATATTCCAGCACCCACGCGACCTACCATGCCTACCTTCCTGGTAGAAGACGAGGGGTCGACAGCGCCGAGAGAGTTAAGTCCAGCTCGGTGGGCGGCCGCTTTTGCAGAGTATCAGGCTTTCGGACAGGCATTCATGGATTCTCTCACCTTCGAGCGCTATCTCCATATCCAGTATGGCATTAGACCCCGTGATCAGCACAAGGGGCACGGGCACCACCGCGATGACCACCGCGCGGCTAGTAGATTCCATTTGCCCACGTTTGATGGCTCATCAAACAGTTCTGCAAAGTCCTGGGTGGAGAAGCTGGACATCTATTTCCAGCTTAACCAGGTGTCGGAGTCAGAGGCCATTAAGGTGGCTACATTGCATTTGGAGGGTGAGGCTCAGGACTGGTGGTTTCATGGGATGGCGACACTCGGGCATTCCACAGTGACGACATATGCCGAGTTTACCCGGAGGGTGGTAGAGCGCTTTGACAGGAGGGATCCGGAGCAGCATTTTGTTGAGCTGACCAAGCTCAAACAGACCGGGAGTGCGGAGACATACATTTCAAACTTCTTGAGGGTTTCAGTGATGGTACCTGACTTATCTGTAGCCCGGATGGTTTACATGTTTGTGGAGGGGCTGTCAGAGCCACTTCGTGGCCTAGTCCGGTCAAACAAACCGGCTACCCTTCAGGATGCCATCAGCAGGACTCGGGACTTACAGGATGTCTTACCCAGGACTCGGCCACCTTATCCCCAGAGACAGGCTTTCCAGCCTAAGGGTAAGGACACGAGGGTCCCGCCTCCCAAGGCGAATCCCGGACGAGGGCAGTTTGATGATGAGGCCAGGAGAGAGCTGAGGAGGAAGCGGTTGTGCTTCACTTGCCAGGAGCCATGGGCACCGGGACACAGGTGTGCGGCAGGGAAGGCACATTTCATTGAGGTCTTCTCCGAGAGCAGTGGAGAAGAGGATGAGGGGGAGGATGTAGAGGCAGGAGACAGCTATGCAGCGCAGGATACCTTACCACCTCCACCACCTGCAGCAAGTGGGGCATCATTTGCACCCACTGGGGGAGCTCTAGCCGCATTGCGAGGAGTTCCCAAGTACTTGACACTGCGCGTGCGGGGGACAGTGCGCGGACAGCGGGTTTCAGTCTTAGTTGACAGTGGGGCCACCCACAATTTTATTGATGCCCAGATGGTTGAGCGGAGAGGCATACAGACGGAGGGCTTTGATGGGTTTTCTGTCTTGGTCCCAGGAGATCAGACCATGGCATGTGCTCGATACGTTCCGGAGTTATCAGTGATGATGGGCACTTATACATTGACAGATCACTTCTTTGTGGTGGACATTTCGGACACCAACTTGATATTGGGAGTTCAGTGGCTTATTACTCTAGGGAAGGTCTTGACAGATTGGAAGGCCCTAGAGATGGAGTGGGATGATCCCAAGACGGGGAAACATGAGAAGATACGGGGGCAGCACACATACCCACCCCAGACAGTGTCGGCACACAGCATGGAGGCGACCTTCCGCAAGGGAGATATAGAGTGGGCGGTAGAGTTGCGGGCTTCAGAGGCAGTGGATACAGGACAGACAGTGCATCCTGATCTACAGTCTATTCTCGACAGGTATGCAGTAGTTTTCGGGGATATTCCACCAGGGCAGCCACCGGATCGGGGGTTTGAGCACACGATCGAGCTTGAGCAGGGGATACAGGCCGTGATTACTACACCATATAGGCACCCCAAGGCCTATCGAGACGAGATAGAGCGGGCCATTCAGGAGTTGCTGGCCCTTGGTCACATTCGGCCCAGCACTAGTCCTTTTGCTTCTTCCGTAGTGCTGGTGAAGAAGAAGGACGGCACATTGCGCATGTGCATTGACTACAGGGCTCTGAACAAGAAGACCCTGAAGAACAGGTACCCCATCCCCAGGATCGATGAGCTGATGGATGAGTTGAGAGGAGCACGGTTCTTCTCAAAGATTGACTTGAGATCCGGGTACCATCAGATACGCGTGAGGGAACAAGACATTCCCAAGACCGCTTTCAGGTGTCATTATGGGCACTTTGAGTTTCTGGTCATGCCATTTGGGCTGACCAATGCACCTGCTACTTTCCAGTCTTGTATGAATCACATTTTCAGGGATCATCTGAGAAAGTTTGTGCTGGTTTTCTTCGATGACATCCTTATATACAGCAGGACTTGGGAGGAGCACCTCCAGCATATTGAGACAGTCTTGCACATTTTGGAGGAGCAGCAGTTCTATGCCAAGCTCTCCAAGTGTGAGTTCGGTTTGACAGAGATGCTGTATCTGGGACACATTATAGGAGTGGACGGGGTGAGAGTCCACGAGGAGAAAATCAGGGCTATCAGAGACTGGCCCGAGCCGCGGAATGTGATGGAGCTTCGGGGATTTATTGGTATTTGCACCTACTACAGGAAGTTCGTCAAGGGCTTCTCTCAGCTTGCCGCACCCCTCACGGATCTGACGAGGAAGGGGGCATTCAGTTGGTCGGACACAGCACAGCGAGCTTTTGACAAGCTCAAGGAGGTGATGAGCAGTTGTGTTGTATTAGCATTGCCAGATTTTACGCAGCCCTTTGTCTTAGAGTGTGATGCATCAGGAGAGGGGATTGGTGCAGTTTTGATGCAGGACGGTCATCCGATTGCTTTTGAGAGCCGGAAGCTCCTTCCACACGAGAGGTTGTATCCCATATACGACAAGGAGATGCTGGCCATCATGCATGCATTGGCCAAATTCCGGCAGTACCTGGTAGGTGGCAGATTCAGGGTGAGGACAGATCATAATAGCCTGAGGTACTTTCTGGAGCAGAAGCAGTTGCAGGAGAGACAGCAGAAGTGGATCAGCAAGATCCAGGCCTACGACTTTGACATAGAGTATGTCAAAGGGAAGAATAACGTGGTAGCTGATGCCCTTTCTCGTAGACCGGCCACGTTATCACTCATGAGCTTGGACGCTGATTGGAGGGCTCGAGTGTTGGTTGAATACTCCAAGGATAGGTTTGCATGCGAGGTTCTGGATGGGCAGGTAGCAGATAGCAGGTACAGGGTGGTCGATGAGATCATCTATTACAGGGACAGGATCTTCTTGACTGAGGGGTCTCAGCTCAAGAAGAAGATACTCTAGGCTTCACATGATTCACCATTGGCGGGCCATCAGGGTTCACCAAGACATACAGGGCCATCCGGGAGAGGTTCGCATGGAAGGGCCTCAAAGAGGACGTACTCCAGCATGTCAGGGAGTGCGATGTTTGCCAGCGAAACAAGGGAGAGATGAGCCATCCTGCAGGGTTGTTGCAGCCTCTTCCCATTCCAGAGGGGAAGTGGGAGAGCATATCGATGGACTTCATCACAGGGTTGCCCACCGTGTAGGGCAAGGATTGCATCTTCGTAGTAGTTGACCGACTGACGAAGTATGCTCACTTTTTCGCCATATCCGCACATCACACGGCAGCACAGGTGGCGGAGCTGTTCTTCAGGGAGGTTTTCAGGTTGCATGGTCTACCCAAGACCATTGTCAGCGACAGGGACAGCCGCTTTATGGGCGGATTCTGGCAGGAGCTCTTCCGACTAGTGGGGACCGAGTTGACACCGAGCACTAGTTACCATCCTCAGACGGACGGGCAGACAGAGATAGTTAACAAGTCGCTGGAAGGCTACTTGCGTAACTACGTCAGTGGGCAGCAGAGGGCATGGCTGAAGTGGCTGCATTTGGGCGAGTACTGCTACAACACAACGCACCATATGTCTATTGGTATGACACCTTTCTATGCTTTATATGGATATCATTCCTTATCTTTTGTGGACATGATGTTTGGTGTTAGCAGGGCTCCGAGAGCCAAGTTATGGATCCAAGAGAGCTAAGATATCCTCCGAGCTCTCAAGGACAACATAGCCACAGCACAGAATCAGCAGAAGTTGTATGCTGATAAGGGTCGGGTGGAGAGACACTTTGAGGTAGGAGACCTGGTCTACCTACGGTTACAGCCATACCGACAGTCTTCGCTCAAGCAGAAGGGGGCGGAGAAGCTGAAGCCCCGTTTTTATGGGCCATACAGGGTGATACGCAGGATCGGGCAGGTTGCGTATGAGTTGGAGTTGCCCCAAGGCAGCAAGATTCATAACATCTTTCATGTATCATGCCTGAAAAAGGCACTGGGCCAGCATGTGACAATGACCGAGGAGCTACCACCTACAGATGATGAGGGGCATCTGGTGTTACAGCCGGAGGCTATTATTGACACTAGGGAGAGGCAGCTGCGGAGCAGGAAGATCAGGGAGTTCTTGGTGAGGTGGAAGAACTTGCCGGATGAGGATGCCACTTGGGAGGATGAGAGGATCTTACATCATCCATCACTTCAGTTGCTTGAGGACAAGCAACGTTCTGCCGGGGGAGACTGTAATATTCCAAATTAGCATCGCTAATTGGAATATTTCATTTTTGTTTAATTTTGCCGCTTTAGCTAAAAATAATAAATAAAGTGAGAAACAAGAGGGGTCATCTCACTTTATAAAATAAAAGTTCTTTCCTAGTTGATTGACGTTGTAACTTAAAGGAGTGGCCTTGGGGGTCCACACGAGTATGAGGGGAGGCCTCACGCTGACCCAAGGGTAACTGCGCAGGCCAAGGAGGGTGAAGGACGCAGTCAAGGTTTTGGAGGGAGTTTAGCACTATAAAAGGGGGGGTTTCCACTTCATTTGGCATTGTTGATATGATATTGATATTGAGAGCTAGACTTCTGTCTACTTCAGCACGCCGGTTGTTTAGTCGGTCTGCAGCACTGTTTAGTGCGAACTGAGTGTCTCCGGTCGGAGATCTCACCCTTGGCTCCGGGGGACTTCGAGTGCCTGCTCGAGCAAGGTTTTTCCTTCAGTTTAGGTGGTGGTTTCCAGCAGTTTTCTGGTGGACGTTTTGCAGAGGAGTTGCCCTTCTTTTGTGACTGCGCAGTCTAGGAGAGAGGATGCAGTCCCAGCTAGGGAGGACGCAGTTATTTTGAGCAGGGTTGTTGTGTGGGGATTTGGCAGAGATTCAGCGTTTTCCAGCCCTGGGAGTTTTTGCTATTTCATCCGGAGGATTTGCAGGTGGATTCAGCCCTTTTTGCTAGTGTTTTCTTCGGCTTCTGCACTGTCACTGGGAGAGACAGCGTTTTCTCTGGAGAGGGTTTATTTGGTGCATTTTCGGAGGTGGAGCATTTGCTTCACGATTTCTGGGTTTTGTCCGGAGGGTTGAGATCAGCTAGCCTTCCAGTTTCCAGCTCATTCCAGTGAGGGGATCAGCCCCTAGTTCCAGTACATTGCAGCAGCAGATTTCTACGGCAGTTTCTCCAGCCAGCTAGGACGCAGTCTCTATTGCAGCCATTTCTTATTCTGAGAGGGTCTCCACTTGCCTAGGGCAAGGATAGGTGCACTCATTCTGATTATCTTTGTACCCATATGCATGTATTCTCAGATTAATAAAATGGCTTAGTGTTCTAGCATTTCATGTGTATTTGTTCCATATTCTGGTTCCGACATTTTGTTCTATATATCTGTTTGTTGTTTTCTGTGTATTACTGGTTATCTCCCGTTGGGGATATTACACAGATTTACAAATCTTTATGTACAACAAAGATATGAGATATTGTTGCGTTACGACGGTCAGCAGGATGCTTCAACCAGTAAAGTCTTTCTTGGTCAACCAACACTTTCATGTGTCATACCCACAATCCTCAAAGACAACTCATCACAAGTCAACGTAAGTCAAACCAAGAACAGCGCAGAAAAATCAATGCACCAAAATAGGGCTTCAGTCAAACAACCCCAGAATTCCTCGATTTTAGTGCCCAACTGTATGGCCTCCTAAAATCGGAATTTCTGTAGAAGATTGAGGTGAAACGACTAAGGGTTGACCACGGTCAACGCTGCAGCAGAAAAGCCCTAAACAGATCAGCGCAGAAAAATAGCAGCAAGCCTTAAACAGTTCATCGCAGAAAACAACAGCAAGCCATAAATAGATCAACGCAGAAAACAACAGCTTCGCTCCACACGTGTGAGAAGAAAAAGGCCTCCAAAGGCTATTGAACCAATCAGATCACAAAGAGAGAATGTGTGATGAAATGATGAGAAAAATGACCTCTAAGTCTCTCCAATTTATATCCATCAATGAGGGTGTGTGACAGATCTCTTAGGCATGTGGGATAAATCTGGCTGACCTTGCACATGTGGAAAATAAATTCAAAATCAATGTTCTGTTCATCCGATCAAGATGATCTTTAGATCAATCTTGCACCTCTCTGAAAGAGGAATCCAACAAAAATATGACCGTTGTCATATGAGCAACGCGACATGGAGTTTGGACCCAGTTGCCCAAAATTAACACTCCCTCTCAACTAGGGAGAACTCCATCTGTCCACAAGTTCCATCCATCATGTACCAAACCAAACATCGTGCGTCATCCCGCCGTAACTTGCTTTGCTGGCTCTTTATTTCAGATAGACAAAAGGTGAGTCACAAAGACATCACAGACAACTGACCTGGAGTCAACTTAGAGGTAAAAACCTCTCTTGGACTCAAAAGAGTCTCCTACTAACCCGAAGTTAGTTTACTGACCCGAAGTCAGTTTAGAGGATAAAACCTCAATAGACTCAAAAGAGTCACACACTAAGCGAAAGTTAGTTTACTGACTCGAAGTCAATTTGGAGATAAGAACCTCATCATACTTGATCCTTGATCAAGGTGTTGGACAGGTGCCCTCCTAGACGTAGATAGTACGACAATCTTCGATGCGTCCATCGGTCTTGCTATGGTCTCTATCCACATTTCTCATCTCATTGGCCAAATGAGAGGTACTTCCCATGAGTCTGAAACTCCATGGGTAGGATGTGTGCAGGGCACAGATCAGAGAGAGGCGAACCAACTCAATATCATAACAGTGGGGTAGAAGCACAACAAGGTTCAGCAAGCCTAGCCCCGTATGCGCTTATAGCTCCAAGAAGTTATCCCCAAGCCCCCTGGAGCTCCCAGAGCTCATAGTCCAACTGAAGCAGGACCCTCAAAATAGGGTCTTTCTAGGATTCCAAGCTTCTCACGGAAGGTTAGGAACTTGACCTTCGCTAGGGGCAGCGTGAGAATATATGTGACCTACTCATCAGTTCTTATATGATCGAGACTTACAACCCCTCGCTGTACCATGTCCCAAACAAAGTGTTACTTGATATCAATATGCTTGGATCGATCATGGAACACGGGACTCTCAAAAAGAAGAATACCACTCTGGTTATCACAAAGGATAACGGTGGTATCTAGCACATGCTCGAACAACTCACTGAAGAGCTTTCGCAACCAAACAACGTCACAACAGGCCATGCTCGCTGCAATGTATTCGACCTCAGCGGTGCTCAAAGCCACCGACTTCTGCATCCTGCTCATCCAAGATATCGAAGCAAAACCCAAGGTGAAGCAACATCCATATGTGCTCTTGTGATCCACCACACTGCCAGCCCAATCGACATCAGTATTTCCATGGAGTCTCAAACTCTCGGCAGTGTATCTCAGCCCATGGTTGATTGCGCCTCGAAGATATGTCAACATATTCTCGGCACCAATCCAGTGAATGTGATGAAGATCAACCATATGTTGACTCAAAGTGTTCACTGCAAAATATACATCCGGACGGGAGTTCACTAAGAACATCAGGGCCCTCACGAGTTGTCGATACTCGGTAGGATTTGCTAGCACGGGCACAGCAGCGTTTCCACTCAACTTTTTAAAGTTGGAGTTCCATCGGTGTAGACACAGACTTACAGTACACCATACCAAATCACTCCAGTAGCTTCACGACATATTTTCCTTGAGAAAGGAAAATCTCGCCTGGCCTCTACAAAACCTCCAAGCCTAGGAAGTAGTGCATTAGTCCTAGGTCTTTCATCTCAAACTCAGAAGCTAGCTCCCTCTTACACTGATGAATGAGAGGGTTAGCACCTATCAGGAAGAGATCGTCCACGTAGAGAACCAAAATGAGAGGCCTTTCGCTATCAACCTTAAAATAAAGGGTTTAGATCAACATTACTTCGAGTGAAGCCCAGTTTCATCGAGTAGCTATCTATCCTCTTGTAGCAAGCCCTAGGGGCTTTCTTCAACCCATAGAGGGCTTTCTTCAACCTGCATACATGGGTGTCTCTATCTCGGACTTCGAACCCCAAAGGTTGCTCCACATACAACTTTTCCTTTATAGATCCATGCAAAAAAGCGGTCTTCACATCCATCTGACGTAGACTCCATCCTTGCGTAGCAACAAGGGCAATAATAGATCGGATGGTGGTATAGCGGGCCACAGGTGCAAATATATCATCATAATCTATGCCTTCCTTTTGAGAGAAGCCTCAGGCAATGAATCTTGCCTTGTACTTTTTAGCACTTCCATCAAATCCATTCTTGATCTTATAGAGCCCTTTCGAGGTGACAATAGATTTGACCTCCGGTCTCAGGACCACTTCGCAGACATCATTCTTCATAATGGACTCATATTCTTCATGCACAGCATCCTTCCAAACTTTATGCTTTACAGCTTCTTCAAATGTTCCAGGCTCAGATTGTACTACCGTACTCATGGCTGCTAGATACCCTTGGTCTCTCTTCGGCATCTTGCTTTCACGGAATGTCCCCCTTAGGGCATTATGTCTCTCGGCATCTTCAAGAGTATCCCTAAGCCATGAGGGTCTTCTCTTATTTGAAGGAGGTGGATCAATGGGAGCCATAGGTCCTTCAACATTGGGCATCAGGTCATCCTTCGACTCTTCCAGCTTCCTTGCTTCTTCATCTTTTTTGTCTTCCTTGGAGCTAGGAAGATTTCTTACTTTCTTGAGGGCAACATCTTCATCGAAGGTGACATCGTGGCATATCTCCACTTCTCTTTGACCAGGCACATAGATTCTATATGCCTTGAAGGTTTCACTGTAGCCCACATACATTCCCTTGTTTCCAGAAGAATCCAACTTGCTTCTCTTTTCTTTCGACACATGAAAGTAAACAAGACAACCAAAAACTCTAAAATGAGAAACATCAGGTTTCTTACAAGAGAAGACTTCTTCGGGAATTTTGGAGTCCAAAGAGGAATGCAGACATCTATTTTGAATATACATAGCAGTGTTCGCAACTTCCCCCCATAGAAACTTCGTAAGACCTTGGTCACATAGCATGGCGCGAGAAGCTTCCACAATGGTCCTGTTCTTTCTTTTAGCAACACCATTTTTCTCAGGAGTGTACGCAATTGTGGTCTCCCTCTTAATGCCAGCTTCTCTGCAAGAGTCTTTGAGTTCATTTTTAAATTTGGGCATCCCTATCATCACCTTCCTTGCTGAGGGTGTGCAATCCTTTGGTGCCATAACTTTGTTTGAAGAGTTGTATCACATGTCATAGCCCCCAATGGGCTTCCTCCAACCTGGTAGAGTGTATCAACTCTAAACCCAATAGAAAGAGCTTCCTTGAAGTTCTTGTTCCAGATAAGTACCTTTCCATCAACGAATGCCACCTTGAACCCTTTATCTTCCATTGCTGAAATGGACACAAGGTTCTTCTTCAAATCAGGCACATACAACACATCTTATAATCGGAGGACTTGACCTTGAGATAGATGGAGGGTCACAGTCCCTGTCCCTTTCACGGGATAGGTGGCATTATCTCCAAGGATAATTTCCAGATTAGTATCCTTCTCAACCAAATCAGAAAGGGCTTCTTTATAACCAGTGAGGTGCCTTGAAGCACCACTATCAATCAACCAGACATCCAGGGTGTCAGGTGGAGATGCAGCAGAGAGGGCAAATACAAGAATAAATTCATTTCTCTTATTATCAACAATATTAGACTCATCGTACCTAGAATTTCTTGACCTCTTAAAATATTGCCCATTTCCACTACGGTCATAGGGAGCCTTCCTTTTTCCTTGGAACCTGATGTTCCTGCCATTCCTTCTCGAGTTGTTGTTGTCATCATCCCCGGGAAAGTCCCTTCTATTAGGTACTCTCTTGCATAGTGACCAGTCTTGTTACAAGTGTAACATCTTCCCTTCCTTCCTTTGGGCCCCGCTCTACCATGGTTCTTCTTTGCATGAGCGGCGAGGGCAGTAGGGTCACTTCCATTACCATTAGAGGCATACTCCATCATTCTTGTTTCCTCTAGAGTGCATCTCATCAATATTTCATCAAAATTAGGAATCACATTATTATTGAGAATAGTGGTATTGAATACATGCCAATCACGAGGGAGACCTCCAAGTGCAATAAGAACCATCTCTCGATCAGATATTGCTTCCCCAATAGTTAGGAGGTTATTCTTGATTTCAGTGAACCTCATAAAATAGGATTGAATAGATTCATCCTTACCTTTCTTGATATTCTTCAATTGATTCTTAAAGAAGAGGATTTGTTTAGCATTGCTAGCCCCGAACATGCTCACCAGCTTATCATACATCTCCTTAGATGTCTTCAGCTTGGAAATGTAAGCAACCAAGTGCTTATGAATAGAATCTCGGATAATCATCTTTGCTTTGATTTCCCCTTTTTTCTACACTTCGTCTTTGTGGCAGCAGCGGCATTTGATGGAGGCTCTTGAATATTCCCCTGTTCATAGTCCATGACATCTTGATCTTCTAGCACCAAATCCAAGAGCATTTTCCACGCATGATAATCAAACTTAGCAGTCAATTTATCATCAGCCTTGAAACCCTTGTAGGTTGAGGAGGCCAGTTGTCCTTGATAGGATTTCTTCCTTTAGCGATAGCTTCCAACACCAGCTTGGACTCTTGGACTTTGTCTTCACCTCAACTCTGATACCATGTTAAATTTAGATGACAATGGTGTTCTATGCTTGATGCACTTTTACTTCAATCTTTCATAGGCCCAATACAAGATAGCAATCACATAAACTTGAAAGTAAAATGTTGATAGAACACAATAATAAATCAATAGAAGACAAGCCAAATATAGATCATATTTACAATTCCTTATGTCCAGCAAAGATATGAGATATTGTTGTGTTATGGCGGTTAGTAGGATGCTTCAACTAGCAAAGTCTTTCTTGGTCAGCCAACACTTTCATGTGTCACACCCACAACCCTGAAAGACAGCTCATCACAAGTCAACGCAAGTCAAACCAGGGACAACACAGAAAAGTCAACACAGCAAACTAGGGCTTCAGTCAAATAGCCCGTAATTCCTCGGTTTTAGTGCCCAACTGTATGGCCTCCTAAAATCGAAATTTCTGCAGAAGATTGAGGTGAAATGACAAAGGGTTGACCATGGTCAACGCTGGTCAATGCTACAACAAAAAAGCCCTAAACAAATCAGTGGAGAAAACAGTAGCAAGCCCTAAACAGATTAGCGCAGAAAATAGCAGCAATCCATAAACAGATCAACACAAAAAACAACAACTTTGCTCCACACGTGAGAAGAAAAAGGCCTCCAAAGGCTATCGAACCAATCAGATCACAAAGAGAGAATGTGTGATGAGATGATGAGAAAAATGACCTCCAAGTCTCTCCAATTTATATCCATCAATGAGGCTATGTGACACATCTCTTAGGCATGTGGGATAAATCTGACTTTTCTTACACATGCGGAAAATAAATTCAAAATCAATGTTCTGCTCATCCAATTAAGATGATCTTTAGATCAAACTTGTGCCTCTCCAAAAGAGGAGTCCAACAAAAATATGACCATCATCATATGAGCAGTGCAACATGGGGTTTGGACCTAGTTGCCCAAAATTAACAAGAACGCAGATCCAGGAAGGGACAGCGCTGCAACTGTAGAACGCCATCAGGCTTACGCAAAGCCTTTCCAGGCCAACGTAAGGATTGCGTCACCTAGTCTGGGGTTATGCAGTCTTGTCATTCTTCCTGTTGCAGAAAAGTGTTGCCAAGATCCAAAAGCAGTGCTTTAGATCTTCCGCAGTGCTAGTGTGGTGGAGATTCTGCCGGTGCAAAATTGTGCCTAGCTATGTCAACAAAGAGCGGGAGGAAGATAGACTCTCAACAGATCTGAGATTCGATCAGGAGGGTGATCAGAGAGTACTATTTGATTGTGTTTGGGTGAAAGATTTCTAGGAAGGAAATCAATTGTTAGAGGGAGCGGCTACTATAGAGGGTTTCTAATCACCAAGGAACCCAAATCCAACATTTTATGTTGAGTATTGCAACAGAAAGAGGGAGAGGAGTATCTGTTCTGATAGATCTAAGCAGATGACGCCATATGGACTGAGAGATCAGGATAGGTTGACGGCATGTCCAACTTTGTTATCTGGAGGGCCAGGATCTTGACAGTCCTGGATGAATATGGCCTCAAGGACCATGCAGAGAAGGTCCTAGTTGTGCCAACTGATGCAGAGCCTCTTAAGAAGTACAATGAAAATCAAGCGCAAACTAAGCGGTTGATAATGGACGAAGTCAAAGACCACGTCGTGCCTCATATTACCAGAAAGAATACGACAAATGAGATGTGGGCAACATTGGACGCAATGTATTCAGGTGGCTTTGTCCAAAGAAGGATGCTTCTGGAGAATCAGATGCGGTTGTTCCATATGCAGAAGGGTGAGGGATAGATCCCTTCCTCTTCAGACTTCAGACTATCTGGGATCAGCTAATTGCCATGGGTGCAACTCCGGATGAGGGGCTCCGAGTGAGGACTGCCTTGAATGCAGTCACGGAAGAATGGGAAATGTTTGTCCAAAGTATTTTGGGCAGGGCAATGTTACTATCATGGGCAGACATGTGGGCGATCCTTCGTCGGGAGGAGATTCACAAAGAGGCAAAACAGCGGAAGCGGATCAGCCAGAGTGAAGAAAGACGAAGAGGATGATGCAACCCTTGCATCAAAGGAAAGAAGAACCGCAGGGAAGAAGAAGAGGGACCTTTCCAAGGTCTGGTGCAGATCTACTTTTATTCTCCATCTGGTTTTCTAGATCCGGAACCCAAGTTTGTTGTACTCAGATTCTACTTAATTAAATAGACCCTCATATCTGTTGCACCAGTTTTCCCACTTTGGGTTTTTCCGAGGACTTATGTCCAAAAATCAGTGTGTCACTTTGTTTGAATGAGCGTAATATTCAGTAAATGATCTGCATGTGTAGGCTGTTACTAATAAAGACCTTGAGGTTTGGGACAAAAATCTAAAGGAGCCCAATTTGGAGGATGGAGTGTTGCGATTAGAGTAATTGGAGGATGTTCTTATCGAAGATGATGATGATTGATTTGAGATGCTACCCCATCTAGTCCCATGGTTCCCAGGTTCCATGCTTCAACACCAACAACATGGGCCTCATCTTCATCAGTTCCACTGCCACAACTTCCAGAGCCACCATATTCTTTACTGCCACCATCTTATTCATTGTCACCACGTGGAGGCTCACGTATTGTTCGTGGCGGAAGGAGGAGAGATTATTAGATGCTAGATATATTCATTGTTTACTACTTTTGTCATAGATTCTACTTGTATTCTTGTTGTGAATTTGAACTTTTCTGTCTTACTCTTCCTAGTTCAGTGTGTACTTGAGTCTTGGTGGTGGCCAAGTGGCCTATTTTGTAAAAAATATTATTTGAATTTTGGACATGACTCAAGTTGACACTTGCTCTCTTGCTAGATAAGTTACTTGAATGTTTGGTAATTTTATCTTCTAAACGTTTTATGTTTTATGATTTGCTTAAAAATTTGATGTATGTTTGTAATTGCTAGAATCTAGATGGTTGATGCTTGAATAATGAATCATTGATGTACTATGGATGGCATATCTATCTCGATTTATGTAAAAATATGCATGTTTTGATTTCCTCTACAACTGATTTGGTATTTTTTATTTTTTTTAATATAAATGCAAATATAGACGCTTTCGAGATGCATTGCTTCCTCGATTTTTAGGAAATGGCGCTTCTGTGGATCCACTTCAAAAAATGTCTCCCCTTCGCGCAACATTGATTCGAATTGCTTGGCTGGCCCTCTTCGCAGACCTGGAAATTGTGCAGCAGAACACCCTTTAAACCTGTACAAATTTCCTCCTCGCTTTGTTGAGAAATTGTGTAGTTGGGGTAGCATCGGGTGTGCTCTAGCCCCGAAACTTTGTGGAGAGGCTAAGAAACACGTCCACTCCATAGCCCAGAAAGCGTTTGGAGAAATTTCATCTGGTGTTAAAATTTTTCAAATAATTAATTATTTTAATGTATTCCCTAAGTCTAAACTTAGGGAAATTAAATAATTAAACTGAATTAAGTAAGACGTGCTGAAATGTTCTAAATGCCGTGGATTAAGTAGTCTTTTAATCTTAGCCGTTGATGAGTGTTTTAATCTCAATCGTTGATGTGTTCAATGAAAAGGTATAAGAAAAATGCTTGAGGGTCAGTTGGAGACACACACATAGTTGCAGAGTTGAGAAATAGATCTAGAGGAATTTTCTAGAGGAATTTTCTACAGCAAGGGGTAGTATTGGCTAAGGGAATGATCTGATTCCGGAGCCAAGAGTCAGTAAGAGGCAGAGGAACAACAACAAGGACAAAACAGAGAAGAAGAGCAGCAACTACGCAGGATAGCGTAGGGGCTACAGAGGCCAGCGTAAGTCCTACGTCACCCTCTTAGGGGTTACACAGTGCCTCTCTGGGCAGCGCAATGCAATTCTGAGGCTAGCAGGGCTGACGTTGGGGCTTCAGGGGCAACACTCGGGTTTCTAGGGCCAGATCCGGGCTGAGTCTTGTAAATCTCGTTTGAGGGTGTGGATCAGTCGGATATTTGGTCCTAGATCTACAGGTTAGTTGCAGATTTGATTTCTTTTCTTCTCTGTCGGATTTTCCAAATCTGGAACCCATATTTATTGTACTCAAAATCTACTTAACAAAATAAACCCTTATATCTGCTACATCAGTTTTCCTGCTTTGGTTTTTTCGGGGACTTATGCCCAAAAATCCATGTGTCACTTTGTTGGATGAGCATATTATTCAGTAAATGATCTGCATGTGTAGACTGTAGTTATGTTTATTTCGATATTTTCTGAAAATAACTTGTAATATTTAAATAAAGTAGGAGAAATAAACCATGATACTGCAGTAGAATTTTCAGATGGTATCAGAGTGATAGCAGATCAAGATGAATCTCCAGCAAACAACTGAAGAAATATTTTCTTTTAGGGTGGCAGAAGAAGCAACAAATCCGGAAAGGGCAGCTTGACAGCAGAAGAACGCAGATCCAGAAAAGGACAATGTTGAATCTGTAGAAGGCCATCAGGCTTACGTAGACCCTTCCTAGGGCAACGTAAGGATTGCGTCACCCACTCTAGGGTTATGCAGTCCACTTCTGAGCAGCGCAGACGCTATGCTGGGCCAGTCAATAAGATGCATTCTAGTCATTTCTTTAGTTGCAAAAAAGATTTGCCAAGATCCGGAAGCAGTGCTTCAGATCTTCAGCAGTGCTGGTGTGGTGGAGATTCTGTAGGTGCATAATTGTGCCTAGCTAAGTTAGCAAAGGTGGGAGGAAGACAGTTACTCAGCAGATTTGAGCCAAACAGATCTGAGATTCGATCAGGAGGATCGAAGAGTGTTGTCCGATTGTGTTTGGGTGAAATATTTCCAGGAGTGAAATCAATTTTCAGCAAAAATAGTTACTAGAGGGTTTCTACTCACCAAAAAACCCATATCCAGAGGGAGAAGAAGTATTGTTTCTATCAGGTTTGAGCAAGATGATGCAATATGGACTGAGGGATTGGGATAGATTGGATGACATGTCCAACTATGTTATCTGGAAGGCTAGAATCCTGTCAGTTCTGGATGAGTATGGTCTCAAAGATCATGCAGAGAAGGTTCTTGTTGTACCAACCGATGCGGATCCTCTAAAGAAGTATGAATAAAATCAAGCGCCGGCGAAGCGTTTGATCATAAACGGATTCAAGGACCACGTTATACCTCATATTGCTGGAAAGACTACAACAAATGACATGTGGGTAGCCTTGGACACGATGTACCAAGGAGGCTTTGTCTAACGAAGGATGCTTTTGGAGAACCAGATGCGGTTGTTCGAAATGATGAAGGGTGAAGAGATAGAGCCATTCCTCTTCAGGCTTCAAGCTATTCCAGATCAGCTGATTGGCATTGGTGCTACTCCAGATGAGGGGCTCTTAGTGTGGACTCCGTTGAATGCAGTCTCCGAAGAATCAGAAATGTTTGTCCAGAGCATTCTGCAAAGGGCAGTGTTACCATCATGGGCAGACATGTGGGTTATCCTCCACCAAGAGGAGATTAGGATGATCACCAAGAGGCAGAATATCAGTGGTGGAAGCGGAAAAGCCAAGGTCAAAGAGGAGGATGATGCAACCCTTGCATCACGGGAAAGGAAACAACAAGGGAAGAAGAAGAAGGACCTTTCCAAGGTCCGATGCTTTAACTGTGGCAATCTTGGACACTTCGCTAGCACTTGTCCTAAGAAGAAGGACAAAGGATCTTCTGATTCCAAGGCTGCAATAGCAAAGGATGATGGCTCTGATGATGATGCACCCATGAGTGCTCATGCACCTTGAGAGAAGAGGTGGGGTGACAGGGATCTGAAGAGCATCTACAGATAATGGCAGGATCCTTGAGTCAACCCTACTCTTGGATCACATACGAGCTACGAGAGCCTTAAGACGGTAACGGGATGAGTCGGGAGATGGTTGCAGAAGGTCACATTAAAGCAGAGGAGAGAGTTGAAGAGTTGAAGAGGGAGTAGCGTAATGCAGAGGCAGAATTGTAGAGGCTGATGGGACTTAGCAGTGCAGAGAGGTCGTGCTCACGCAATGCAGAGCTATAGCAGCGCAGTGCCTCCATGAGGACAACCTAAATTAGGAGCTAAGGGAGCTTTAGTGATGGAAGGCAGTCTGACTTGTCTGTCAATGATTAGGCAGGAGTCTTTCAGTTGCTTACTTCTCGGCAACTGAGTTGCAATGTAGCAGTTAGTAGTGGCAGTGCTATAGGCAGCATGATGCAGCAATTTGAGAGGGAGCTGCAGTATAGATGTGGCAGCGTCAGTGGCAGTGACATGGGCAGCAGTACAGAGAGTAGCATTGTAGTAGATGGAGGGCAGCAGGCGAGGCATCAGCAGCACAAAAACCAATACCGTGATCTTGCGATACATGGTGTGGATGTATTGCTAGAGCACACTCTGCGCTAAGAGGGAGTGTTGAGAGTTTGTGTAGTTGGGGTAGCATCGAGTGTGCTCTAGCCTTGAAACTTTGTGGAGAGGCTAAGAAACACACCCACTCCATAACCCAAAAAGCGTTTGGAGAATTTTCATCTGGTGTTAAAGTTATTCAAATAATTAATTATTTTAATGTATTCCCTAAGTCTAAACTTAGGGAAATTAAATAATTAAAGTGAATTTATTAACACATGTGCTGAAATGTTCTAAATGACGCGGATCAAGCAATCTTTTAATCTTAGCCGTTGATGAGTATTTTAATCTCGGTCGTTGATGTGTTCAACGAAAAGTATAAGAGAAAGGCTTAAGGGTCAGTTGGGGACAAACACACAATTTGCAGAGCTGGGAAATAGATCTGGATTTCTAGGGCAGGGTTTGCTAAGAATTTCTAGAGGAATTTTCAGCAGCGAGGGGTAGTATTGGCTAAGGGGATGATTTGATCCCAGAGCCAAGAGTCAGTAAGAGGTAGAGGAGCCGCAACAAGGACAGCGCAGAGAAGTAGAGCAACAACTACGCAGGACAACGCAGAGGCTCCAGAGGGCTTCATAAATTACGCAGAGGGTCTCCAGGGCTAGCGTAAGGCTTGCATCACCCTCTCAGGGGTTACACAGTCCCTCTCTGGGCAGCACAGTGGCGTTCTGAGGCTAGCAGGGCTGACGCTGGGGCTTCAGGGGCAACGCTGGGGTTTCTAGGGCCAGATCCGGGCTGAGTCTTGTAAATCCCGTTTGAGGGTGTGGATTTGTCGGATATTTGGTCCTAGATCTACAGGTTAGCTGCAGATTTGATTTCTATTATTCTCTGTCGGGATTTCCAGATTTGGAACCTAGATTTACTATACTCAGAATCTATTTAATAAAATAAACCCTCATATCTGTTGCACCGGTTTTTCTCGCTTTGGGTTTTTTCGCGGACTTATGTCCAAAAATCCATTTGTCACTTTGTTGAATGAGCGTATTATTTAGTAAATGATGTACATGTGTAGATTGTAGTTGTGTTTAATTTGGTATTTTCTGAATCTAGTTTCTGAAAATAACTTGTAATATTTAAATCAAGTAGGAGAAATTAACCATGATACTGCAGTAGAATTTTCACACGCTTCTGAGATACTGATCTGTATTCAACACTACTATGATTCCATATGAAATTTTCAATCCCTATTGCATATTATTCTTCTAACTGATTATCATTAAGTGCAGTTTATTTGCTATGAAAAATAACAAATAAAATCACAACTGCAATTTTCACCCAAAAAAAAAAATGTTGTGGAAACAAAAACTAGAACTTAGAAATAGAGAACACACATAATAAAATTGACACAGTAATTTTTGGAGAAATGTCCCTGGAAAAACCTAGTGTGGGAAAACCGATGCAAGAGATGGGGGTTTTATTATTATTATGCAGCAGTGAAATTTATGAGTACAATCTGGATGCCAAACTGGCAATCCTCAATAAGTAATCTGACCAATATTATTAGAGATAATTTTCTTTGTCCACAAGCAATCCAGACACAACTTGCATCAAAAAACTAGCCCTCCAAGAACCCCTGCGCAATTCTTGTGCAAACCTTCACACGCATAACTTGAATATGCCTTTGATCAAATCGTCCTGCCTATTGCTGCCTCTGGAAGTGATTTTCTGGCCCTCTAGAAAATTATCCTAGGCTCTGATAACCAAATCGTCCTCCTTCTCGACACAATCGATCTGTGTCACTGAAGTTGCCTGTGCAGTCGTTACGCAGCCTCCAGTGGAATAACTCGACCTCTTTGTTGTTGCCTTGCCAGAACTGGAAACTTCTCTGGAATCACTATCTCTACGTCCTCTTTGTCTGTGTCCCTTTTGGCTCGAACTTCTCTCCCATGCTTGATATCTTCAACTGGGTAGCTTGATCTGCCAAGGAACTTGCTTTACTGGAGTATCTTCTCCATCCCCATCAAGTTCCTCTTATAATCTCTCATTGGCATAGAAACAACCATGAATAGATCCCCATCAACGACTAAGATCATCTCTAACTCGATCCATGTGTGTTTCTAGAGAATTCTATCATTTCTTAATTAATTGTTGTTAATTAATCACTTTTCCTAAGTTAGACTTAGGAAATATTTAATTATTCATCTATTAACTTAATTGAGCCATCTCTATGTGTTTTCTCTTGAAACTTTTTCTGGGTTTGGGAGATCCAATGTTCCTTTGAAGGTTAGGTTAGAGGAATATGCTTTGAAAAACAGTTTTCCAATCCCTAAAATCCTTACAGAACTTGGATTCCTTGATTTGTCCTTGATGAATTGTCTTTGATAGGGAATGGGACCACATGGGGCCAAGTGGACCCAACCTAGGATAAGGGGATGGAGTTTAGCAGCCAATGATAATCTTAACCTAATCAAGGCAAGGAAAATGATCAAAAGAAGAATTTTCACTTAAAGATGTCAAATTGATCATATGAGGTGCTAGCCATGGGAACACCAGGGCAAAGTTTGATCTTAGACCTAGGGCTTGGGATATCTCAAAATCCCACCGTCGGAATCTGTTCAAATTCGGAGGAGACCTTGGGGACACACCAATGCAGTAGGAACTAGGAGATTGAACTTTTTCTAAGTCTAGTTTGTCAAGAAATTGATTCCCTAGGTGGCCCAACGTGGCTAGACCTAGAAGTATGGTTACTTGGGAGTGGGAGCGAAAGTGGGGAGCGGGAGCGCCATTTTTAAAAGCTCCCGGTCAGGGAGCGTTTCGGGGAGCATTTATATATATATTATTTTGATGCATATATGTCAACAAAAGCATGTAGAATGATAAATTAGACATAAAAAACATAAAAACATAGATTGAACCATATAACATCAATCATCTAGATGTTATAATCTTCATTAACCAGGCCCACAAGTTGGAAACATACAACATATTGACTCTTGATTCTCATGATTCATCAATCTTAAAGTTTCAAGTTTTCAAAATTCAATATATAACATTTATCATCATTGATTCATTGATTTCAAATTTCAATATATATTATTTATCATCATTGATTCATTGATTTCAAAATACAATATATAACATTTAGCATCATTGATTCATTGATCACCGTAGTTGTACTTGTAAGCTAAGTGTAACCAATCACCATTACAACGAAGAATATTTAACATGAAATGAAATGTTATAAAATGAAATGAAATGAAACAACTTTCAACGTTCATGAAGCATTCATAATTCATAATGACTTATAAACTTATAAATGCCAACTTCAAAGTTTCACCTTTCAAATTCAAACTTCAAACTTAAATTGTCATATATTGTTTACAAAAATTATCATAATAAATATGAAAGAGTCAAGTTTCGACTGTTCAACAGTTATAAAAGTTAAAAACTACTAGAAAATAGAAAAGACTAGTAAACTGTAAATCTATTTTATCTATTGGTTGGCCCCTTGCCACGCCCACGAGAAATGTCTAATTTGTGAGAACCACGAGGCAATGGTGGTCTTTTAGTACTCTCAGGAGTACCACGACCATAACTAGAAGGCAGAGGGCCACGTGAGGATGTAGGTGGAGGTTGAATTTGGAAAGGAACAATAGCTAGAAATCAAACACTAGCACTAGCACCCGTGCTGCTACTGGATGGTGAGACTGGCCCTGGGTGTGGCAGTGGCATGGCTGTTGTTGCTTCATCATCATCCCTCAAAAGTTCTCCTTCCAATTCTTCCATATGTACAGTGTCGTCCTCCAAATTATCGTCCGCTAAGTTGTTGTCCCAAACTTTATATGATTGATCCTCATAAGCCCGATCACAATAATGACTCAACAACCTCAAGTTGTAATGCACATAAACCAAGATTTCTGCTCGGTTTTCATTCAGCCTGTTTCTTCTCACATTATGTATGAAGCTGTAGGTGCTCCAACACCTCTCTACAGAAGAAGTATTTACAACTTGTGAGAGAACTTTTTTTTCCAACTTTGGCAAAAGTCCCATGCCGCCATATGCTTCCCACCATGGGAGAGCATCAAATCTGTCTCTATCTTCCATTGCATGGAAAGAACCAAAGTTACCAATGCAACTGAAGTATCTGCCTAATTCAAGGCGCAATCTAGCACACTCCTCCCTGTCGGGGACCAACTTGTCTATTGTTTTCATGTATCCCTATTGTACCTCTGGATCTGTGTGAGGTTTGATCCTAACCCCACCTCTAGGTGCAGGTTGGCCCAACCAAGATGGAGAGTAGTATTTTGGCATAAGGATATATGTCAAGGCATGTAGTGGAACATTAAGTTTATTCCTTCGTGCACACACAGTCGTAAAATCATTGAATACAAGTTGTGATCATTTTCCTTAACAAGATATTTTATTTGCCCCAACATGCTATCCATCTACTCATACACCTCCCCAATCACTAGTTTATCTGTATCTGAAAAGCGAATCATGTGATAAATGGGCTTGTTGAAATGCAAAATTTCCCTCATACGTGCCCAAAACAAAGGATCAAGAGCAGTCTCCTCCACTTGTTCAAAACCTTGCCTGTCAACTATTGTTGTTGCCCTGTCCTTTAGTACTTGCCAGTGTGGACTTGATACCATGGCTACCAAAGACTCTCTTACCTTCAAAAGGCACCTGAAGGTGAGGTAATAGCTAGCAAATCTAGTCTTTGCTATCTTCAACAACTCCAATTTTGAGTGAGTACGGAAAAGCCCATCGGTATTACTATGATTTTTAATAAACTATATCATTTTTTTACCTCTCTTGTACAAATCACCAAGCCATTTGTATTGAAGTTGTTTGTTTTTAATTATATCATGCATCAAAAGTTTCATTGTGTAAACCAAACACCCAAACCAAAATATGTTGGGGTATTTATCCTCAATAATTTCTCCCACTGCCTTACAATTAGCAGCATTATCAGTGATGACTTGGACGTCATTGTATGGCCCAATACTTTCATTTGTTTCAAGTAAGAGAATGGTGAGTGAAAGGGGAGTGGTATATGTGGGCAAGGGAGCGAGACCACGCAACCAAAGTCGGTGTTTCCCAAGTAGTACCACCCTAAAACCAAATGGTCAGTAAAGGAGATCCCACAAGACTAAAATCCAAGGGTAACATCCAAAGGAGGTCAAGGGGACAGAAGCACAAACGAAGCCCACTCTTTCCATCGAATCCCCCCATCGATCCATGCCCAGAAGTGTCCATGATAAGTAAATCCAATACTCAATTACCAAATGACAAGACATATCTTTAGGTTCTTGAAGCCCACCTTCAAACATACCATCAATACAGATGGGTGAGGGACCACATGGGTGGCTCAGGTGGCGGAAAAATGGCACAATGAGCTAATTAAGGGCTGCAATTGGTTGTTGGCTGCTAGCTGAGGACCATCATGGAGGAAAAATTTCTCCTAGGGATTTCACCCACGAAGTGGTGAGTAACAATACCCAGAGGCTTCTCGAACAAATTTTTCAGAAGCTTCCTCAACCGTATGGCCTCCTTTCCTACTTCACATGCAGCCACATATTCTGCCTCAACACTACTCAAAGCAATGGTATTTTGCTTCCTACTCATCCATGAGACCATAACAACTCCTAGACTAAAGCATCCACCTGTAGTGCTTCTTCCATCGGTCTCATTGCCACCCCAATCAAAATTTGTGAAGCCAATTAGTTTGACTTCCTTGCTATCATACTTTAGGTAGTGATGTATAGTGCCATGAAGATATCTCAATATATGCTTGGCAGCTATCCTGTGATCATGAAGAGGCTCCAACTAAAACTGACTAAGAATGTTTACAACAAAACGTATATCTGGCCTAGTATTTACTAGATACATCAGAGAACCTACAAACTTACGATAGGAGGTAGGATCTACGAGACTTGTGTTAGAGCTCCTCAACTTCTTGAGATTGGTAATCATAGGAGTAGTTATGGGCTTGGAATCCATCATCCCAAATTTCTGTAACAACTCGATGATATATTTTCTTTGCCCCAAATATATCTCGCCAGGTTTCTGCCATACTTCCAGACCCAAGTAATAGTGCATTAGTCCTAGATCCTTCATATCAAATTCAGCTTCCAGCATCTTCTTGCATTCTCGAATTCTTTGCTCCACACCCGTGATAAATAGATTATCCACATATAGTAGAATAGTGACTGGCTCATTATCCCCAACCTTGATGTAAATATTTTGATCCAGGTGGATATTGGTGGCCACTTGCCTATTCCACTTGGGGCCCCACCATTGTCTCTTTCATTTTTTCAGTTTTGTCACAACTTACTATTTTTAGCAGTTTTTTGGTCTTGAACTTCTGGAGCCATTTTGAGGCCCTAAACGACTTTTTTTTGGGAAAACTGGGAGCAACATGGGTCCATGGACTAATATTGCTCACATCAAAAGTTGTAGTCCTCAGATAGATCTTTCTAACGAGGTATGGTGCACGTCAAATGGAGATCGTATGCCAAAGTTACGTCTCCGTGAAGTTGAAACACCAATTTACCCAAATGGGGCTTATAGTTTTGGCGCTTCATCTCCTAGGGTTAGGGTTTTGGATGTTTAGGGTTTTCTATTGTTTCTAAATAATAAATAGGCCCTCGAGCCTCATTGTAACTCAGTTCAGAGGCCTGTAGCCGCCACATCTCTTCTAAGAGATAAGCTACCAGCGCCCTAGCTAGTTTATTTCGATTTGGTCTGTAAGCAAATTTCAGTTCTTTGATATTAATGAAATGAAGTGTTATTTCCGCTGCATCTTTATATTTATGGTTATATGTGTATTCTGTTGCGTTCTTGCATAAATCTGGATGAGTGGTATCAGAGCGGTTTGCTTTTTCTTGATCCTTCTTTGCATGTCCCCAACGAAGTCGGGGTATAAGGAGTTGGGGTTCGATCTGGTTGAACCTTTGCAAGATCAGCCTCCCAAACCCCAACGACTACCCATGGGGGACGAAAAGAAAGATGAGGGAGTAGGAGATCCTATCAAAATATTGCTCGAGGAGGCCCTCGAAAAACAAAGGAACGCGATGATGCATAACTTCGCCCAGATCCTTCAACGACTGCCCACTGGTGGCGCATCTACATCCAACAGCCACTCTGGAGGTGCGACTCCCTTTAAGGTACAAGTAAACTTTGACATTCCCATATTTGAGGGTCAAATAGATGCAAATGTCGTAGATAGATGGTTGAATCTATTAGGACGGGATCTCTGTGTCAGCCAGGAGTGCCGCCTTCCCTATAGCATCGAGCCCTTCACAGATGAGGTATTATGTGACATTGCTCCTCTTGATGTTTCTGATGTATTATTAGTCCAACCATACTTGTGGAAGCGACATGCTGTGTATGAGTCCCAGCCTCACGCTGTTATTGTTACTTTGGGAAATAAGATGTACATGATACTAGAGGTACCACCGCCTACAACTATCTCTTTGGTTACTGCAAAACAATGCAGTAAGCTCATTTCCCAAACCAAGAAATTTGTTTTCCTGATGATCCACCCCCAGGGCAAGAAGAAGACTGTGGCCACGACCTCCAGACCTGGCTCCTTTGCACGACAACAACAAATGGACAAGGTTGTGGAGGAGTACGGGGACATTTTCACCTCACCCACAAGGGTGCCTCTGCACTGTCAGGTCAAGCACCCCATTGATCTGACCCCAAGTGCGCCGCTACCCAATGAACCGATCTATCGGCGCTCTGTTCTGGAGAACGATGAAATCAAGAGGCAGATTCAGAAGTTGCTGCAGAAAGGTCACAACCGGCGAAGTTCATCGCCCTGTGGGAGCCCAATCGTGTTAGTACAAAAGAAGGATGGGACTTGGAGACTTTGTATTGACTATCGGGTGCTGAACAAGATCACTGTCTGAAATAGGTACTCAATCCCATGGATTGATGACCTTCTGGACCAACTCAAAGGGGCGAAATATTTCAGCAAGATCGACTTGAAGTCTAGGTATCACCAGGTGCCAATCGAACCCTCTGATGTGTGGAAGACTGCCTTCAAAGCCAAAGAGGGCCTTTACGAATGGCTGGTCATGCCTTTCGAGTTGACGAATGGTCCCGCAACCTTTATGAGGTTGATGGACGACATCTTGCAGCCATTCACCAACTCATTTGTAGTGGTGTACTTGGATGACATTCTGATCTTTAGCCAGACTTGGGAAGAGCACCTCCACCACATCCGACAAGTCCTCCAAACACTACGGCAACACAAGTTGTGTGCCAATTTGGAGAAGTGCACTTTTGGCATGACCCAGGTTCAATATCTAGGATACATTATTGATGAAAGGGGGGTGCATGTGGATCCAACCAAGATCCAAGTCATTCGAGATTGGCCAGCTCCAACCACTCTAACAGAACTTCGTAACTTTCTGAGACTTGCTAATTTCTACTGTAAGTTCGTGTTGGGATTTTCTCATATCACTTGGCCCTTGAGTCAAGTCACTAAGTGAGGAGCGAAAGAAAAATTCTTTTGGTCGGAATCTCAACAGAAGGCGTTCGTAGAATTGAAACATTGCCTCTGTTCTGCTCCAGTGTTCACATTACCAAACTTGCAACAACCATTTGAGATCAAGATAGATGCCTCTGACTATGCTATTGGGGCAGTTCTTACTCAACAAGGGCATCTAGTGGCATATCACAGTGAGACATTGTCCGACATAGTTCACAAGTATCCCAATTATGACAAAGAAATGTATTCCATTGTGCATATTTGTTGACAATGGAAGCATTACATTTTGGGGAAGGAAACAATCATCCACACAGACCACCGACCCCTGCAGTTCATACAAACACAAGGGAAGTTGCAGAATGATGGCTATCAGAAGTGGTCCACATATTTGCAACAATTTCATTTGAACATCAAGTATAAGAAGGGTAGCACCAATAATGTTGCAGACTGCCTCAGCCGACCACTGATCGTGGCACTAACCACCGTTCTCAACTCTTGTGGGCACGAGACTTCTGATTGGCCGCTTATCTACAAGAGCGATCCAGAATTCGGCCACACATACAAGGCACTCTTGCGGGGTACGCAAGTTCCAAATTTTCACCTCCAAGATGCATTGTTATGTCACCTAGGACACCTTTGTGTTCCTTCAAGTGAGCGTGCGAAGATGATATGGAAGGCACACTACACTCGAGTCACTGGGCATTTTGGGGTCAAGAAAACAATGGCAGTACTGCAGAAGTATTTCTATTGGCCGAACCTTCGATAGGATGTTGGGAAGTACATCAAGTCCTGCACTGCTTGCGCCATTGACCGACCATCAATAAGCAAGGCCTCTATACTCTGCTACCTACCCCTAGTCGACCTTGGGAATCCATATCCATGGATTACATGTCAGGCCTTCCTTCTACTAAGCATGGAAATGATTGTGTTTTCGTGGTCATTGACAGATTCTCGAAGATGGGCATTATGGCTGCTTGCAAGAAGAATATCATAGTAGAAGCCACTGCTAAACTCATCTTTGAACAAGTGTGGGTGCAATTTGGGATCCCACAGTTTATCATATCAGATTGCGACAGCAGGTTCCTCGACACATTTTGGTCCAGCCTCTGGTCAATGTTGTACACCAAGCTCACCAAGTCCACAACTTTCCATCCCCAAACTGATGGCCAGACAGAGGTTGTCAACAGGATGATTGTACACATTCTGCACATGTACAACTCAAAGCATCCACGCACATGGGATGAGAGCCTCCCCTATGTACAACACAGTTATAACCGAGCTCTCCACAACTCAACCGGCCACAGCCCCTTTCAGGTGGACTTGGGATTCCAGCCACTATGTCCCATTGACGTAGCCATGCCATTTGCGGCTACTCAGGCTGATTCGGCTCATGTCCAGTCTTAAGCTGACAAAGTGAACAACTTCATCGAGCGCATTCAGCACATCCGCCAACAAGTTCATGACATATTGAATAGAGCCAATGCTAAGTACAAGCAACGACATCATCAACATCTGGTGCCATACAACTTCCAGGTGGGCGACAAAGTTTGGTTACATTTGCAGATGGATCGCCTCACTGGACCCCATCGCAAGCTTCGCCCTCTCCGATATGGGTCGTACACCATCATCAAGGCTGTAGGGAACAATGCCTTCGAGCTCAGTATTCCACCATTCCTTGGTATACACCCTGTATTCAATGTGGACCACCTTCTTGCCTACTTCCCACCTTTACTGGACACCTCTGACATTGCAGAACAAATCATACCAACAGAGTTAAACCCAGATTGCATCACCATAGATTGTATCATGGACATACAAATCAAGAACACTCGCCAACAAAAGATCAAACTATATCGGGTTGTCGAAGCTAGCGAACTCCTGCACCAAGGCAAATGGTTCACCAGGGACCAAGTTCAGCAAAAATTTCCTGATCTCATGGAGGAACTCAATGCAATGGGGACCAATGCTTCCTACGGGGGGAGGAATGATCCAGGTGGATATTGGTGGCCACCCGCTTATTCCACTTGGGGCCCCACCATTGTCTCTTTCATTTTTTCAGTTTCGTCACAACTTACTATTTTTAGCAGTTTTTCGGGTCCTAAACTTCGAGAGCCGTTTTGAGGCCCTAAACGATGTTTTTTGGGAAAACCGAGAGCAACATGGGTCCATGGACAAATGTTACTCACATCAAAAGTTGTAGTCCTCGAATAGATCTTTCTAACGAGGTATGGTGCACATCAAACAGAGATCGTATGCCAAAGTTACAATCCCAAGTAGTTGAAACACCAATTTACCCAAACGGGACCCATAGTTTTGGTGCTTCATCTCCTAGGGTTAGGGTTTTGGATGTTTAGGGTTTTCCATTGTTTCCAAATATAAATAGGCCCTCGAGCCTCATTGTAACTCAGTTCAGAGGCCTGTAGCCACCACATCTCTTCTAAGAGATAAGCTACCAGCACCCTAGGTAGTTTATTTCCATTCGGTCTGTAAGCAAATTTCAGTTCTTTGATATTAATGAAATGAAGTGTTATTTCCATTGCATCTTTATATTTATGGTTATATGTGTATTATGTTGCGTTCCTGCATAAATCTGAATCATATTTGGATCAATAGTACTCATCAGGAACCCAATTCTTAGAAGGTTTGCATCCATTCTTGCATACCATGCCCTAAGTGCTTGCTTCAAACCATATAGGGCCTTCTTGAGTCGACAAACATTTCATCAATGGTCCCATTAAGAAATGTTGTCTTCACATCCATTTGATGGATATTCTATCCCATGGTGGCAGCCAAAGAAACCAAGGATCTAATAGTAGTATAACTTGCAGTGGATGAAAATGTTTCTTCATAATCTATGCCTTCCTTTTGAGAGAAACCCCTTGCAACAATCCTGGCCTTGTATTTGTGTGTACTTCCATCAACAACATTCTTGATCTTATAAATCCATTTAGAGGTGACTACTGATTTTTCACGAGGTCTAGGAACAATTTCCCAAACCCCATTTTTCATGATGGAGCACAAGGTCTAGGAACAATTTCCCAAACCCCATTCTTCATGATGGATTGATATTCTTCCTGCATTGCCTTCGTCCAAACCCCTTGATGAACAACTTCTTCAGATGTACATGGTTCATCTTCAATTAGTTTTGTTATATATGCAGCATATCCAAAATATCTCTTTGGCCTTTTTCTTTCTCTAAAGGTTCCTTTCGCAGCTTCATGTCCTTCGACATCTTCGAGAGTAGTTTTTAACCAATTTGGCCTTTTCCTAGTGGTTGGCATGAGCACAAGTTGAATAGGCTCACTTGGTCCTTCTTCTTCTTGAATTGTAGTGGGGTTGTCGTGGTGTGCTTCTTCTTCATCGAATATAGGTATGTCTTCATCATCAGAATCAATAGGGATATCCTTGGATATTTTGTAGGCATGATTTTCATCAAATATGACATCCCTCCTTACTTCAATATGTCTTCCTTCCTTGATGTAGATTCTATATGCTTGTAGAATCTAACTTCTTTCACTTGTCTTTTGGAACATGGATGTAGGCAAGACTCCCAATGATTCAGAGATGATCCGCACTCGGTTTCTTTCCTGTGAATGCTTTCTCAGGTGTGATGTTCTCAAGAATTCTATGAGGACTTCATTTTTTAATGTATAACATTCTCATTGTTGCTTCTCCCCATAAGAATTTTGGTAAGTCTTGATCAAGGAGCATTGTTCGAATACCTTCTTTAGTTGACCTGTTTTTTCTTTCAGCCACTCCATTTTGTTTGGGATAGTAGGGAACAATGAGCTCCCTCTTAATTCCTGCTTCTTTACAATAAGCAATCAATTCTTTAGAAGTGTATTCCCCACCATTATCGGTTCTCAAGGTCTTTATTCTTTTTTCGGTTAGGGTTTCCACTTCAGATCTAAACTCCTTGGACTTCGCAAATACTTCATCTTTCTTCTTCAGAAGGTAGAGCCATGTCTTTCTAGAATGATGATCTATGAATGTTACATAGTAAAGATGAACTCCAAGTGATTTGTGAAACATGGGTCCACACACATAAGAATGAGTGAGGTCTAATTTTTCTTTACATTTTGTTTCACTATTTGAAATTGTTTTTGTTGTATGTTTACCCAAAGAGCATCCCTTGCAAACTCCTTCATGATCTTCTTTTATACTAGGGATGCCATGAACCAGTTGATTAAGCGTAGGAATGACCTTGTAATGTAGATGACTATATCTCCTATGCCATAACTCAATGGGATTGATTTCCATATGAACCAAAGCTGGAGGAGATGATGTAATGACTCTATATAAGCTTCGTTCACAAATTCCAATAACCCTAGCTTTATCGATACCTAAATCTTTTCCCCAAACCAAAACTTTTCCATCAACAAAAGAAACTCTATCCCCTTTATCTTCTAAGCAAGAAATAGAAAGCAAATTCTTTTTCAAACCTGGAACATATAGTATATTGTTGATATGTAGTTGAGCTTCATGTGTCTTGATTCTCCACTATCAATAATCCATGCATTGTCATCACTAAGAGAACCTGTAACAGCAACCAAAAACCCTTGACTTTTAACCTTGTTGAATAAGTAGTGGAAGATCTTCTTGATCTAGGTTCCTGTAGTATTGAATCCCATTTTTATATAACTTATCACAGAGGGAGTAACCATTTCCTTCGAGCCAACAGAGTGATCCTCAATCTTCCTTGACTTTAGCTCTGATACTGTGTTTAGAAATCAATGCTAGTTGATTAGGGTTGATTTGTTCTTTCTCGATAATTACTTGTGAATTATGTTGGCTTCTTTTTACTTTTTGTTAAATTTAGATAACCATGGTATGTTCTATGCTTAATGCAGTTTTACTTCAATCTTTCTTATAGGCCCAATTCAATTTAGCAATCACATAAACATGAAAATAAAATGTTGATAGAACATAATAATAGATCAACAGAAGACAGGCCAAATAATATATCAGAATTTGTAATTCTCCTTGTCCAGCAAATGAATAGATAAATGTTTGTTACAATAGTCAACAGGATGCCCCAACCAGCAAAGTCTTGAGTTGGTCAAACCAACTTCTCCAACAGCCAAATCAACGTTCCTCCAAGTGTCACACACACCCCTCAAAGATAGCTCCAAAAAGTCAATGCAAGTCAACCCAAACTGGTCAACACTGTAATCAAAGATGCAGTCAACAGACAATAGTCAAAGTCAGCACTTTTCCTAGATTTCTGTACCCTCTAATGCAGCCTCAAGAAATCAGAATTTCTGCCCAAAAAATGCAGTTAAAGTCCAAGCGTTGACCCAAAGTCAATGCTAGTCAATGTTGTCCAGAAACCCAAGAAGAGTCTCATAAAATGTTTAATGACTCTAATGAATCAATGTTAATCCTAGGAGTGCACAATGGAGACGTTGACTAATAAAATGATGACCCAAGCATGAAACCCATGCCTTAATAAGTCATTGTAACAATTATAAAAATTATTTTTGACAAGTACATTACATAATGACTCAAATGCTTTTATGAAGACCAAACCTAGTTACATTTTTCAACACGGTCACTCGGTCCCATTCTGTCGACTCGCCCCACTGCTACCATGCCTTCATCCCCGCCGGAGTGAACCCGTGCACACAAGCCGCCAGAGCTCACCACTCTAGTGCAATTCACTACTATCAAATTCTCGCTCCATGATTCTTGCATACCGCAGTCACTTCCACTCTACAACACCGCTTCAAATTGCCTTCGTTGTGACATAGCTGCGACCACCCATTATACACCACGAAGCCACTGCCATTTCTACGCTGACCACCTTTGACCATCTGCCAATTCCTCTTGCCGGCTCAATCATCATCACAGGCCCGTGCCTATCCCCCACTCCGACATTTCATTTTCATTATGAAATTATGATATATATTAAATTATATATGATCTAATTTATTTTATATATATATATATATATATATATATATATATATATATATATATATATATATATATATATATATATATCAAATCAAAAGGATAATGAAAGGAAAGGTGATTTTAGAAAAGGTTTATCGAATTTTATAAGAAAAGGGACTTCAAATAAAATTGAAGATAATCATTAAAGTGGTTTTTTTTTAGTAACTAGAAGGAGAATTTAAAGGTAAGTGCTCAGATTTATATCGTAGAGTTATATGTTATACTTTAAGGTTATATCTAAGTGGGAAAATATTTGAGGTTGTAGAAAAGGAGAAATTATATATATATATATATATATATAGTGCAAAAAGGGGGAGATTGTTTTGAAAATAGCTAAGTAATTTCATACAAAGAAGTTCTTAAAGGGGTTATCATTAAACCCTAAGCTCATTGAAAAAAAAAATGGAGTCTAATTATCAAATAATGACGGAAGTTAAGATGAGTTCCACATAAAAGTGAACATTTTGGACTAAATGTCCGTTTTGTCTAAATGAAATTGGATATACATATATTAAAAAAAATGCAAATTAAGTTGTCCAGTGTGTGGAAGATTATTTAGTATAGAAGAACGTCAAGATAATGAGTAGATGAAAATGAAAAGATTAAAGGAAGAACTCGCAAAACTACAACAAAAAAAGAAGCATCAGAAAAGAAATATAAGGATCTTGAAGATCAATTTTACGGAGAATCAATATAAAGTAACAAAGAAATTTGGCATCTAAGAGATGATAGTAAAAATTTACTTGAGAAGGTCAAGAAGTCCAAAATTACGAATTTTTACATCTAAGGAATCATAACCAAGCCCTACTTAAGCAAATAAAGAAGCTTAAAAGTGACAAGAAGTCACTAAATAACAAATTAGAACAACTTACTCAAAAGGAATCATTGAAATCTCTAGTTGTAACAGTCCAAGTCCAAGATAAAGGAACAAATACCGATCCAGTCAATATGACAACTCAAGAAGAGGATAAATCAGTTGAAGTGAACATGTACTCCGAAGTTGCAATCCAAACAACAAAAATTTCAAGTGAAGATCTTGTAAATAATCAAGCAATTTCTGAACCTGAAAGAAATTAGATACCCCCAATAAAACAAGAAATCAACACAAACAAATTAGGGCAAGATCAAACTACAAGAACTCCTTATCGACATTTGAATTACAAAAGCATACAACAAAGTCAGTCTACATATTTGAACCATTCAGAACGAAAGCAACATATTTTTGTTCCAAGGAATATTGAAGTTTGCAGAATCCAGTCTTATGATAACAATTCATTGCAAATTTCTAGTGACTGGAAGATCCCACAAAAGATTAATCTAGGATGGTCAGATCCATTCTCAATCCGACAATTTTGTTTATCACTCAGAAAATCATATTGATTTGTGTCAATGAAGATGAAAGTTCTGAGACAAGAAGATGTTCGAAACGAGAAAAGAGATCAAGCCCTTTCATCAGTAAGCTTTGAGGATAGAGCTTTTTTGAAGAGTAAGGCAATCTTGCGAATAAAATATATATCGCTCAGAGGATCATATCGATTCGTGTCAATGAAGATGAAAGTTCTGAGACAAGAAGATGTTTGAAACGGAAAAAGAGATCGAGCCGTTTCATCAGGAAGCTTTGACGACAAAGCTTTTTGAAGAGGAAGGCAAATGTTACAAATAAAATATATATAAGATAATACAAATAACGTAAACATTAATAATAATAAATAATGATTAAGTAACTAGTAATTAGTTAATGAGAGGTATGTCCTTAAGGACATGACCATTGGTGAAGAGGTAACCTCATAGGGTATATAAGTGGGCCCTCACCCTCATTGTAATCATCTCATCAATTCTTTTATATGATATTCAATTTACACCGACTTGTCCTACAATAGATGTTTTTGTCTTCGAAGTATTTTGAAGTTTACTTCGCTGCATATACGAACTTTGTTCGTTACGGAGTGATAGTGTCCTTGGATCTTATAGCATAGGGGACATCGAAAGATGAGGTGCATCTCCATTTTTGGCTCTTGAAGGTGGCACCCTTGGCAAATCCTATTAGATCGTGGTATATCATGCTCTATCTCTATCTGAAGTTAATGGGAGCCGACCTAGATTCGTCCCAAAACGTACCTGAGTGAGTGCATCCAATGTTTGCATGTATATGTGGGGTAGACAATGATGCTATTTCACAAATCTAGAGAGTGCTTTAAGTAGGACATCTTTGGGCTCAAGCCTATTAGGGGGGAGGTCTAGGTGACTTGAATGTATAATCTGTAGATATCGTCTTTGATAACCTGGTTCAATCTTTCTCTAGTCAATAAGAGATAGCATGGCACATCAAGGTAGAATTTGAATGGGGGAAGGCTCTCTGGAGAGAGATATCGATGAAGGAAGCTGAGATGTTGTTATGAATAAAAATATACAAAATATCACAAATAATGTAAACAATAATAATAATAAATAATTTATTAGTTAGTTAATGAAGAGGTATGTTCCTAAGGACATGACAATTGGTGAAGACGCACCTTCCTAGGATATATAAGAAAGCCCTCACCCTCATTTGTAATCATCTCATATCATATCAATTCTTTTATACAATATTTATATATAATTATTGTCCTACAGTGGATCTCTTTGTCTTCGAAGTGTTCTGAAGATTACTCTGCTGCGTATACGAACTTTGTTTGTTACATTAGTATCAGATCTAAGTTGGCGATCACGAGGGCTTTGGTCATCAACCCTTCGTTCGTTGTTGTTGGAATTCATGCTTTTAACCACAAGAAGCTTTTGTAGGTTCTTAGGGGTTAACGTCAGGCCACTGACCATTTAAAAAAAAACTATAAAAAAAAAGGCTCAAAGAAAAAAATATATATCTTAAAAAAAATCAAATACATATATTTGAAAAAAAAAGCTAGAATATATTAAAAAAATCATTAAAAAAATAAAAACAAAAACGAAAAGACTTACCTACAAAACCCAATTCCATGCCACTATCGCCCTGCAATAGCGCCCACCGTTGTAACTTTGGGATGCCAATTTCCAAACTGACCGTCGCCTCCACTGTCGTTGCTTGGTTCTTTTCATGCAACCATTGGAGCAAGCACGCAATGTTGAAGTCAAATGATACCATCACCTCCTCCCGCTGTCTCAGTATCGATTACTTGAGCCAACACAACCCCGCGACACAAACAAACGTCGAGCCACTCATTTCCACCATACAACCGTCTAGTCAAATTACTTGCACCACATCTTCTTCCCTAATATCGTCATTTAGCAGCTCCACTGTCGCACCCACAAACTAAACCAACAGTGAGTCTCGGATTCCTTTGCCAGGATTTCCACAACCCTTGGAACTGCAACCAGCAAAAGGAGTGAATTTTATATGTTTCCATTGTAGTATACAATCTAACCAGTTTCTCTAGTCAATTCATATTCGTGCTGGGTTTGGAAGTTGAGTTGCTTAAATCATTGATACCATACAATCGTCAGACAACCTTGTAAATTTCAATTTGTGAGTCAATTAAAACTTACGAAAAACCAGAGTTGTAACCATTTCCATATTTATGTTTAAAGGAATCATTGTTCAACAATTATCTAGTAGCGACCATTATTTTTGTGAAGGAAACTCCACTTGAAGGTGACCACCATACCTCGACAACAAGGGGTTTATTAACAATCCTGTCGACACCACAATAAATAGTAGCTCTCTTGTGACCTCCTCATCAATAGACAAGGGGAAGGGCATAAATGCGAGAAAGGCATATTGGCTAATGATTGTGTGGTCCCAATTCTTAAAAGGACACCGAAGGGGTGTCCCTTCTAGGTAGAGAACCCTCCTTTGCCATTCTATCCGAAGGAGAGGGAGGGCAGAGAAGCCAACTATCAACTAATTTTCATCCAACATCCAAGGAATTGAAAGGTCACGTTAAGGAGAAAAAGTCTGATTGTCCATGCACTAAAAGGCGTGACTTTTTATACGGAAGGATATAAAATTAAAGTAATCTTTAATAAAGGTATTAAAAGGATATAAAAAGGTTAGCAATATATATATATATGGTAAGTTTAAAAGTAATTTTTATGAAGTAGAAATTTAATTGTGTTAGAAAGAAGAAAGGTGTATGGTTAGAAAATCAAATCAAAAATATTAAAAAGGAATACTCTTCTTTATATATATATGAACCTCATATATCTTTAAAAGGGGATCATTTAATAAAAGATACAAGGGTTTTAACAAATAAAATATTTTAAAAGGTATTAGGGCTTATCAAGGGAGAAATTGTGAAGTTATTTATAAAGTTAAGGGAAAGCTTGTTTATTTTTATTAAAAGGAGAAAAATGGAGCCTAATTCGAAAATAATGAAGGAAGTAGTTGTTATGCAACCAACTCACAAAAATAGAAGAAAAGACAGATCAACGACTTAGAAATCAACCTCTTCAAGGGGGAAACCTCTTTTACGTTACATAAATGAACAGTTGTTGGATGATTCAAATGACAAAAACCTACTTTTTATATATAGGAGTCTAAGGGATCCCAATATAACCAGAGCCTACATAACAATAATAATGTAAGGGCACAACCAAGGTTGCGGGGAAGCTTCTCCCCCCTCTCGAACCCGCTCCCAATTCGCGCTACGAGCGAGAGCGTTTTGGGAGCGCGCTCCCTAAACAAGAAAACCGAGCGCCTTAGGGAGCATTTTTTTTTGGGATGGAGCGTTTTAGGGAGTGTTTTTTTTAGAAAGGGTTCGTTTTTTTAGGGAGGGAGCATTTTCGGGAGCGTTTCTTTTGCTTAAAGACTTGGTCATTTGCTTAAATCATCCATTTGTCAACCTAACTATACTGTCAATATAATTTGTGTATCAACTATTTTTTAACATATTATGATACAATTCCATTTGGTAATGGCCATTATTTTATTGTAAACCCAGGAAAGGTACGTCCTTTAACAATCTTGAGACAAAATTTCCTCCCATAAAGTTGAATGGATTTTGTTCAAACTAGTTGAAAAGCATACATCATATTCCTTTTATGCAAGGATCAACTGCCAAGATATGAGTAAAGGCTAATTTTCATTAAGGAATAAAAACAAAAGCTTATCTTTAAGACTCATTGTGTTGTGGTTATTATAAGTAGAATATATGACCCTTTGAAATTCAGTATTTAATTCAACAACAATTTCTCTCCACTGTAAAAAGGGCCTAAATATTATGAAATCATTCTTTGTATTATTGTTAACGCCTTACACCTACTCCTTTCTTACATTGAAACCAAGTTGACAGTCCTTTACAATCAAGATATGCCATCTTATTGGAGACAGTGATGGATGACCGAAATATTTGTTGATGTTTCATGAATGCCTCTACGCTTTTAGGTCATGGCCATATTGCTTGCATGAGATGGGGGCTTGTGTATTTTCCCATCTACTGTTTCTTAGAGATTTTTCGACCTTAATGGCAAAGTGGGTAACCAGCTGATGAAAATGCAAATGCTTAAACTTTGGATAATTAATGATATGCCTTCTAGGTTGAATTTTCCATTTCCTTAAAATAAATTAATTTATTCCTTGGCAACACATTCTACGTGTTCTCCACCTGTTGGACATGACGAATAGCTAAGCATTTAGCTAAAGTGCAGATCCCATTCTCCCCCTGGGGACTCACTTACGGCTCTAATATTTTAACTCTATTATATTTTATTAGGCAAGATCCCATTTTTTTTCTTAAGCAGCCATCACATAAAAAAGCATGTGGCTTTTTGCATAATGATATCAAAATCAAAGCCCCAATTTAAGCTGCCTAATGTGACCCCAATATTACAATATCTTACCGTATGTTTTAAGATGATATTCTATTAGATGTGTTCCAAAAACTAGATGTATCATGTGATTTTCTCAATATGTGTTCAATGTTTATTAATACGCCATCGTTTTTAAGATTTTTAAATCTTTACAACCATCTAGATTTCTATGGTTGACAATTTTCACATTATTTCATCCAAGACACCACAGGTTAGGGCTTTTTCATTTTCTTCTAGGTTACATCTTGGGAATTTGTGTAAATATTTTATTGGATCATTATCTTTAAGTGGTTGTCTGACATAAAGTATCTTCTCTTCATTCTTACATCTTTACAAATAACCTTTAACGTTTCTAGAGAAATTATTCTTCATTCTTACATCTTTACAAATACCCTTTAACATTTCTAGAGAAATTATTCACATTTTTTAATTATATTTTCTAAGGGAAGACAATGTCAACAAGCATTAAGGCCAAGCCTTAGAAGACTACCATTACCACGATCTGCTCAAATTTCAAAAATTAGACATTTCTCATGGCAAGAGGGCAAAGTTGCAAACAATAGATAAAATAGATTTACTAGTCTTTTCTACTTTCTAGTAGTTTTTAACTTTTATAACTGTTGAAACTTGACTATTTCATATTTAATTTGATATTTTTTGTGAACAATATATGACAATTTAAATTTGAAACTTGAAACTTTGAAGTTGGAAGTTATAAGTTTATAACTCATTATGAATTATGAATATGATGCTTCATGAAATTTGAAAGTTGTTTCATTTCGTTTCATTTTATAACATTTCATTTCATTTTAAATATTCTTTTTTGTAAATGTTACTCTTAGCTTACAAGTACAACTATGGTGATCAATGAATCGATGATGATAAATGGTATATATTGAATTTTGAAAGCTTGAAACTTTAAGATTGATGAATCATGAGCCTCAAGAGTCAATATGTTGAATGTTTCTAACTTCTAGATTAGAAACATAATCTTCTAGATTAGAAGATTATGACTTCTAGATGATTGATGTTATATGGTTCAATTTATGTTTTTATGTTTTTTTATGTCTAATTCATCATTCTACATGCTTTTGTTGACACATATGCATCAAAATATAAAAATATATATATTATAAAAAAATGCTCCCTGGAACGCTCCCAAACTGGGAGCTTCTGAAAATGGCGCTCCTGCTCCCAAGTAACCATGGGCGCAACAATAACAATAGTGGGCTTCTAAGGGGCACAATAACAACACTATGGGGACTACATGGGCACAACAATAACAATAAGGGAGCTACGCTAACAATAACAATAAGGGGCTACACTAGTATTATAGGGACCTAACATGCCCCTCTCCTTCAAAATGTGAAAATTCTACTGCAGTATCATGGTTTACTTCTCCTACTTGATTTAAATTATACAAGTTATCTTCAGAAATTAGATTCAGAATATACTGAATTAAACACAACTACAGTCTACATATGCAGATCATTTACTGAATACTACGCTCATTCAATCACAGTGACACATGGATTTTTGGACATAAGTCCCCAGAAAAACCCAAAGCGGGAAAACCGGTGCAGCAGATATGAGGGTTTATTTATTAAGTAGATTATGAGTACAGTAAATCTGGTTCCAGATCTGGAAATCCCAATAGAGAACAAAAGAAATCAAATCTGCAGCTAGCCTGTAGATCTAGGACCAAATATCTTATTGATCCACACCCTCAAATGGGATTTACAAGACTCAGCCCTGGATTTGGCCCTAGAAACCCTAGTGCTGCCCCTGAAGCCTTAGCGTTAGCCCCGCTAGCCTCAGAATGCCACTGCGCTGCCCAGAGAGGGACTGCGTAACCCTTGAGAGGGTGTCGCAGGCGTTACACTGGCCCTAGAGACTTTCTGCGTAATTTCTGAAGCCCTCTGGAGCCTCTGCATTGTCCTGGATAGCGCCTGCGTAGTTGCTGCTCTACTTCTCTGCATTGTCCTTGTTGCCGCTCCTCTACCTCTTACTAACTCTTGGCTTTGGGATCAGATCATCCCATTAGCCAATACTACCCCTCGCTGTAGAAAATTCCTCTGGAAATTCTTAGCAAACCTGCCCTAGAATTCCATATCTATTTCTCAACTCTGCAACTGTGTGTGTGTATCTCCAACTGACCCTCAAGCCTTTCTCTTATACTTTTTTCGTTGAACACATCAACAGTCGTGATTAAATCACTTATCAATGGCTGAGATTAAAAGATTGCTTGATCCGCATCACTTAGAACATTTCAGCACATTTCAGCACATGTGTTAATTAATTCACTTTAATTATTTAATTTCCCTAAGTTTAGACTTACAGATTACATTAAAATAATTAATTATTTGAATAAATTCAACACCGGATGAAATTTCTCCAAACACTTTCTGGGTTTTTGAGGCGATGTGTTTCTTAGCCCCTCCAGAAAGTTTCAGGGCTAGAGCACATGAGATGCTACCCCAACTACACAAAATCTCAGCACTCCCTCTTAGCACAAAGTGTGCTCTAGCAATACATCGCACCATGTATCACAAGGTCTTGGTATTGGTCTCTGTGTTGTTGATGCTTGGCCTGCTACCCTCCAGCCACTGCACTGTTGCCTTCTGTACTGCTGCCCATGCCACTGCCACTGACACTGCCACATCTGTACTGCAGCTCCCTCTCAAATTGTTGCATCATGCTGCCTATAGCACTGCCACTTCTAACAACTGCACTGCAACTCAGTTGCCGAGAAGTAAGCAACTGAAGGACTTCTGCCCAGCTGTTTGACAGATAAGTCAAGCTCCCTTACATCACTAAAGCTCCCTAGAAGTTGATTTACGCTGTCCTCCTAGAGGCACTGATGCTGCAACATTGCACTGCATGAGCACAACCTCTCTGCGTTGTTGAAGTCCCATCAGCCTCTCTGCGTTGCCGAAGTCCCAATCAACCCCTCAGCGTTGTGGCCTCCACATTGGTGTTGCCTCTGCATTACGCTACTCCCTCTTTAGCTCTTCAGCTCTCCCTTCTGCTTCATTGTGACCTTCTGCAACCATCTCCCGACTCATCCCGCTACTATCTTAAGGCTCCCATAGCTCGTATGTGATCCAAGAGTAGGGCTGACTCAAGGATCCCGCCACCATCTATAGATGCTCTACAGATCCATGTCACCCCACCTCTTCTCTTCAGGCATATGAGCACTCATGGTTGCATCCTCATCAAAGCCATCATCATTTACTATTGCAGCCTTGGCATCAAAAGATCCTTTGTCCTTCTTCTTAGGACAAGTGTTGGCGAAGTGTCCAAGATCGCCACAATTAAAGCACTGGACCTAGGAAATGTCCTTCTTCTTCTTCCCTTGCTACTTATTTTCCCTTGATGCAAGGGCTACATCATCCTCCTTCTCCTTTACTTTGGATTTTCCGCTTCCTCTACTGATATTCTGCCTCTTGGTGATCCTCCTGATCTCCTCTTGGCGGAGGATAGCCCACATGTCAACCCAAGATGGTAATGTTGCCCTTCCCATAATGCTCTGGACAAACATTTCCCAATCTTTTGAGACTTCATTCAGGGCAGTCCTCACTAAGAGCCCTTCATCTAGAGTAGCACCAATGCCAACCAGTTGATCTCAGATAGCTTGAAGTCTGAAGACGAATGGATCTATCTCTTCAGCCTTCATCATTTGGAACAACCACATCTGATTTTCCAGAAGCATTCTTCTTTGGACGGAACCTCCTTGGTACATCGTGTCCAAGGCTACCCACATGTCATTTGCTGTAGTCTTCCCAACGATATGAGGTATAACCTGGTCCTTGACTCTGTCTATGATCAAACGCTTTGTCCGCGCTTGATTTTCTTCATACTTCTTGAGAGGATCTGCATCAGTTGGTACAGCAAGAACCTTCTCTGCATGATCTTTGAGACCATACTCATCCAGAACTGAGAGGATCTTGGCCCTCCAAATTACATAATTGGACATGATGTCCAATCTATCTTGATCCCTCAGTCCATATCGAGCCATCTTGCCCAGATCTGATAGAAACAATACTTCTCCCTATGGATCGAGGTTTCTTGGTGACTAGAAATCCTCTAGTAACTACTTCTGTTGAAGATTGATTTCCCTCCTGGAAATCTTTCACCCTAACACAAACAAACAACACTCTCTAATCCTCCTCATCGAATTTCAGATCTGTTTGGCTCAGATCTGCTAAGTCACTGTCTTCCTCCCACCTTTGTTGACTTAGCTAGGCACAATTCTGCACTTGCAGAATCTCCACTACAACAACACTGCTTCTGGATCTTGGAAAAACTCTTCTGCAACTGGAGAAATGACTGGATTGCTTCTCTCTGACTGGCCTAGCACAGCCTCAACCCTGCTCAGAAGTGGATTGCGTAACCCCAGGCTGGGTGACACAGTCCCTACGCTGCCCTGGGAAGGGTATACATAAGCCTGAACGCCTTCTGTAGCTTCAGAATTGTCCTCTTGTGGATCTGCATTCTCCTACTGTCAAGATGCCCTTTCCGGATCTACTGCTTCTTCTGCCACCCTGCAGAAAAATATTTGTTCGGTTGATTGCTAGAGATTCAACTTGATCTGTTATCACTTTGATACCATGTGAAAATTCTACTGAAGTATCATGGTTTACTTCTCCTACTTGATTTAAATTATACAAGTTATCTTCAGGAATTAGATTCAGAAAACACCGAAGTAAACACAACTACAGTCTACACATGCAGATCATTTACTGAATACTACACTCATGCAATCAAAGTGACACATGGATTTTTGAACATAAGTCCCCGGAAAAACCCAAAGTGGGAAAACCAATGCAGCAGATATGAGGGTTTATTTATTAGGTAGATTCTGAGTACAGTAAATCTGTGTTCCAGATCTGGAAATCCTAACAGAGAATAAAAGAAATAAAATCTGCAGCTAGCATGTAGATCTGGGACCAAATATCTGACTGATCCACATCCTCAAATGGGATTTACAAGACTCAGCCCAGATCTGGCCCTAGAAACCCCAGCACTTCCCCTAAAGCCCCAACGTCATCCCTGCTAGCCTTAGAATGCCACTGCACTGCCCAAAGAGGGATTGTGTAACCCCTGAGAGGGTGACGCATGCCTTATGCTAGCCCTGGAGACCCTCTGCATAATTTTTGAAGCCCTCTGGAGCCTCTGTGCTGTCCTGCATAGCAGCTGCTCTGCTTCTCTGCGCTATCCTTGTTGCTGCTCCTCTACCTCTTATTGACTCTTACCTTTGGGATCAAATCATCCCCTTAGCCAATACTACCCCTCGCTGCAGAAAATTCCTCTGGAAATTCTTAGCAAACTCGCCTTAGAATTCCAGATCTATTTCTCAACTCTGCAACTGTGTGTTTGTGTCTCCAACTGACCCTCAAGCCTTTCTCTTATATTCTTTCGTTGAACACATCAGAGGTTGTGATTAAATCACTTATCAACGGCTAAGATTAAAAGACTGCTTGATCCGCGTCACTTAGAACATTTCAGCACATGTGTTAATTAATTCACTTTAATTATTTAATTTCCCTAAGTTTAGACTTAGAGATTACATCAAAATAATTAATTATTTGAATTTTGAATAACTTCAACATCGGATGAAATTTCTCCAAACGCTTTCTAGGTTTTGGACGTGATGTGTTTCTTAGCCCCTCCACAAGTTTCAGGGCTAGAGCACATCCGATGCTACTCCAACTACACAAAATCTCAACACAAAAAATTGTTGTCGTCAACGCTTTAGTAGTTTTGGATTTTTCTGTATAAAATTCTCATCCTCCAATGTGGAATCTTCAGCGGGTAAGTTCTTCCACTTGATGAGACACTCTAAAATTGATCGATTTCGTAGCTATTGAGTTCTTGTTTCCGTGACTGATTCAGGTTCCAATATGGTTTTTCCTTCCTCATCAAGTTCTGGCAATATTGTTTGAATTGGGAGTTTGTCACCTATACCCTTCTTTAAGCATGAAACATGGAAAACTGGGTGCACTCGAGAAGATGTCGGAAGCTCCAATTTGTATGCCATAGTACCAATCTTTTGCAACACCTTTTAAGGACCATAGTACTTTGGTGATAATTTATTGTTCTTCATAGCTTTCTTGAGGGACATTTGTTTGTATGGTTGTAGCCATAAAAATACCCAGTCGCCTACATCAAAATTTTTATCAATGCGATGTTGATTTGCCTGTTGTTTCATTTGATTCTGCGCCAAAGTTAGGTTATCCTTTAAGAGTTGGAGAACTTGTTGTTGATGCTCGATGTGATCTTCCATTGCTTGAACCTTACAATTTTCTCTTAAATATTATGTGATCGATGGTGGATGGTATCCATAAAGTGCCATAAATGGGGTCTTTTTTGTTGCAATGTGGAAGGAAGTGTTATGCCACCATTCAACCAGAGGTAACCACTTGACCCATTGTGTTTGTTTATCAGATACAAAGCAACAAAGATATCCTTCCAAACATTTGTTCACTATCTCAGTTTGCCCATCAGATTGAGGATGATAAGATCAACTACTACCTAGTTGAGTACCCAGACAAGAAAATAATTCTGTCCAAAAATTTCCAGTGAAAATGGGAGCTCGGTTGCTTACAATAATCTTTGGGTTTCCATGTAGCTTTTGAATTGTTTCCATGAATGTAGTAGCAATTGTACTAGCTTTAAATGAATGAGACAATGCACAAAAGTGTGCATACTTGGTAAGTTTATCAACTACCACCATGATGACACTCTTTCCTTCAGACTTGGGTAAACCTGTGATAAAATCCATTGAAACCTCCTCCCACCATTGACTTGGAATGGATAAAAGTTGTAGCAGACCCGGAGTCTTAATTGTCTCAGCTTTATTTTGTTGGTAGACCAAAAAATTTTCCACAAACTTTTGAATATCAGATTTAAGGCCATCCCAGAAAAATTCTTTCTTGACCTTGTGGTAATTCTTTAAAAATCCCGAGTGTCCTCCTAAGGGAGAGTTGTGCAATTCCAAAAGAATCATTTGTTTTAGTTGGGAATTCTTACAAAGATATGAGCGATCTTTGTACCATAATGAATAATTTTTTCAGCTAAATGTATCATATGTAATGGGATATTGCTGCAACTTTTGAATGAGTGTCCACATTTCTTCGTCATTCTTCCCCTCCTCCCTTGCTTCGGTTATCCAATCTGGTTGGATAATAGAAATGGCACAAATAAATTCTTTCATGTCCTCATCCTTTCTTGAGAGTGCATCAGCAAGAACATTTAGCTTCCCTTTTTGTAGATGATTTCAAAGTCATAACCCAATATCTTTGTGACCCATTTTTGTTTCTCTTCTGAAGATAGTCTTTGTTCCAAAAATTATTAAAGATTATCATGATCTGTTTTTACCTTGAAGTGTCTTCCCATTAGGTAAGGTTGTCATTTCTTTAGTGCATGTAGTATTGCCAACATTTCCTTCTCATAAATAGCTTTCTGTAAATACTTTCCTTTGATTGGATGACTTTCAAAAGAAATGGGTCTTCCTTCTTGCATTAAAACAACACTAATTTCATTTCCTGAGACATCACATTCCACAATAAAGGTTTTTGTGAAGTATGGCGTAGCTAAGACTGGTGCTTGGCACATTGCCTCTTTAAGATGTTGAAAGGTCTTAGTTGCTTCTAGAGTCCAAGAAAATACATCTTTCTTCAATAATGTTGTTAGAGTTGCTACTATTCTCCCATAATTCTTAACAAACTTGCGATAATACCCTATTAACCCGAGAAATCCTCATAGATGCTTTAGGGTTGTCTTGGGAATATCTTGCTCCCTCACCTTCCCAAGTAGCATCCTCATCTGGTAGATTCCTCCATCGAATCAGATATTCTTTGATGACTTTGTTTCTCAGTTGCCTCTCCCTTGTGTCTAAGATTGCTTCTGGCTGCAAGATCAAATGGCCCTCATCATCAATAGGAGGAAGTTCCATGTTGGCAACTACATTCCTCCCAATTTCCTTCTTGAGGCAAGAGACATGGAAGATATTATGGATCTTGCTCCCCTTAGGAAGCTCCAGCTCATATGCTACCTTACCGATACATCTGTTCACCTTGTATGGCCCATAGAAACGTGGTTTGAGCTTTTCAGCTCCCTTCACCTTAAGTGTGGACTGTTTGTAAGGCTGAAGGCGTAGGTAGACAAGATCTCCCACCTCAAACTGTCTCTCTATCCGACCACGGTCTGCATACATTTTCTGCTGGTTCTGGGCAGTAGCAATGTTATCTTTGAGTGCCTTGAGAATGTCCTGGTTCTCTTGAATCCAATCCCTTGCCCTTGGAGCTTTACTTGCCCCAAACATAACATCAGCAAATGAAAGTGCCTCATACCCATATAAGGCTTGGAATGGAGTCATGCCAATAGAGATATGGTGAGTAGTGTTGTAACAATACTCCCCCCCAGTGGAGCCAACGTAGCCAAGCTTTCTGCTGCCCTGCCACATAGTTCCTCAAGTAGCCTTCTAGCCACTTTTTCACTATCTCAGTCTGCCCATCAGTTTGGGTGTGATAGCTGGTACTAGGGGTCAAATTAGTCCCCACTAATCGGAAAAGTTCCTGCCAAAAGCCACCCATGAAGCGGTTGTCCCGGTCACTCACTATGGTCCTAGGGAGTCCATGGAGTCTAAATACATCTCTGAAGAAGAGCTCAACTACCTGTGAAGCAGTATAATGTGCAGAAATGGCAAATAAATGAGAGTACTTTGTTAGTCTATCAACAACAACAAAGATATAGTCCTTACCCTGCACTCTCGGCAAGCCGATGATGAAGTCCATAGAGATACTTTCCCACTTCCCATCTGGAATAGGTAGTGGCTGCAACAACCCAACAAGATAAGTGTGCTCTCCCTTATTCTGTTGGCAAGTGGTGCATTCCTTGACATGCCGGAGCACATCCTCCTTGAGACCCTTCCATGAGAATCTCTCCCTGATAGATTTGTAAGTTTTTGTGAAACCTTGATGCTCGGCAAGTGGTGAATCATGTGAGGCCAATAAGATCTTCTCCTTGAGCTTAGAATTCTTAGCCAAGTAGATCTGATCCTTGTAATAGATAACCTCATCCATTACTCTAATTCTCTCATCTGATACCACCCCATCAAGTATCCCACATGCAAAGTCATCTTTGGAGTACTCAACTAAGAGTTGAGCCTTCCAATCTGCGCTGTAGGCCTCCTAGAAAGTGCATCAGCTACTATATTGCTCTTCCCCTTGACATATTCTATGTCAAAGTCATAAGCTTGGATTTTGCTCACCCACTTCTGTTGTCTCTCATGAAGTTGCCTCTGTTCAAGAAAGAATCTAAGGTTGTTGTGATCAGTCTTCACCTTGAACTTATTCCCCACCAGATACTACCGGAATTTGGCTAATGCATGCATGATAGCCAACATTTCTTTATCATAGATGGGGTATAGCCTCTCATGATGGAGCAACTTCCTGCTCTCAAAGGCTATAGGATGCCCTCCTTGCATCAAGACTGCCCCAATACCTTCACTCGATGTATCACATTCTAGCACAAAAGGTTGAGAGTAGTCAGGTAAAACTAAAACAGGACAACTACTCATTACCTCTTTAAGCTTATCAAAAGCTCTATGCGATGTAGGTGTCCAATGGAAAGCCCCCTTCTTTGTCAAGTCTGTAAGTGGTGCTGCTAATTGTGAAAATCCTTTCACAAACTTCCGGTAATAAGTGCATATGCCCACAAACCCTCTGAGTTCTGTAACATTCCTAGGTTCAGGCCAATCTCTGATAGCCTGAATCTTCTCCTCATGTACCCTCACTCCATCCACTCCTATGATATGCCCCAAATACAACATCTCTGTGAGGCCAAATTCACATTTGGAGAGCTTGGCGTAGAACTGCTGCTCCTTGAGGATATGTAAGACTGTCTCAATATGTTGCAAGTGCTCCTCCCAAGTGCAGCGGTAGATCAGAATATCATCAAAGAAGACCAATACAAACTTTCTCAAATGACCCCAGAAGATGTGGTTCATGCAAGATTGGAAAGTTGCTGGAGCATTAGTCAATCCAAAGGGCATTACCAGAAACTCAAAATGCCCATAGTGACACCTGAACGTTGTCTTGGGAATATCTTGCTCCCTCACCTTGATTTGATGTTACCCGGACCTCAAATCAATCTTGGAGAAGTATTTGGATCTCCTTAGCTCATCCATGAGTTCATCGATCCTGGGTATAGGGTACCTGTTCTTCATAGTCTTCTTGTTCAAGGCCTTATAATCAATGCACATCCTCAATGTGCCATCTTTCTTCTTTACCAAAACCACCGAGGAAGCAAAAGGACTAGTACTAGGCCGGATGTGCCCTAGTGCTAGCAGCTCTTGGATAGCTCTTTCAATCTCATCCCTATAAGCCTTGGGATGTCTATAAGGAGTGGTGATCACTTCTTGGACCCCTTGTTCCAACTCAATGGTGTGTTCAACCCTCGGTCAGGAGGTCTCCCTGGTGGGATATCCCCAAACACTGTAGAATACCGGTCCAAAAGAGATTGAACATCTGGATGCATCGGTGAGTCCTTTCCCTTCACCTCGGATATATGTAGCTCCACTGCCCATGCAACATCTCCTCTATGTAGATCTGCCTCCATCCTATGTGTTGAAACAACCTGAGGGGGATATGTGTTCATACCCTTGATCTTTTGTTGCTGGCCATCCTCCCCTCCAGTGCATTCCATCTCCAAGGTTCTCCAGTTAGTGGTAACTCTCCCAAGAGTGACTAAACACTGGACTCCCAATATGACATTGGTGTCTGGAATATCTACCACAAAGAAGTGGTCTGTCAAAGTGTAGGTACCCATAGTAATGGTCAGCGCTGGAACATACTTGGCACATTGCAAAGTCATGGCTCCTCGGACCAAAACTGAGAAACCCTCAAACTCCTCCATGGGAATTCCTCTCTTGTGTACTAGCTGTGCATCAATAAAATTATGAGTGGCTCCACTATCTATCAATACAAAAACTCTTTGCCCCATGATGGTGCCTCTCACCCTCAAGGTCAGATACTTTGGGACCGCTCTTAACGCTGCAAGAGCTCCTCCTCTTGGAGCAAAGTCTTCTATGGGTTGTACAGCGCTGGCATCCTTCTTGGAGAAGGTCTTGATATGATGTGCTTCCCCTGTAACACATTTCCCCTCCAAATCCTGAACAGGGATTGTCTCCCTTGGCCTTGAGTGGGTCTTCAGCTGCAAAAAGGTTTTTGCCCTAGGCAAGATGTGTTGTAGATCTCTAGCTTTCTCCACAGCTTCAAGGAGTGTAGTTGGTTTGGTAGACTTAACCAACCCTTGTAATGGTTCAACCATCCCATTCAAAAACATGCATACCTTCCTGCTCATAGTGAGGTTGGATACCATTACTGAAAGCTGCAGATACTCAATAATGTAATCCTCAAGATCTCCCTCCTACTTGAGCTTGGTTATCTTGGCAAAGTAGGCTTCCGGATCCCTTGGATCAAACCTCTCCACTAGCTTCTTGGTGAAAGTTGAGTATGAAGTGATATGATGATGCCCAAGTGTGGTCAGTCCTTGAAACCACCAATCTTGAGCTTCCCCTTCCAGGTGCAACGCAACTATCTTGACAGCTTCTATCTCAGAAACCTTGTGGAGCTGGAAGTATGTGCCCAGCTTCTCTACCCATGCTTTCGCTGTGCACTTAGGTGTCCCATCAAATGTGGGCAAGAAGAACCCTACCATACTGCGTTGTAGGGCTGATCCCTACATCAAGTTATCCTCCTCTTGATGAGGATCATTCCTCCTTCCATCCTTGATCCGACAAAACTCCTGAAAGCTCAAGTGCTCCTTGAACCTTTGAGACTGGAGTTCATATTCTTCAAAATATTCCCCTAGAGAACCCTCCTTATCTCCTTCAGTTAAAAATGAATGCATGGTGGAGCATTGTGATGCAGTTGAATGTCCCATGCCATTTGTAGTGCTAGTGCTTGCCTTATGGAAAAACCCTAAAGAGTCCTCTTCATGCCTCATCTCTCTGAGATCCCTCGCAATGTTCTGCAAGGTTTGAAGTACAAGCCTTGAGATGTCATCCTTCTCCATGCTGAAGATAAATCTCCCCCCACAAGCTGAGCCAAGAGCAGAGCTTTGATACCACTGTAATATTCCTTTTCAGGAATTTCAGCAAAATCTCCAATGAGGACACTGTATAATGAAACCAGTGCAAGAATAATGCAGTCCGGGGCTTGGATCCTCTAAAATATGCTATATGTAGCTTAAATATAGAAAGGCATAAGAAACAAATAACTCTAGCTACATTAAACAAATCTCCCCAACTCAAATATGCTAAAAAGCATCATAACCCCAGTACATCATAAAACATAAATGTCGAAGGCAGCAACATCGTTATTTTTATTATGACAACTACAGCAATAGATGGAATAACATATATCTGGAACTTCCATTTATTATATAATCAGAAATGAGAGGATTGACCTTTTTTACAAACACATTAGGACCCCCCCGGCAAGGGTTTCCGACAAAATAGCAACACAAGATACAACGCTGTAGAAAATAACGCTGTACCCAGCAACTCTGTATTGAGAAATATCTTATATGCTCTAAAAGGGACGCACAATACAAGAATTGGCCCAAGGCCTCCCTCAATAGATCTCCTGGAGTGGAAATCACCTCCTCCTCTTCTGAAATAAGCACAAATGGATAGATACAACTCCAGCTACTGCAGAAATAACGCATTCACTGGAAGTGACTGTGCTGTCAAGGTCAGAGGATGGCTTTCCTCAAGATAGATGATGAGAATTGAACTCAAGACCTCCTCCTTAGCTCTCCCAATTAGCTATATCAATGATGAAGCTAGAATTCCCGCATGAGAACTCTTGCACTAAACAGTGCTGCAACTCCGGCTAAATAGCTGAAGCTTGCAATCAGTCATAAGATTGATGTAAATTTTTGAAGATGTTCTATGCTTGATGTAACTTTACTTTTATCCCCAATGTTAGTTAGCAATCACATAAATAAGAAAATAAAGTGCTGATAGAACATACCAGTAGATCGACAGAAGACAAGCCAGATGTAGTATCCCCAATAGGAAATAGACAGTAATACACAGCATACGACAATATAGAAAATGCCGGAAATAGAACATAAAGCAAATACACATAAAAATGCCGGAAATGCTAAGCCATTTTATTAATTTGAGAATATAATGAGATACAATGGATAATCAGAATAAATGCACCTATCCTTGCTCAAGGCAAGTGAAGAACCCTCTCAGAAAAACAGGAAATGGCTGCTACAAGAAACTGCATCCCAGCTGCTGGAAGAAACTGCTGTAAACTGTTGCTGCTGGAATGAACTGAAGCTAGGGGTTGATCCCCTTGCCGGAATGAGCTGAAAATCGGTAGACCACCTGAACTCACCACCCCGAACAAAACCCAGAAACCATATACAAAATGGACCACCTCCGAAAATCACCCCAGAAACCCTCCTCCTAGAAAAACGCTGTCCCTCCAGGACCAGCGCAGACACCAACTGAAATAGACTGAAATGGGGCCACAACTCCTTAGGAAACTCACCAAATGATAAACGCTGAACCTCCACACCGGAATAGGCCTGAATCTCCTGCAGAAATCTCTACCACTGAACAGCTCCAACTCAAACTGCGTCCTCCCTCCAAGGACTGCGCAGTCACCCAATGAAGCTCGGCTCCTCAGCAAAACTCCCAAACAAAACACCTGCAAATCTCCTGCTAAAGACTGAAGAAAAACCTTGCCCGAGCAGGCACTCGAAGTCCCCCGGGGCCAAGGGTGAGATCTCCGACCGGAGACACTCAGTCACACTAAACAGTGCTGCAGACCGACTAAACAGCCAGCGTGCTCAAGTAGACAGAAGTCTAGCTCAATATCATCAACAATATCAATAATGCCAAATGAGGTGAAACTCCCACCTTTTATAGTGCTAGCTCCCCTCAAAACCCTAACTGCGTCCGCTCTCTCCATAAGCTCCTCCTATGCCTGCGCAGTTGCTTCTAGAGGCTACGTGAGCCTCCTCTCATGTGTGGTGTGGACCCCCAAGGCTCCTCCTTAAGTTACAACGTTGCCTCTACTAGGGAAACACTTTATTTTATTTAAGTGAGTTAGACCCCTTTTCTCACTTGTATTTATTAATTAACTATAGTCGGCAAAACTATACAAAAATCAAATATTCCAATTAGTGGTGCTAATTAGGAATATTACACCAGAAAAATATAAGTGTGTTGGTGCGTTACGACGATCAACAAGATGCTTCAACCAACAAAGTCTCAATATGGTCAGTCAACTAGAAGTGTCACACACACAACCCTTAAAGACAGCTCATCAAAAATCAACATGATTCAACAAAAGGATCCCACATCCAGATTTCCGGCATCATCCAGATTTATGCCATCATCCATATTTATGGCATCTAGATTTACGACATCCATTTCCGGTATCATCCAGATTTACGACATCATCCATATTTACGACATCCATTTCCAGCATCATCCAAATTTCCGGCATCATCCATATTTACGGCATCCATTTTCGGCATCATCCATATTTACGGCATCCATTTTCGGCATCATCCAGACTTCCAGCATCATCCATTTCTAGATCATGAGGATGTGTGTGATGAGATGATTGAAATGTCCTCCAACGTTGACTCTATTTATATCAATCACTGAGGGTGTGTGACACATTTGTTGGGTGTGTAAAACCTTAAGGCTGACCTGCACATATTTTGAAAGTATTAAAAATAAATTCAAAATAAATGTTCTGCTCATCGGATCAAGATGATCTTTAGATCGATCTTGCACCTCTTCGAAAGATGAACCTAATAAAAATATTGGTGTCTTCATCTGAGCATCACAACATGGAGTTTGGACCTAGTTGTCCAATTTTAACACTCCCTCTCAATTAGGGAGAACTCCATCCACCTGTGCAATCAAACATCGTGCGTCATCCTACCATAACTTCTTTGTTGGCCTCTTTATTTTAGAACAAAAGTGGGTCAGTCACAAAGACATCATTCCCAACTGACAGATTCAACTCAGAGGTCTGAAACCTCTATAGGACTCAAAAAGAGTCTCATACCAACCCGTAGTCGATTTATCTGACCTAAAGTCAGTAGGAGGTCCGAAACCTCACTAGACTTGATCCCAAGAGAGTCATATATACTAACCCGAAGTTAGTCTTACTGACCTGAAGTCAGTTGGAGGTCTGAAACCTCACTTGGACTCAAAGAGTCACATACCAACCCGAAGTTGGTTTATCTGACCCGAAGTCAATAGGAGGACTGAAACCTCACTAGACTTGATCCCAGATCAAGTGGTTGGACACGTGTCACCCTAGATAGAGGGTAAGACAATCTCTGATGTGTCCATTAGTCTTTGCTACTAGTCTCTAGCTTTTCCCACCTCATTGGCCAAATGAAAGGTACTTCCCATGAGTTCGGAACTCAAATGGGTAGGATGCATACGGGGCATAGAACATGAGAGGTGAACCAACTCCATCATCATAACATTGGTGCCCAAGCACACCAACAAGGTTCGGCAAGCCTATCCCTGTGGTTTCTTATAGCTCCGAGAAACTATCCCCAAAGCCCCTCATAGCTCCCAGAGCTCATCGTCCAATAGGATCCTCAGAATAGGGTCGTTCCATGATTCCAAGATTCTCACGGAAGGTTAGGAACATGACCTTCCCCAAAGGCATTGTGAGAATATCCGGGATCTGCTCATCCATTCCTATATGATCGAGCCTTACGACGCCTCACTGTACCATATCTCGGATAAAGTGGTACCAACCATCAACATGCTTGGATCGTTCATGGAACACGGGATTCTATGACAAACGAATCCCCCTCTAGTTATCACAAAGGATAACGGTGGCATCTAGCACATGCTCGAACAACTCACTAAAGAGCTTTCGCAACCAAGTGACTTCACAGCAGGCCATACATGTTACAATGTATTCGGCCTCAGTGGTGCTCAAGGCTACTGACTTCAATTTCCTGCCCGAAGCAGATCTACGTGTGAAGTCGCCTCCAGATGTGCTCTTGCGAATTACCACACTGCCAGCCCAATCGGCATCAGTATATCCATGGAGTGTCATACTCCCGACAGTGTATCTTAGCCCATGGTCTCTCGTGCCTCAAAGATATCTCAAGAGTTTCTTGGCACCAACCCAGTGAATGTTATGATCAACCATGTGTTGACTCAAGGTGTTCACTGAGCAACATACGTCCGGACGAGTGTTCACTAAGAACATCAAGGCCCTTGCGAGTTGAAGATACTCAGTAGGATTTGCTAGCACAGGTCCATCAGTGCTGCCACTTAACTTCTTAAAGTTGAGCTCCATTGGTGTCGATGCGGAGTTACAATCCATCATACTAAATCTTTCCAGAAGCTTCACAATGTATTTTCCTTGAGAAAGGAAAATCTCGCCAGGTCTCTGCCAGACCTCTAGGCCTAGGAAGTAGTGCATCAGTCCTAGGTCCTTCATCTCGAACACAGCAGCGAGCTCCCTCTTGCACTGATGAATGAGAGGGACAACACCTGTCAGGAAGAGGCAGGGCTTACTTCATGATCTTCCTCAAATCTCGGAAGATTGACTACTTTCCTCAGGGAAACATCTTTGTCAAAGGTAACATCGTGGCATATCTCCACTTCCCTTTGACCAGGCACATATACTTTATAGGCCTTTGAAGTTTCACTGTAGCCCACAGACATTGTGGTCTCCCTCTTGATGCTAGCTCCTTTGCAAAAGTTCTTGAACTCGTTCGTCTCATATAATAAGAACATCCTCCCAAGGATGTCACGGGCAGCATACCAGACAGATCGGAATGTACTAATTGCAAGACATCAGATGTCTTTGTGATACTTGAGGGGAAAGGTCCCCCTTGTATGCTTTCCTTCAGCACAACCCTGACATACACCTTCATGATTATTTGAGAACTCAGACATCCCCGTCACCACCTTCCTTGCTTCAGGAAGGGCCTTGTAGTGAAGTTGTTCAAACCTCTAGTGCCATAGTTCAGTCTGTCAGATAGTATCACATGTCATCGCTCCCAGTGGACTTTCTCCAACCTGGTAGAATGTACCAACTCTAAACCCAATCGTGATAGCTTCCTTGAAACTCTTCTTCCACATGCACACCTTCCATCAATGAATGCCACATTGAAACCTTTGTCTTCCATGGCCGAAACAGACACAAGGTTCTTCTTCAAATTAGGTACATATAGTACATCTTGCAGGCGGAGGAATTGACCTTGAGACAAGTGGAGGGTCACAGTCCCTGTCCCTTTCACGGGATATATGGCATTATCTCTAAGGATAATTTGTAGATTAGTATCCTTCTCAACCATATCAGTATGTGCTTCCTTGAACCCAATGATGTGCCTTGAGGCACCAGTATCTATCAACTAGACATCCATAGTGTCGGGTGGAGATGCAGCAGAGAGGGCAGATACAAGAATGAATTCATTTTTTTTATCATCAAAAACATTTGATTCCTCATACCTAGAATTTCTTGATCTTTTGAAAGGTTGCCCATTTTCGCCGGAGGGAGCCTTCCTTTTCTTGACCTTCTTGAAAGTGCATTCTCTAGCATAGTGACCTAGCTCAGAGATGTAGGCAACCAAACTCTTATGAATTGAGTCCCTAATCATCATCTTTGCTTTGATTTCCCCCTTATTGTACTTTGATTTGGCAGCAGTAGTTGCAGTGGATGGAGGCTCATGGATTTTACCTTGCACATAGTCCATGACATCTTGGTCTTCCAAATTAAGATCCACTGTCATCTTCCAAGCATGGAAGTCATCCTTCCCAGTCAATTTTTCACCAGCCTTAAAGCCATTGTAGTTTGAGGAACCCATCCTCTTCTTCGGTGATTGCTACAAACTAGGGCTTTGTCTTCACCTCAGCTCTAATACCATGTAAATTTTTGAAGATTTTCTATGCTTGATGTAACTTTACTTTTATCTCCAATGTCAGTGAGCAATCACATAAACAAGAAAATAAAGTGCTGATAGAACATACCAGTAGATCGACAGAAGACAAGCCAGAAAAATATAAGTGTGTTGGTGCATTGCGGCGGTCAACAGGATGCTTCAACCAGCGAAGTCTCAATATGGTCAGCCAACCAGAAGTGTCACACACACAGCCCTTAAAGACAGCTCATCAAAAATCAACATGATTCAACAAAAGGATCCCACATCCAGATTTCCGGCATCATCCATATTTATGGCATCTAGATTTACGACATCCATTTTCGGCATCATCCAGATTTACGACATCATCCATATTTACGGCATCCATTTCCAACATCACCAAGATTTTCGACATCATCAATATTTACGGCATCATCCATATTTACGGAATTTTTGGCATCATCCAGATTTACGACATCATACATATTTACGGCATCCATTTCCGGCATCATCCATATTTACGACATCCATTTCCAACATCATCAACATTTCCGGCATCATCCATTTCTAGATCATGAGGATGTGTGTGATGAGATGATTGAAATGTCCTCCAACGTTGACTCTATTTATATCAATCACTGAGGGTGTGTGACACATTTGCTGGGTGTGTAAAACCTTAAGGTCGACCTCCACATATTTTGAAAGTATTAAAAATAAATTCAAAATAAATGTTCTACTCATCGGATCAAGATGATCTTTAGATCGATCTTGCACCTCTTCGAAAGAGGAACCCAATAAAAATATTGGTGTCTTCATCTGAGCATCACAACATAGAGTTTGGACCTAGTTGTCCAATTTTAACAACTAAAACAAGAAGTATGAATGAATGAATTGTTTGGCTGCTATCCCTTCCTTTTTATCCTAGGTGAGCTTCTCCATCCCAGGCCCCACTCATTGGTGATTTAGCTTCCTTGAGAAGTTTCCTCCTTCAAAACTGCGCTGCCCTAGTGGATTTCCCTCCTTGTGACAGCGCTGTTGACTTGGTCAACTATAGCTAGCTCCTTGCTTTTGCTCCTCTTCACACTAAAGAGGCTTTATTTTATCCTCCTACCTCAATCCCTTTTCACACTGGGATAGATTTTATTGTGTTTCCTACTTCTTATTTCAAAAATGGAGCAATTATAATGTTCCAAGTAGCAGTGGCTAATTGGGAACATTACAATATTAGACCCGGTTATTCTACCTCCTGTACTCCAAAGAAACATTTGGAGGTTTTTGCATATAATTGTTTCTCTTCCAGTAGTTTGAGCACTCTGTCAACATGTTGAACATGATCCTTCCAAGACTTGTTGTAGAATAGTATATCATCAAAAAATACCAACACAAATTTTCCAATGAAGGGTTTGAAAATGGAATTCATCAACCCTTGAAATGTAGAAGGTGCATTGGTAAGGCCAAAAGGCATGATCAAAAATTCATAATGACCCTCATGAGTTTTAAATGTTGTTTTTGGAATGTCTTCAATCTTCATTCTAATTTGATGATAACCTGAATAGAGATCCAACTTGGTGAAGTAAATTGCTCCATGTAATTTATCTAATAATTCATCAATGAAGGGAATGGGAAATTTATTTTTAATAGTGAGCTTGTTGAGCTCCCTATAATCCATACACATGCGCCATGATCCATCCTTCTTATGCACCAATACTACTAGAGCAAAGAAAGAACTTTGACTAGGTTGAATTATACCAGCCTCTAGCATTTCTGCAAACATACATTCAATTTCGCTCTTTTGGCCATAGCGATATCTGTAAGGCCTGATGTTTGGAGGAACACTTCCTAGAATCAATGAATAGCATGATCATTATCATGAATAGGTGGGAGGAATTTGGGAGTCTCAAACACCTTGGAATGATTGACCAAGACTTTTTGGAGATTTCGAGTAATAGAGGAATTTGATGTTTGAACCTGTAGTGAGCATAATTGTGCAATTACACCTCGTTCTTTCTTCACAAGCTTTGTCATGACATTAGAGTTGATTATCTTTCTCGGTTTTGCCTGCAATACCCCGTAATTCAACTTCCTTTCCTTCCCAAAAAATATTCACAAAAAGTTCTTGAAAATTAAAAGCTATAGTCCCCAAAGATTGTAACCATTGGACTCCTAGTACAACATCAGCACCACACATTGGAATAGAAAGCATTGGACTATTTAATACATATTCCCCCATGGTTAGCTTGATACTATGGCACTTTCCAAAGAAATTTATAGTTCCTCCATTTGCATCTGTCACTTGACATTCTCGTGCTAGATATAGGAAAAAATTCAATTCCTTGGCTATCTTAAAATGAATAAAATTATGTGGACTACCCGAATCAATCAGCACTATTACCTTTCTTTTCTTGATATATCCTTCTATCTTGAGTGTTTGAGGAGTGGTAATTCCTGCCAATGCATTACAAGATATGGTTGGATTCATTTCTTCCTTCTCTGGGGTTGGTTCTTGGTGTATATCCTCCTCTTTTGATGTTTCTTCTTCCTTTTCTTCCTCCTATTTACAATTTATATCAAAATAATTTCTTCTCGGCGCACTTATGACCTTTAGTATATTTTCTATCACAACTATAACAAAGCCCTTCTGCTATTTTTTCCTCCAATTGTTGTGGTGTCAACTTTGTAGCTTGTGGAAGGCTAGGAGCAGCAACATTTCCCTCTTTATAGTTGTTATTGATAGACTTCCTTTTTTCCATAATTTTTCTTTGAACTTTTCTCGCCACCCTGAATGCCTTCTCCAATGAATCAGGTTTCGAAAGGCGAAACTCATGTTGGATGTTATCTTTAAAGTCTCGATGAAGACATCAATCCTATGCTCTTCTAGAATTTGTGCTACCCTGATATTCAATTTTTGGAAGTCCTCAATGCGCTCTGCCATTGAACTCTTTTGTTTGAGATTTATCAATTGGCTAAAGGAGATGTTTCTCTTTGTATCCTCATAATGTGCTATCATTTTCTCTGTAAAAATTGACCAAGTGACAAATGGTTTACGAGAACAACGACATCGATTCCATACAAACTAATTGGGTTCTAAGTATAAAGTTGCAATGCGTACCTTTTGTGTGTTTTGCACATTATGGAGAACAAAATATTGCTCCATCTGTAGTATCCATGTTACCAGATCCATGCCATCAAACTTCCTCATATCGATCTTTGGAATATGGTGGGTCTTAAATCCAACATTAGAGTCTATGAAATCATGAATAACATTTCTTTTGTTCTCATCATGAGTTTCATCTACTACCCTTTTTCCATTAGGAACATTTCTTGTAGCAACTTTGTCAAACCTTCCTTCACACCTCCCATGTCTGCTTTTAGACCATTCCTCATGTCTTCCATGTTTTCTTTCATTTTTTCTTCTATGCCATCGATCTTAGCTTCCATGTCATTCTTCAAACCATCCATGCCTTTCTTCAAACCATCCATATTAGCTTCCATTTAATTTTTGGTTACTTTTTGCGAGAGCAAAATTTGTTGCACTTGGTCTTTTGACATATCATGTTGCACTTCTTCCTCTTCATGCATCATAGTAGAGCTTTCTAAGGGCTTAATGGGTGTGGAATTCTTTTTGGGAGGCATTATAGAATGTAATATCCCCAAAGGGAAATAACCAGTAATACACAGAAATATGCCAGACAGATATATAAAACCAAATGTCGGAACCAGAACATGGAACAAGTACACATAGAATGCCAGAACACTAAGCCATTTTATTAATCTGAGAATACATATATAGGGGTACAAGATAATCAGAATGAGTGCACCTATCCTTGCCCTAGGCAAGTGGAGACCCTCTCAGAACAAATAATGGCTGCAATAGGGACAGCGTCCTAGCTGGCTGAAGAAACTGCTATGGAAAATTGCTGCTGCAATGCACTGGAACTATGAGCTGAAAACTGGAAAGGTAGCTGATCTCAATCCTCCAGACAAACCCCAGAAAATGTGAAGCTGATGCTCCACCTCCGAAGATCCACCAATCAAACCCTCACCAGTGAAAACGATGTCTCTGCCAGTGACAACGCAGAAGCCAAATGAAACGCTGGCAAGAAGGGGTGAATCCAACCACAAATCCTCCAGATGAGATAACCAAACTCCTCAGGGCTGGAAACACTGAAAAACGCTGCCAAAACCCCACACAATAACCCTGCTCATCAGATCTGCGTCCTCCCTAACTGGATCTGCGTCCTCCCTATCCAGATCTGCGTCCCCTCTCTCTAGATCTGCGTCCTCCCTAGCTGGATCTGCTGGATCTGCGTCCTCCCTATCCAGATCTGAGTCCTTTCTACCTGGATCTGCTGAATCTGCGTCCTCCCTATCTAGATCTGCGTCCTCTCTGCCTAGATCTGCTGGATCTGCGTCCTCCCTATCCAGATCTGCGTCCTCCCTATCCAGATCTGCGTCCTATCTCTCTGGATCTGCGTCCTCTGCCCTAGCCTGCGCAGTCTCAAGAAAGGGGGTATCTCCTCTACCAAATCTCCACCAGAAACTACTGCAAATCACCTCTGAAACTGAAGGAAAGAAACCTTGCTCGAGCAGGCACTCGAAGTCCCCCGGAGCCAAGGGTGAGATCTCCGACCAGAGACACTCAGTTTGCACTAAACAGTGCTGCAGACCGACTAAACAACCGGCGTGCTGAAGTAGACAGAAGTCTAGCTCTCAATATCAATATCAAATCAACCATGCCAAATGGAGTGAAACCCCCACCTTTTATAGTGCTAGCTCCCTCAAAACCCTAACTGCGTCCTTGAGTTCCTCTTTGACCTGCGCAGTTACCTTAGGAGTTTACGTGAGGCCTCTCTCATGTGTGTGTGGACCCCCAAGGCTTTCCCCTTTAAGTTACAACGTTGCCTCTACTAGGGAAACATTTTATTTTATTTAAGTGAGTTAGACCCCTTTTCTCACTTTTATTTATTAATTAACTATAGTCGGCAAAACTATACAAAAATCAAATATTCCAATTAGCGGTGCTAATTAGGAATATTACAGTCTCCCCCGGCAAAATGTTGCTTGTCCTCAAGCAACTGAAGTGATGGATACTGTAAAGTCTGCTCGCTCTCCCAAGTGGCATCCTCATCCGGCAAAAATTGCTTGTTCTCAAGCAATGCTTGAACAACCTACTCTCTAGCTAATGCTCCCCACCGATATTGTAAAATATGCCTGGGTCCCACTGAAACCTCTCTGTCTCCTGCATCACTCTGATACGAAAGGATATCTCAATGCCAGGATCCCAAAGTGACCTCTCACAGTACCAGCCAACCAATAATCCTCCCGGATCCCATCGCCACCGTGGCCAATAATCGCCCAAGTCCCACGGCTCAGACTGTGCACTGCCTCTGGCTATGACTAATGCTCTAAGAGGTGAAGACCACCAATAAGCATCAATGCTCCTGGGCTCCTGCTGCGTTGTACCTGTAGCTGCATATGCTACCCCTCCAACTGCATACCAACTCATCACCTCTCTCCAATCCACGTCATGACTCCATCCCATGCTGATCCTGCTCTCTTGAAATTGGGAAGGAGTCCTGAAGTAACGACAACTGGTGCCCTCCTGCCGACTGGGATCTGTAACGTCTACTATGTCCAAGGGCCCCTGCTCCACTGTGCTCCCTACGAAGAATACCGTACCATCAAGAGGGTACCAACTCATGATCTCCCGCCAGTCCATCTTGGAGGAAGCATCTGATGTAGCAACAACAACTGCATGTGGACCATGCCTGGAAGGTTGCCGCCAACCCGTAATCATCTCCCACTGCCAAACTATCACATCTACCTCCAACATCTCCAGAGGATATGGATCTGTAGCTGCTATCACGGTACTCAGTGTCTGTGCATCTGACTGCTCCACCTCAAAGGATGGCCCCAATGCTATCCACATATCCATCATAGGCTCAATGTGGGCACCCATCTGGACCTTACCCAGGGAAATGTCATGCTTGATGTCCATAGTATCCTCCTCTGCTGACTCAGGCTCCCTCATGTGCTGCTCTAGCTGAAGCGTCACAAGTGACTCATCACCCAGAGTATCTCCTATACAGTCCCCTGACTGCTCACCCTGCACACTGTAATACGGCTGCAATCTACTGTCATCATACCTGCATCACTGCTCTTGCTCCACAGAAGCAACCTCAACTGATCCTATGGACTCATATGAAAGAGAGTCCTCACCCTGGCATACAGAAGGAATGCCCTCCTGTTCTACCTCCGCCACCTCATCTGCATAGAATATGCCATCCACCCTCTCGACAAAGTGTCGATACAGTGTCTGGAGCCCAGACACATACTGGGATACTACCTCTGCTGTACCCCGTATCCTCTGCTCATGCATGATCTCGACATGCCCTGAGGGAAAAATGATGCATGTCTCCCTCATGACCTGCTCCCCAAGCGTAGGCTTAGTGATGACTGATGCACCATCTCTGCAACGGATCATCTCATCCCCCAACCTGCGGCTGTCAACTAGCGCACCAACCCAGTGCCACTGCTGAGAAGTCTCTCGCCTAGTGTACTGAGTGTCATCCAAATATCTCGGGTGAACCTCGCATACCCTGCTGCTCACGCCCAAAGTGCCAAAGATCGGAAACATAATCAACTGTACCTGTGAGTGATGTCGAAGCGAGTCAGGTGTGTGAGTCCCCACAGATACTGCCAAGTATCGCCCCTCTGTTTCTCCATCGATCCTGGGTGAAATACCCCCAGAGGTAAGCCCAGTGTCCCTGTCCATGAGTCTCTCTGGAAGCAATGCTCTAAGACCCTGCCGTGTAGCACCGTATGCCCTCGCATACCACTGATCATCCATACACTCCTCAACATGCCACTGCACACTGAGGCATACCTCAGTATGTTGCTGGATACCATGTGCTACTGCTGTAGCACCCTGTACCGTCTCGTGCCCTGACTGTGTCCAGGCATCGGTCACTCTCCGCATGCTCTCAATGTGATGTAGGATACTCCTACTCCACAATGCAGTCCCACACACTATGGTACACCACCATGCTACTCCATGTCCACCGACAATCCACCGCTCAATGCTAGAGGCTCCCACACATCCCTGGATGTGATGTCCTAGAGTTGTGCCTCTACAGGTCCGACTACCACCAATCGGTAACATCGTCTCCACCGTCGCATCACTATACCTACCGACGAAAGGATCATCACTCCAAATCTTCCTCAAGGGGTCCGAGAAGTGAATCTCCCTAAGTGTCAGTAGTGTTACCACCACTGCTCGGCTCTGCTGCGTCCTCTGTGCCCCACACAAAGGTGAAGAATCCTTGGCCCCATACAAGGCGCCATCTAGTGGCCTGCCAATGCCACCTCCTCCGACAAACTCCTGCCAAGGTATGTTGACCACCCCGTGATCCCGTGTACGAGTGTCACACCAAAACAATCTAGGGAGTCTACCCATAAACTGGTGGGCCACTGGAGCTGACCCAAACTGCACATGCTCTGCTACTAGGCCAACTGTACTCTCCAAGGCATAGTCAGCCGACCTGCCTGGGAAATGATAGGTGATCCCACCTGGATCCCAATGCCAATCTGGGGTTCCTGTAATCCCCATGCATAGAAACTCTCGCTGAGCTACACTCGGATCCATCACTATCTCCATAGCCCGCTCCACTGAGTACCAACTCAAAATCTCTCGCCATCCAACCTCAACATGTGGATGCTGTATGCTATGCAACTCTGATCGTCTCATACCGCTATCCAACTCAACATATGAGATCTGACTAGGTGGCTCTGCCTCTCTCTCTCTAATGGGAAGAGATGACCCAACAATACTGCTAGTCCCATCCATGCATGCCTGAAGGGGAATGATCTGACGCTCCCTCGTGCCCTCTGGTTGTACCATCAGGGAATCCAGCTGTTCCCCAATGTGGACCAACTTGGCCGCCGACTTGGCACAAGTCACTCTCATACCCTCCAACTCCTGGTCCTGCAACAAAATGGTCTCCCGTACTGACGCGGCCTTCTCCCTCAAAACTCGAAGGTCCGTCCGAAGCCGATGATACCGCTGTCTGCGACCATCATCCGATACCTCTGTATCCCCTAGTGCCTCATCGATAATGGATATATCCCCTGATACCTCACCCATCTGTCGTGTGCTGCTACCACCCGAAGACTCGGACATGGCTCCAGTCATCACCTCAGTGGATGGCTCTACCGGGGTAGGCTCTACCTCCTCCACTACGATATCAACCGGCACGGTCAAGGAAGACTCTAATGATGGTGAGTCCTGTGTCACACTAGGTGTATCCTCGAACTCCCCGCAATCCTGTGTGTCCTCATCCTCCAAGTGCGAGGTAACCATTTTAATGGTTTCCCTCTCCGATACTCGGTCAAGCTGGAAAGAGGTATCCAACTTGTCCACCCAAGCTTTTTCTGAGCGCCTGGATGACCCGTCAAATGTCGGTAGATGGAATCTGTCCACTGTGTGTTGTAAGCCCCTATCATGTGAGTGCTTGTTCCCTCTGTGAAAGTTGTGAGGTCTACTATCACGCTGGAGCTGAACATAATCTCTACTAGCTGTGCGGTGGTAGTCTCCACCATGATGATGTCGGTGCCCCCGGTGATGATCACGGAGTCTAATGCCATACTGGATCTGGACATATTTTCTGAACGAGAGAGCCTCCATGAACGCTGGTCCGAAAGCCTGGTACTCTGCAAAAATGTCAGCCATCCGAGCCGGATCCATCTCTCACTGTGCTGCTGTCCCTGCGTCCTCTGGCAAGAAGGTAGGCATGGTAGGGCGTGTGGGTGTATGTGATGCCATATGCTGAGTGGCATCATGCTCTCGCAAATGGTGGGATGTGCCTGATCCCTCACCAATCTGAAATCCCCTTGGGGTTTCCCGCTGCCTAACCTCCACCGCAGTGAGTCTCTGTGACAGATCCTGCATTTGGAGGAGCACCTCTCTAAATCTCCTCTCATAACCTGCCATCGGCTCTTTCTGCTATGTGTCTACAGGCTCCTCAGAAACTGCACGGCTGCTGCAAAACCATTCTGCTGCTTAACTTCAACCTCCGATTTACCCACTGAAAACTACTCAGAAAATTCCAAGAATTTGGGAAGGTGATCCTTGTCCAAAACCCAGAAAAACCCAGAAAACGTTTCTCCTAATTCCAAACTTCAAAATTTGACCCGTTATATTTTGGCCCTTTTTCCAACTGCGTTTTTGGTATTGCAACTGCTATTGCTCCGTATGATCTCTTTCCCGATGTCATAGACCACAGGCTGAGCCAGAATTATGCTCTGATACCACTGTAATATCCCCAACGGGAAATAACCAGTAATACATAGAAATATGCCAGACAGATATATAAAACAAAATGCCGGAACCAGAACATGGAACAAGTACACATAGAATGCCAGAACACTAAGCCATTTTATTAATCTGAGAATACATATATAGGGGTACAAGATAATCAGAATGAGTGCACCTATCCTTGCCCTAGGCAAGTGGAGACCCCCTCAGAACAATTAATGGCTGCAATAGGGACAGCGTCCTAGCTGGCTGAAGAAACTGCTATGGAAAACTGCTGCTGCAATGCACTGGAACTATGAGCTGAAAACTGGAAAGGTAGCTGATCTCAATCCTCCAGACAAACCCCAGAAAATGTGAAGCTGATGCTCCACCTCCGAAGATCCACCAATCAAACCCTCACCAGTGAAAACGTTGTCTCTGCCAGTGACAGCGCAGGAGCCAAAGAAAACGCTGGCAAGAAGGGGTGAATCCAACCACAAATCCTTCGTATGAGATAACCAAACGCCTCAGGCCGGAAAAACATCGAAAAACGCCGCTAAAACCTCTACACACACCCCGTTTATCGTATCCGTTGCCCTCCCTAACTCTGACTGCGTCCCTCCCTATCCAGACCGCGCCCTCTCTAGATTCTGCGCCCTCCCTAGCCGGATTCGTCGGATCTGCGTCCTCCTATCTATCCGAGTCCTTTCTACCCTGATCCGCCGACCCGCGTCCTCCCCATTCAAACATTCCCATTTTCTGCTGATTCGCCGATTCGTTGTCCCATCCGTATCCGTGCCCTATCTCTCTCGATCTGCGCTCTTCCGCCCGGCTCGGCGTGTAGCCTCAAGAAAGGGGGTATCTCCTCTACCAAATCTCCACCAGAAACTACTGCAAATCACCACTGAAACTGAAGGAAAGATACCTTGCTCGAGCAGGCACTCGAAGTCCCCCGGAGCCAAGGGTGAGATCTCCGACCGGAGACACTCAGTTTGCACTAAACAGTGCTGCAGACCGACTAAACAACCGGCGTGCTGAAGTAGACAGAAGTCTAGCTCTCAATATCATTATCAAATCAAAATGCCAAATGGAGTGAAACCCCCACCTTTTATAGTGCTAGCTCCCTCAAAACCCTAACTGCGTCCTTGAGTTCCTCCTTAACCTGCGCAGTTACCTTAGGAGTTTACGTGAGGCCTCTCTCATGTGTGTGTGGACCCCCAAGGCTTCCCCTTTAAGTTACAACGTTGCCTCTACTAGGGAAACACTTTATTTTATTTAAGTGAGTTAGACCCCTTTTCTCACTTTTATTTATTAATTAACTATAGTCAGCAAAACTATACAAAAATCAAATATTCCAATTAGCGGTGCTAATTAGGAATATTACATAGAACCCAATACTGATAGGAATGCTTCATTATGCCCTTAGAATCACTTCAAACTGATTTTTTAAACAAAAGTTATGCAATTTTTTTTTTTAAAACACACTTTTTTCTTGCTTTTGAGGAGCTCGATATTGAACCTGATGTATCTCTATGATTTCAGATCCCCAAGATTTTAACTTCGTCCTGTAGTAGCCCTCTAAGTCTTCTTTCCAATGCCACAGTTCAGACCTAATTTGGATTCTTCAAGGCAAAATTGTGCCTGAGTTCCCACAATGACCTAATTATGCACAGGTTCATTAGAGTGAACTTGAATGACATGCCACGTGTCACTGTTTCGACCTTCGACACTGAAATCGATACACAAGAAACTACAATTCGTGCACTTTTGGCCACTTATTACAAATTTCAAATTTGATGTTTGAAACGAATGTTATGACGATTTTCCCTTGGTCACCTGTTTGAGATGAAATTCTGGAGCCTGCAAATAGCTTAACTTCCACAGATCATATCTCCGAAAATATAGCGAACCAAGCTTTGAAATTTTTACACGAAGTTCATCAAGGTTCCGGCTCCAGGTGGTAAAAATTTTAACTTCTGGAGCCTCATAGAAAAAAGGTTATAGCGAAAATTCCAAGATGACCTGTTTGAAGAAGCGAAACCCTAGAATCCCAAGCTTTGATACCAAATGTTATGCAACGAACTCACAAAAATAGAAGAAAAGATAGATCAAAGACTTAGAAATCAACCTCTTCGAGGGGGAAATCTCCTTTGCATTACATAAATGAACAATTCTTCGATGATTCAAATGCCAAAAGCCTACTTTCTATATATAGGAGTCTTAAGGGGTCCCAATATAATCAGAGCCTACATGACAATAGTAATGTAAGGGCACAACAATAACAATAGAGGGCTTCTATGAACCGACGGGGTGGCGGCTTGTTGGTGATTGAGTGTTCTGTGAAGGCACTCGTTCGTAAAGGTCACTGGTTCAAACCCCGTGGGTGCCCATTTGGCGTTAGCCTATGAACCTTGTTGTGTATTATTAGCAGGAGATAATGCCAGCTAGGAAAATTTTCATTGGCAGTAGTGCAATGTGATCTTGTGTGGCAGATATGATTGTATGGTTCTCGTTACTGGTTTCCCTCCTAATTAAAAAAAAGCCACAATAGTGAGCTTCTATGGGGCACAATAACAACACTATGGGGACTACATGGGCACAACAATAACAATAAGGGGGCTACACTAACAATAACAATAAGGGGCTACACTAGTATTATAGGGACCTAACAATAGTCAAGATGAGTTCCACACAACAATCACTATTCTGAACTAAATGTCCATTTTGTTTAAATGAAATTGGATGTACTTATGTTAAAAAAAAATGCAATTATAGATGTCCAAGGTGTGGAAGATTATTTAATTCAAAAGAACATCAAGACAATGGGCAGATGCAAATAAAACGATTAAAGGAAGAAATCACAAAACTTCAACAAAAGAATGAAGCAATAGGGAAGAAATATAAAGATCTCGAAGATCGATTTCATGAAAAATTGAACAGAAAGTAATGAAGAGATTTTGTGCCTAAGAGACCATAATAAAAAATTACTTGAACAAATCAAAAAGTCCAAGATTAAGAAGCAAAAATTAATGTATGAGAACGAAAGTTTTAAGGAGAAATTGAACGAGAATTTGTCGAAGAAAGAAGAAGAAAATTTGCGTTTAAAAACTTTGAATCAAATGTTATTAGAACAAATAAAAAATAAAGAAAAGGATACCAAGGACAAAGTCGACAATTCAGAAAAAGACAAACTTTTACGTATAAGGAATCATAACCAAGCCCTATTTACGCAAATTAAGAAGCTTAAAAGTGACAAGTTAGATCAACTTCAAGAAGAAGTATTGAATTCTTCAGTCGTTTCGGTCCAAGTTGATGATAAAAGAATAAATACCGATCCAGTCAATATCACAACTCAAGAAGAAGAGAAACCTATAGAAGTTAAAACATATTCATGTTAAAGTTCGCCATGGTAAACACACGAGACATGGAAGACATGAAAAAGATAAGACATTAGATGCATTTATTATTCATAAATGGTGCATTTATAGTACATTAGGTAACCCTTGGATTCATCTTCCAAGGTCTCTTAGACTTCTTATGTCCATTCGCCTTCTACACTTACCCATAGAGGATTAGGTGTCCAACATTCCCCCCTTTAATCCGAAGGGGTATGTGTGAGTCCAAGAAGAGAGTTGTAATACGAAAATGGCAAAGTATGAATGGCAGCACTTAGGTTGAATGAGCTCTCTCAAATGTTGGCATAAAGAGATGGTTTAAGGATGACCACCAACACTGGAACGCTTAGTGTAGTTCCCGGAACTCTTCCAAATCTGGCAAGAAGCTGAGGTCTTCTGCTAGAGGAAGTTCTCCTCGTATTTTGAAGAAGGAGACCTTCAACCTAGAAGAAGGGAGGTCTACAACCTATGATGGTTAAGGATGACCACCAACTCTGGAATGCTTGATGCATTTCCTGAAACTCTTCCAAAACTGGCAAGAAGCTGAAGTCTTCTGCTAGAGGAAGTGTCCCAAATTATTTGAAGAGAAAGAATATCAGCCTCACATAGATTGTTTAGGGCTGACCACCAACCAAATGCATGCTCATGGGTATTCGTGTCTCTGGCTACAACTCTGAATCTGGAATGACAGGTTGTGGCTCAGGCTCGTTTGAACTGTTGTGTCTCTGGCTACAACTCTGAATCTGGAATGACAGGATGTGGCTTAGGCTCGCTTGAACTGTTGTGTCTCTGACTACAACTCTGATTCTGGAATGACAGGTGTGGCTCAAGCTCACTTGAACTGTTGTGTCTCTGCCTACAACTTTGAATCTGGAATGATAGGTTGTGGCTCAGGTACACTTGATGTGGCTTTGAAGCTTGTAGATAACCACCATTTCCCCCCCTATTAGATACAAGGTGAGATGATGGCAAAAGCTCAACTGCAAGATTGTTCAATATTCTAGAACAAGTTTTGACATATGACTTAAACATCTTCTTGGTTGTTGATGCCTATTGCCAAGAAGCGATCCATCCAAGATGAATCTTTGTTCTTGCAGGAGGCTTGTTTCTGAAGCATCTGTGTGAAGAATAGGTGTGCCGACCACAATGTTTGCATGGGTGAAGATCGAAACGGTGATCTTTCATATGGCCATCTCAATCACAGTGTTGGCATTTTACAATATGTTGTTGCTACTGTGGAGGAGCAGAATCTAGAACAACTGTAAGTGAGCTATCATGAAGAAATCTGGCATTCTGAAATTTGATGGGCTTGGAGTAGTCCGGAATATGAAAAGAGAACTCCTTGTCATATCCAAGACCTGTTCAGTGCTTATTATTGACAAGTTTTTCCCAAGGTTTTATGATGGGCTTGAGAAGTGCAGGTTGGATGTTTGCTTTTGCATGCAAATCTTCTCTTGTACTGGGCTCAATGATCTAAATAGTTTCTTGTTGCTGATGAGAGTTTGTCTTCGTGTTCTGAACAGAAACAAGTGTAGAATGACAACTCTTTTTCTGAAGCTCTGACTCAAGCTACAAAAATTCAATCTTGTCTTGTGCATCTTGTAGACAATTTTGGATGTCAGTGAGAGAAGCTTTGTTGAATTTTATTGTATTATCCATTGTAGAGAGTGTTGTCGCACAGAATGTCCAGGCACCGTGACAACGGTTCAGATCGGGGGTTGTCACCCTGATCCCCAATCTCTCTATTTAAGTTGTCTCTTTGCAGACTAAGGGGGGTAGACCCTAATGACATGAAGAAGGAGAACTAATTGGAAACCAATCAATTCAGGAGACACAATAAAATGACCAAGTACTTGTTAAGATTTAACGAGATTTTACAGATTCGATTAGATTAAGAGTTTAAGACCAGTGCCTTGTGGAGTCAAATTATCCCGTTATGAAATTAAGATCAAGTAACTAGTAGATAACTGCTGCTAAAGAGGACAATTATCCTACTATGAAAATACCAATCCACCACAACAATATTCAATTCTTCAATTAAATGCTCAATTTATCAGACTGGAAGATAAGCCCTTCTCAACAATGCGATTTAACCTTCGATAAAACACTAAAGAACAATGTTTATTTATTTTATGTGTTAATGTTTTGTTTTATTTGTGCATAGGTTTGCGGGTGAACAAAAGTGTCGAGCAGCAAGGCTGGAAGGGACAACAAAGGTAAGCAGCGAAGATGGCAGCCACAGGGAAGAGATGGACGCGAGGGTAAGAAGATTGTGTACAGATCAACGTAAGGGAGAATGGAGCACGCAGATGAGTGAAGATATGACAGCGGATTGAGGAGAGGGAAAGGAAATTTACGCAGAGGAGAAAAGGAACAAGAAGCTAGCAGCGAAGATGAAAGGGAAATGGAGTGCGATGAGGTAGGCTGGATGGGCAAGCGGGAGCAGAGAACTTTGGATCAGCATGAAGGCAGAAAAATTGGCAGCGGATAGGAAAAAAGGAGGCTGCGTACAGACAAGTGAACGCAGGGAGACAAGGGCTGCGTACAGGAAATTGGACTGCGTGAAAAATGAGGAGTGCGATTGAAGGAGCAGGAAGTGGTTTCAAGCACATGGCGTGAAGAAAGAGTTGAGCAGCCAACAGACCAAAACAGAAATTTGCAGGCACGCTGGTGCATAAGATTTCAATTTTTTTCTTTCACCCAACAGAACTAAAATTGATTTAAAATAAATACACTTGCAATTATTTGATTCTTTAAATGAGATACTGCCCAGATCTGCAATCCAAAACAATCCTGAAGCCAGATCTTACCCTCTAGAGCCTAGATCTAACTCAGATCTAAAAAAATATCTGAAAATCTTTTTGTAAAATCTACACAAGATCAGAAAAACAAGGAACCCAAACTCAAAAATATGCATAGAAAATAAACTCTTAAACTCTAGTGAGTAAAATAAAAATAAGCAGGATTTACAATGCTATTTTACATATCAAAGACCTCATGGCCAGATTTAAAACATTTAGCACAGTTAAAAAGAGAAATTAAGGTAGAGGCACAAGCCCAATAAAGAACCCTGCAAAAAGTGGAACTTAAGATAAGCCCAAGGAATTAGATACGAAGGGCTCTTCAGATCTTATTTCCTTGGGAGCCAGCTAGTCCAGCCGAGGACTTCCCCAAACGCCCAATTCTAAATCCAGAAGATTTCTACACCCTTAAAGTTAAATTGTTAAGTTAATAGAGAAATAAGATAAAACATAAAATTTTCAAAAGTTAGAAATAGTTGCTAACTCAATCCATTTAATATTCTTACCCTAAATCCAGTAACCTAAGCAAGATATCTGTGTAATAGATTACTCTACAAGAGCCATTAATCAACAATTCGTTAAAATAATCACCAGTAGAATATGAATAACAAGTTTACCATAAAATGTTGAAGAGGAACACCACCATCAAAATAAAACCCCAAAGACTTTGTTTGTATCATTCAAGAGAATATTACAGGAGAGCTTCAAGAGCGAGTACACATCAAGAGATTGGATCCTTGAAAGACTGATAAGACCTCTAATTTATAAGATAAAAATCTCCAACGGCTAGTTCGGTTGATCCATGTCAAAGTAATCTCGATTGTTTAGAAAGATTTAATCATCTTTTAATCTTGTTCATTGAAATTATAGATGTTTGAGGAAATTCAAATTTATCATTTAATTCCCTTTTAATTAACTCAAAAATAATATTTTTGAATTAATTACCTCAAAAATTTGACTTTGACTTAACTAACAAGGGCCAAGGGTCCAAAAGTTCTCGAAATTCTCAATATTCCCTTGGCCTGAGACTCTTAAAAATTTATTTTTTAGAGACCCGTGAATTTTTCCATTGAAGAATTTTAAATCACCTAGAACTTAAAATTAATTAAATTTCTAGCTTAGGATTTTTTATTTAATTTGGCCAAATTTAATTAATTGACTAAGAGGAGATTTAATTATTTTTCCAACCCTCTTTACATAAGATAAATATATTTTGACACATAAGGGGGAAAACCCATTCGTGATAGACCCTCAAATAGCTACCCAATTTTGAGACTCAAAACATGATCTAATAGACCTAGCCATCTGTAATAAAATGATCTAGCCAATTAACTAGGATTATTCCCAGATTACTTTACAAAGACTCGATAAAAAACACTAGGACTCACTTATTATCTTGACAACAAAATCCACCCTAGTTTTGGGGTGAGGTTGGAGGGAAAAACTCTGCCGATCACTTGTGTCGAGAAACACAAATGAAACAGTGAGGCAAAAAACCTCCTAGGATAGAAATCGTCACCAAAATTCTAGGCTTACCTAGGTTGTTACATACATGATGATCTTATCTAGATCATTTACATCATAAACATGCAGAATGGGTTTACGTCGTTTATAAAACTGTCGACTGATGATGAAATCTGAATGGCGTGAACACCTCGAACATGATAAATCCCATTTGAAAAAATGGGGGTATACTGTTATGGGGTTGTTGATATAGAGTGGTCAACAGAGAGTATAAAAGTATTAAGTAACTCTAATATTCCTCCAATAGGAACCATTTTTCAGCAAATCAATCTTAGGAAATAGTAAAATAATGAGGAATTATCCAACTCACAAAAATTAAACGAGGATTTTTTTTTTGTTTGAAAAGTTGGAATGTACACTTTCTCTGTTGGCTTTTGATAATCGATCTTATTGTCTTGTCCAAGACCTTTACTCCCTTTCACACCTATATATTTTAACCAACTTTTTTCATGCCTTCAAAACTAACACTCATATTACCACTCATCCATGTATTCATTTTCTAAATCATAACAAACTTCATTCATATCATCCATGCCATACATAGCCTTTATCATATATCATTCGTATATATTTTATATTTCATACGTATTCCCATTATAGGCCATAAAAAATTCAACTTACGCCCACCATAATGCATATATAAAAAAGGCCCAACACACATGAAATACGACTCTCAAAAACTTCAACATACAGTTTTCAAAAGAAGCACGAACAAGTAGTGTCAACATTACTTCGATCTTGAAAATAATTCAACATACCAATCACATTCTGGTCACGGTGCAGCGAGGAAAATTCACCCTTGTCTCGTCCGACCCAATATGGTTTCCAAATTCATGTAAGGTTCACTGAAATCTTTTCTAAACACCGTCCATCAAAATCCATGCAACAATTAAGTCATTGTTTTTGTCTCAAAACATTTGATCAGCAACCAATGAAAGTGAGGGGCACGGTCGACTGGAGTTGGAGTCGTGGGAGTGTCGGTGGAAGAGGAACCGTTGGTGTCAATGCCGCAAAACGTAACCATGTAGCTCTATTTATTTCTGAAACGGGTTTGTTATCTTGACCAAGCAATTCACCCCATTGTTGTTGCTATCGTTGTCTGGATAGCGTGGAGGTATCGTTGTGCCAAGGAACTGTGTAGAGTGTGGTGTTGGAGGGGAGTATACAGTGGAGGAGTTGACTACGTCGAGGATCCAGGCAAACAGAGCGTGGGATATGAGGTCGTTGTCTCAAAGAGTTTGGAGGCGTTGTTTAAGGCAACTGTGAGTAGGTTGTGTAAGGCAACATTTAGAGGCTGCAAGGAGGCTGTGTAAGGCAGGTGGAGCGCAGTGGAAAGGAGCAGAGGAGTGAGCATAAAGCGGGAGGTAGGGAAGGCGGTGAGCGCAAAGCTCGACAACTCAAGAAGAGAGCTGGAATGTTTGGCTGCGTGGGGAAATCAAGGTGAGAATCACGAAGCCCTGCGCTGAGCTGAATTGTAGCTCGGTTATCTGAGTGGGCCACGGGGTTTAGAAGCCCTACGGACCTGGTAAGGCTCGATGGCTACAGAGGGGCCGGAATAAGGAGAAATTTGAAAGGATAGGAGCAGTGTGAGGGAATGCGAGGAGGTCGAGCACCAAGGGACAATGAGAACGACAAGAGCAGTGTCACGGAATGCGAAGGGAGCGTTATGGACTGACAAGCTCAAAGAACAAAGCTGGAATTTAGCTGATTGGAGCAGGGCCAGCAATCACCCACTCTGATACCATGTTAAACTTTACCATGGTAAACACGCGAGACATGGAAGACATGAGAAAGATAAGACATTAGATGCATTTATTATTCATAAATGGTGCATTTATAGTACATTAGGTGACCCTTGGATTCATCTTCCAAGGTCTCTTGGACTTCTTACGTCCATTCACCTTCTACACCTACACATAGAGGATTAGGTGTCCAACAATTCAGATGTTGCAGTTCAAACAATGGAAATTCAAAGTGTTGATTCTATAACCAACTCAACAACAACAGTACCTAGAGTAAATGAGGAAATTACCACACACATGATAAGGGAAAATACAACTAGATGAATTCCTTATCGACATCTGAACCATAAGAGCAGACAACTAAGTCAGTCTATATATTTGAACCATTTAGATCTGAAACACTAAATTTATGTTCCAAGGAATACTAAATTTTGTAGAATTCAGTCCTATGATAACAATTCATTACAAATTTCCAGTGATTAGAAGATTCTACAAAAGGTTAATCTAGGATGATCAGATCCATTCTCAGTCCGAAGATTTTGTTTATCACTTAGAGGATCATATCGTCTTGTATCTAGTGAGATGAAAAGTTCGAAGACGAGAAGATTTTCGAAAAGAGATCAAGCCATTTCATCAGTAAGCTTTGAGGACAAAGATTGTTGAAAAGGCAATGTTATGAATAAATATATACAAAATATTACAAATAATATAAAAAATAATAATAAAAAATAATTATTAATTAGTTAGTTAGTAATTAGTTAATGAAGAGGTATGCCCTTAAGGACATGACTGTTGGTGAAGAGGCACATGCCTAGGGTATATAAGCAGGATCTCACCCTCATTTGTAATCATCTCATATCACATCAATTCTTTTATACAATATTCAATATATAATTATTGTCCTACAATGGATGTCTTTGTCTTCGAAGTAATCTGAAGATTACTCCACTGCATAGACGAACTTCGTTTGTTACAGATGCCTTTGAGAACCAACCTCGTGTTCAGCCTAAAAAAGAATTTAGAGCAAGAGCCTCTGAGGACCAAAGTGCAAGATAGGGATGTTAGTTTTTGTAGCATCAGGCAGGTGTTCTAGTCTCCAATTTGGTTAGAGAGGCTAAGGAACACAAGATCTCCAAACCCAAAAAAAGTTTCAGGAGAAAACACCTAAAGATGGCTTAATTAAGTTAATTAATCAATAATTAAATGTTTCTTAAGTCCAACTTAGGAAAAGTGATCAATTAACAACAATTAATTGAGAAAGGTGAGAATTCTCTATAAACTCACATGGATCGAGTTAGAAATGATCTTAGTCGTTGATCGGGATCTAATCATGGTCGCTGGTTCCCCAACGAGAGATTATAAGAGCAACTCGATGGGGATGGAGAAGATACACTAGTGATCAAGGCCGATTGAATTTCTCAAAGAGCAGAGAGTAGCTAGAGAAGAATTCAAACCAGTGATCCATAGTAGAGGTTGAGGAGCAGCAACAAAGGGATTCCAGAGGAGGTTTCCAGTGTCGGACGAGTCAACCAGGGGAGGTCGAAGTTATTCCACAGGAGGCTGCACAAGGGATTGCGTAGAGCCTTAAGAAGGCAGTTTGATTCAACCAAGAAGGAAATCGATTAAGTTGTTGGAGTTTAGTATTTTCATTAGGAGGCCAAGCGAGTCATTTCCACAAGAAGCAGCGCGCTGAACATCTTGATCAGAGGCATATTTCAGGAGTGCGAATTACAGGTTGTGTAGAGGCCTGCGCAAGGGTCCCGAGAGAGCCAAGCTTGAGTGGCCAGATTAACTCCAGATTGCTTGTGCAGAGGGAGAAATTCTCTCAGATAATTTTTTAAATGATTTCTCAAGAGAGGATTGCCAGTTTGGCATCCAGAATTGTACTCGGAATTTTTTTGCTGAATAATAATGATGAAAACCTCATTTGTTGCACAGTTTTTCCCACATTGGGTTTCTTTTGGGGACTTTTATCCAAAAATAACAGTGTCTTTTTTATTGTGTGCTCTACATTTCTCAGTTCTAGTATTTTATTTTCCTCGACATTTTTTATGGTGAAAAATGCAGTTGTGATTTTATTTGTTATTTGTCGTAGCAAATAAACTGCACTTAATAATACTCAGTCAGAAGAATAATCTCCAGTTGTTGCAATAGAGTGGAAAATTTCACATGGTATCAAAGCAGTGTTGAAGACAGATCAGAAGCTCATAAGCGAGGAGGAAATTTGTGCAGGTTCAGAGGGAGTTTTGCAACACAATTTTTGGGTCTACGGTAAGGGCCAGCTAGGCAGCTTGAATTGCTGGGTAGAGGGTTCTATTTTCAGTTGTAGGTGCAGGAAAAGTTTGAACCAGCCAGCAGCAATTCCAGCAGGCAATGGTATTGTTGGGAAGTAGTTATGGTCAGCAAATTAGTTAGTTCGTTGAGCAAATCTGGGTGCAGTGATTTTGCAGTAGTTTTGTAGTAGCGGAATTAGCGTTGGGCAAGGAAGAGAAAGGCACACACAAAGGAATTTCTTAGAGGGTTTCCAGATCCAGCTGTTAGGAGGAAATTTGTGATTTTCAGTTGCAGTAGAATGTAGCAATTTTTCCATTCAGCTAGCGCGAGTTTCAGGAGCAACAAATTGTATGCTAGATTCCAGAAGACTTCTGGAAGGTTGAGCGAGTTTCCCAGTTGAGGTAGCAGGCAGAGTGAATATCGGAGAAGGGACTTTTGGAGGCAGATAGAGGCATGCCTGTGCATTCCAGAAGGGAGTGCGAATAGCAGAAGGAAGGCCGAGCAGGAAAGAGAAGGAGATTTCTAGATCCAATCTCAAGTTTATTTGAGTTTCGTAGATTTTGCAGTGTTCGATAGATGTTTGTACAAGATTGCCAGAATAGGCCATGTGGAGTTAACCATAACGCAGGTTTGGGCAACAGATCGTTCTGATTATCGGGGACAGGTGCTGGAGGATGTGCTAGTTATCAAGTCTAAGTTGCAAAGCGAAGCAGTTTCCCAATAATGGACAAGGCTCAATAGGAGATAGTAAGGCACCAGATCCAGGTTGAGGTGGAGCTTGATACTTCAACGTGTCAAGATGGCCAGAGTTCATTGCAGATGCAACACGGAAATCAATTAGATCAGTTCTAGTTGTTGCAGAAGGACCATTACCTTTGCTACGAGGATCCACGGTATCATAGTAGTAGGTTCAGTGTCAGCTAGATGCAATCAGAACAATTGCAGTCAGTACTCGAAAGACAGTTGCAGAACTAGTTGTAGTCAGTACTCAAAAGAGAGTTGCAAAACTAGTTACAGTGACATGGGCAATGTGAATTTCCCAATTGCAGGATGCAGGTGCAGTTTTGGCCAGAAGATTCCCAACGCAAAACTACGCAGTCTAGTTCAAGTGCAGGATGACAGTGCAAGTTTTTTGGGAGGGAGCAGAGAGATTTCCCATAAGGAGATCGAGACTAAGAGGGAGTCTAGCTTCTGAGGGAGCAACCCTATGGAAGTTAGCGCTTTAGGCTTTGGGGAGATCAAAATCATCATTGCAATAGTTTCAACAACATTGCAGAGATAGTAGCAAAGCAGTAGCAATAACAATATTTGTAGATTAGAGTTCCCAGAGTTGTAGAGACTTGGGTAGGGTCCAAGAAAGACTGCATCGGACAGGTGTTTCTTCTTGAATCATTACCTTGGCTACGAGGGCCCACTGTATTAGTTAGCAGATGGATTAGTGTTAGTTGGTGTAGTTAGATCTTGAGGGGTAGTTGCGGTGTTGAGATTTTGGGTAGCATCGGATGTGCTCTAGCTCTGAAACCTTGTGGAGGGACTAGAACACATGAGATCTCCAAGAGCCAGAAATCGTTTGGAAAAGCGCCACCTGGTGTAAAAGTTATTCAAATAATCAAATTTTCTAATGGGGACCCTAAGTCTAACTTTGGGAAATTAAAAAAATTAAAGTGAATTAATTTACGCATGTGGGTGAGAATGTTCTAAGTGACATGGATCAAGATTTTTCTAATATTAGTCATTGATTAGAGATTAGATCACGACCGGTGATTTCTCAACAAGAAAATTATTAAAGGAAGGCTTGGGGTCAGTTGGAGGACACACACAAAGTCTAAGAGATCGAATTCTTCTGACGGAGCAGTGCTTGGACGAAGATCAGATCTAAGTGATTCAAAGAAGCAACGAGGGGAGATGCAGTGATTAGTCGAAGGACCAAGAGTACAAAGCAGAGCAAGGGCAACAAAGACGCAGAGGAGGCAGCCCAGCCACTAGAGAGTGTGACGCAGACCCATGCAGAGCTCACGCAGGGGCAGCGTAGAGCCTCTGAGGGACAATCCAAAATTAATTGGGAATCGGGATTTCCAAGCCGACAAGGCTGAAACCTGATTTCTGAGAGGCTGATCAGCGCAGAGGAAGGGTGACGTAGTCCTTCAGCCAAGCCCACGTAGGCTTATGCAGTGGCCACGTAGAGACTGCACAGAGCTAGCTGGAATTTCACCAGTGACTAATCTGGATCAACCGGGACTTGTAGAGTGAGGTAAAACTCACATTTATCTTTGATTGCCGAGGGTTGAGACGTATTTTGGCACCCTAGATGTACTCAGAACTGCTGCTTAATAATAAAAACCCTTAGAACTATTGCATCGGTTTTCCCTCATTGGGTTTTTCTGGGGACATTTGTCCGAAAAATCTTGTGTGTCCTTTCTCTGAATGTGCTTATTCTTCAGTTTCTGATCTGTATAGTTGTGTACGCTGCAATGTGTTTACTATGATGTTTTACTGAATAATTCAGAAAAATAACTTGTTAAGTAACTGAAACAATGAGGAGAAGTAAATCAAATTTACTACAATAGGGATTCTGTTAAGTAGTTTCAGAAATTTTCACATGGTATCAAAGCATTTAGAGATCAGTAGGAGTTGAAGCTTCAAGCTTCAGGTTCGCCGAACCCTGTGACATAGGCTGGAAGTGCAGATCATTTTTCTTCAGTAGAGGCTAGTGGGGCATTGTTTCTATTTGTGCATAACAGTGTCTAGCAGGGTGTGACAAAGTAGAGGAAGCAGTCCCTCAGCAGACTCTCTAGCCAAGAAGTTTGAGATCCGATCAACAGAGTGATTGGAGAGGATTGATTTGACAGAATTGGTGGAGGATTTCCGAGAAGGAAATCACTAGTCAGAGGGAGCGTATTTTCTAAAGGGTTTCTACCGCCAAGAAACCTAGATCCGTTCTCTTGCTGAGAGCAACAATAGAAGAAGGGAGAAGAGCATCCATTTCGACATTTTTTGAGCTGAGATGGCTACACAAGGATTGAGGGATCATGACAGGTTGGATGGAGCATCCAACTTTGTCATCTGGAAGGCCACATCCTGGCAGTTTTGAATGATCTCAAACTCATTGTGACAGATGAGGATGAGTACGCCATGAGTGCTCATGTACCTCGAGAGAAGAGGTGGGGTGAGATAGATCTATAGAGTGGGCTACAGATGGTGGTGGCAGGATCCTTGAGGTGCCCAAACTCTTGGATCACATACAAGCTACAGAAGCCTTAAGACAGTAGCAGGATCACTGGAGTCAGTGGATGCTGAGGATCATGGAGAGGCACAAGGCAGTGCTTGAACGCTGAAGAGGGAGCAGCAGCGTGGAAGCAACAATGCAGAGGCTAATGAAACTTCAGCAGCGCAAAGGGGCAATGCTTACACAATGCAAAACAGCAGCAGCGCAAAGGCTCTAGAGGGACAACGCAGAGCAGCAGCAGAGGGTGCTTCAGTGATGAGATGCAGCCAGACTGACTTGTTTGTCAATTGTTGGGTGATTGTCCTTTAGTTGTTTACTTCTCAACAACTGAGTTGCATTGCAATAGTTAGCAGTGGCAGTGTTATAGGCAACATGATGCAGCAATTTGAGAGGGAGCTGCAGTACAGATGTGGCAGTGACTGTGGCAGAATCATGGGCAACTAGACATAAAGCAACAACACAGTGGATGGAGGGCAAAAGGCCAAGCATCATCAGTGCAAGCAACCGATGCTAGAGATCATAGTAACGCTTTTGGAGTGAAGTGTTGCCAGAGCACATTCCTCGCTAAGAGGGAGTTTTGAGATTTTGGGTAGCATCGGATGTGCTCTAGCTCTGAAACCTTGTGTAGGGGCTGGAACACATGAGATCTCCAAGACCCAGAAAGCGTTTGGAGAAATTCCACCTGATATAAAAGTTATTCAAATAATTAACTTTTTTAATGGGGACCTTATCTAACTTAGGGAAATTTAAAAGTTAAAGTGAATTAATTTACGCATGTGGGTGAGAATGTTCTAAGTGACGTGGATCAAGCTTTTTCTAATCTTAGTCATTGATTAGAGATTAGATCACGGTCGTTGATTTCTCAACAAGAAAAGTATTAAAGGAAGGCTTGGGGTCAGTTGGAGGACACACACAGAGTCTAAGAGGTTGAATTCTTCTAACGGAGCAGTGCTCGGATGAAGATCAGATCTGAGTGATTCAGAGAAGCAGTGAGGGGTAGATGCAATGATTGGTCGGAGGACCAAGAGTACAAAGCAGAGCAAGGGCATCAGAGACGTAGAGGAGGAAGCATAGCCAATAGAGTGTGTGACGCAGACCCTAGAGAGTGTGACGCAGTCCCACGCAAGGGCAGCGTAGAGCCTCCGAGGGACAGTCCAAAATTAGCTGGGAATCGGGGTTTCTAAGCCTACAGGGCTGAAACTCGATTTCTGAGAGGTTGATCAACGCAGAGGAAGGGTGACGTAGTCCTTCAACCAGGCCCACCCAGGCTTTTGCAGTGGTAGCGTAGAGACTGTGCAGAGCTAGCTGGGGTTTCACCAGTGACTAATCTGGATCAGCCAGGACTTGCAAAGTGAGGTAAAACTCATGTTTATCTCTAATTGTTGAGGTTCTCTGTTGGGTGAGCTGAATTTTGGTACCCTAGTTGTACTCAGAACTACTGCTTAATAATAAAAACCCTTAGAACTATTGCACTGGTTTTCTCGCATTGGGTTTTTCCAGGGACTTTTGTCCGAAAAATCTTGTTTGTCCTTTGTCTGAATGTGCTTATTCTTCAAATTCTGATCTATATAGTTGCGTAGGCTGCAGTGTGTTTACTTTGATGTTTTAATGAATAATTCAGAAAAATAACCTGTTAAGTAACTGAAATGAGTAGGAGAAGTAAATCAGATTTGCTACAGTAGGGTTTCCGTTACGTAGTTTCAGAAATTTTCATATGCAGTACTAGTTGTAGTCAAATGCTGAGGGGCGCAGACAATTACTTAGTGGACAGTGCATAGAATAGTAGCAATTAGAGACTCAAGATATAGTTGCAGAGCCAGTCCAAAGACAATTGATTCAGAGTTTTGTTCTCAGTTGCAGTAGTTGCAGTAGCAACATCAATAACATGAGATCAGTTGCGATGCAGAGCAGTGTTGGCAGCAGAACAGATTTTATAATGCAGTGTTGGCAACAACACAGATGTAGAGTTGGTTCAGCTAAGAGTGGCAGATGAATCAAAGTTACACAGTGGCATGGTGGACAATGGCAGATTGTCACAGTTGTCAGACATCAATGTGTATGGAGGATGTTATGGAGACAGAGTGAGAGAACATCTTCCTCGCTAAGAGGGAATGTTAGTTTTTGTAGCATCAGACAGATGTTCAAGTCTCGCATTTGGTCAAAGAGGCTAAAGAACACAAGATCTCCAAAACCTAGAATTTTTTTTAGGAGAAAACACATAGAGATGGCTCAATTAAATTAATTAATCAATAATTAAATGTTTCCTAAGTCTAACTTAGGAAAAGTGATTAATTAACAACAATTAATTGAGATATGTGAGAATTCTCTAGAAACTTACATGGATCGAATTAGAGATGATCTTGGTCGTTGATGGGGATCTAATCATGGTCATTGGTTCATCGAGAGATTATAAGAGCAACTCAATGGGGATGGAGAAGATACACCAGTGATCAACGCAAATTGAATTTCTCAGAGAGCAGAGAGTAGCTAGAGAATAATTTGAGCCAGTGATCAATAGGAGAGGTTGAGGAGCAGCAACAGAGAGATTCTGGAGGAGGTGTCCAGTGCCAGAAGAGGCAACTAGAGGAGGTCGAATTTATTCCACAGGAGGTTGTGCAAGGGCTTGCGCTGAGACTCAAGGAGGCGGTTCGAGGCCGGGATTTTTATCAAGAGGTCAAGCGAGTCATTTGCACATGCAACAACTAGTAAGACGTCTTTATCAAAGGCAGATTTACAGGAGTGCAAGTTATAGGTTGCGCAGAGGTAGCGCAAAGGCCTGCGCTAGGATCTTGGAGAGCCAAGCTCGAATGGTCAGTTTGTTGCCAGATTTCTTGTAGAGAGAGAGAAATTCTCTTAGATAATTTTTCCAGTGATTTTTTAGGAGAGGATTGTCAGTTTGGCATCCAGATTTGTACTCGGAACTTTTGTTGCTGAATAATAATAATAATAATAAATAAAACCCTCATCTGCTACACCAGTTTTTCCACATTGGGTTTTTTCGGGGACATTTGTTCAAAAATAACGGTGTCATTTTTATTGTGTGTGTGCTCTATATTTCTCAATTCTAGTGTTTTATTTTCCGCAGTGTTTTTTTATGGTGAAAATTACAGTTGTGATTTTATTTGTTATTTTCCGTAACAAATAAATTGCACGTAATAATAATCAGTTAGAAAATTAATTTCTAGTTGTTGCAATAGAATTGAAAAATTCACAAGGGATACCTCTCTCCCCCAGTGGTAGGGTCTCTGAGAGATAGGACGAGGACCAAAGTGCAAGATAGGGATACCTCTTTCTCCCAATGGTAGGGTCTCCAAGAGATAGGACTCTTAGTTCTTGGTAATATATCTTGGAATGATGATAACATATCACCAGGCTCCACGTGACAACTTCACACCTATCGCACCTGTTTTAGGCTTTCCCTGGATGATAGCAACAAATTTGAATTTGGGCCCCACAAGGAGAGCTGGTCTCTACAGTAGCTCTGTCAGCATTTCCCTTGAATTAACTCTGTTCATTTCTCAACTCTTTTGTAATTTTATTTATCAATTTCAGAGAAATTGATGAATAAATGCCTTTAGCAATTTGGGAAGATTTAAATATATACCCCCGAACTTTAATTCTACCGCCGAACCTTAGAACTAAGGTTGTCACCCTTCAGAATCTTATATTAATAACCCGACGCATTTTAAATAAACAACTTTAGGCCTCGAGTCCACCATACAATGTGGATTTTAACACTTTTTAGACACCGTACCTTTGATTAACCTTCGAGCATATCTGAGGGCGATCACCGTTCGATAGCCAGCCTCCAGATCGGACAGTGTACGTCAATATCGTACTGACTTAACCGTCGATCGTTAGCGCGCGATGAGAGCGGGTTTCAAAACCACTCAAGGACACGCGTCACTCGGTTTATGGGATCGCTCCAATTCCTTAAATACAGCCTATCTCACAAAGGCGGTGCGATCAAAACCGCTTCCAGCTTTTGAGCAGTGATTGACTAAACGCCTTCCTTTCTATGCTCTCCCATTCACTAACTCAGGGTCGAACCTTGGGACAGGAGTTTCCATTAACAACAAAACAAGTGTATTTCTCTCATAAACGGGTTCTTCCACTACGACAAGAAGTCCATCGTTCTATGGGCAACCACACTACTGGTGCGCACGTTCAAGAACTCAAGGCATACACACGACTCGACACCTCCAGTCAGGTCCCGTACATCCCTTCAAGGTTTCTTACAGGGGTCTATCTCAATGGAGCTAATTCCGATCATTCAAGAGAAATCTACGATCAACAATGGACAGAGAGGCATGCGGAGTTTACACAGCAACTCTATTCAACAATTATACACAGAGTAGTGTTCAACCATCTCGAAATTAAACAACTCCGACGCAAAATCAATTCAAAGACAATCGAATTATCAATGAGCACCGAATTTTATTCAACAGGAAACAATGGCTTAACACACAAGTTTACTATGGAAATCTCCTCTCTCAATACTCCTGGGGATACAATTTATATGTATTATTACATGTCTCTTCGGTTCCTCTGTAAGGACCGTTTCTATTCTAACAAAACCTAATTACATTATTCGAATAACTGAACAGGACAGATGGACTAAGCCAAACTATTCGACTTATACTAACTCCAACTAATCTAAATGCAATAGTCAGCTAAGGTATTGACACCTTGCTGTTACAAATTCAAATGATTTTGAACCCTCCTAGCCACAACATGTGGACAAAACTTCCTACATTGCTGGCTGGTGTCTAATGCCCCTGCATTAGTTTCCCGAGGGCAATTTTCTTCATAGACTCCTATCCATGAGCTCCTCCACTGATCTGCCTATCTTCTGCAACATTCCTTCAATCATCCAAGTGGCATCTTCGTCTGGCTGGTCCTTCCACTTGATCAAGTACTGAAAGTACTCTTGTCCTCTGGTCTTCTTGAACACTCTTTTATTCAATATCTTCTCTGGCTGCAGTGGTTGTGCTGGAGGTAGCTGCTTTTCCCACTCAATCTGTTCCTTGTCTGTTGGTCCCTCTTCTGCACCATCATCTTCATACTTGTACAAATCTGCAACATTAAAAATGGGAGATATTCCAACATCAGGAGGCAATTCAATCTCATAAGCATTAGCAGAAAACTTTCTAAGTATCTTGCATGGCCCAATCTTTTTGAACTTCAGTTTATTATACTGCTTCTTTGGGAATCTCTCCTTTCTCAAGTGCGCCAAAACCAAATCTCCTACTTCAAAATGGACTTCTTTTCAGCTCAAGTCTGCTCTGCTTTTGTATTTGATGCTACTGCCTTGTAGCTGCTGTTTCACTTGTTCATGTATGGCTTGGATTTCTAAAGCAAATTCCTCACCATCAACACTCCTTAGCTCTACCTTTCCCAGATTTCTTAACTCTGATATTCCTCTGGGGTGCATTCCATAAACAATGTGGAATGGACTCTGCCCTGTGCTTCTGTTTGGTGAGTCATTATATGCATACTCTGCCTGGGGCAAAATATGGTCCCACTGCTTGGGATGCTCTCCTGCAAGACTTCTCAACAAATTTCCCAGACTCCTATTCACGACCTCAGTCTGTCCATCAGTCTGAGGATGATAAGCTGAGTTGAAACTTAGTTTGGTACCAAGTTTCTTCCACAGTGTCCTCCAAAAATTGCCCACAAATCTGGTGTCTCTGTCTGAAACAATACTCTTGGGCAACCCATGCAACCTAACAACTTCTTTGAAAAATAAGTTAGCAACATGGGTGGCATCACTAGTTTTATAACAATAACTGTCTAACATCTCTTTGATTTCTATTGGCAAATCAGAAATCTTTGTAGAAGTAAGAACTACTTTAGGCTTGCAAACTAAATCAAAGCTTACCTCTTCTTCTTCAATCTGCTGTAGATATTCCTTCCTGCTCAGCAACAAGGTCTTTGGATCAACCACTCTGCTTGATGGTTCTCCTTCTTCCATGGGTATCAATGTATGATGTACCCCATCCTTGAAGAACTTGTAAGTGTTATTCTTGCCATCATGCACTGCTGCTCTGTCAAACTGCCAAGGTCTACCTAGCAGTATGTGACACACATCCATGGGCATCACATCACACAGGACTTTGTCTTTATAGTTGCCCATTTGCAGCTCTATCTCACACTGTTCTTTTACAATCAGCTGGTGCCCTTTATGCAGCCAGGACACCCTGTAGGGAGTTGGATGCTCCCTTGTCTTCAGCTTCAACTTCTCTATCACCTCAGTGGAAACTAGATTGTCTGTGCTGCCACTATCAATGACTAGCTAGCAGCATTTCCCTTGGACTTTGCATATCCTCCTAAACAAAGTCTTCCTTTGTGCAGGCTCAGTGACCTCTTTGGTTTGTTTCAACAGGACCTTCTTAACCACCAAGGACTCTCCCCTCTCTAGTAGAATTTCTTCTTCAATTGCTGCCTCTTCTCCAGCCTGGGCAACAACAGCATTTCTTGGACCAGCACCCACATTCTTTGGGCACTCATAGTGCTTATGTCCCACTTGCTGACATCTATAACACCTCAATTCTCTACCTCTGCCTCTGCCTCCTCTTCCTCTGTAAGAACCCCTTCTGCCTCTTGCATCACCCTTTGTAGATGCATTCTGAGGTGAGCTACTGTTAGCTCCATCTCTAGGTGTAGTAGGCTTTCCTCTACCACCCTGACTTCCCTTTCCACGGAAAGTACCTCTCCCTTTGGCAAACTGCTTCCTCAGGAGTTTCTCCTCTACTTTCAAGGCCATCTGATAGGCCTCTTCAACCGTCTTAGGAGACAGAAGACCAATCTCATCTTGGATCTCCAGCTTGAGACCATTCACATATCTGGCAGTCTTCTCTGGCGTGCCTTGAAATTGCCCAGCTCTTATGCTCACTCTATAGAATTCTTCTGTGTATTCCTTTACTGTCAGCAACCTCTGTCTCAGGTTCTGCATTTGCCTAAACAATGTTAGCTGATAATCACTAGGCAAGAATTTACCTTTTAACTTAGCCATCATTCTGGTCCAGCTTTTGATAGGCTGCTTTCCAGCTCTCCTTCTTTCTGGTTGCACTCCATCCCACCAAAGTGCAGCATATCCCTTCAGCTTTGTTAGTGCAAACTTGACCTTCTTATCCTCGCTCATTTCTTCATAATCAAAGCACTTGTTCATTTAATTAATCCAGTCCACCAGCTCCTCTGGATTCAGTCCTCCTGCAAAACTTGATACTTCAATCTTGGGCTTAACTACAGACCCCAGAACAGTTCTGAGGAGCCTCATGTCAGGAGGAATCTTAGCAATTTCTTCAACTTCTTCTAATTCAAGTTCACTGATGTCTTCAGGATCTCTGGGTTGTCTTTGCTCTATGGCATCCATTCTGGCTTCGAACCTATGCAAGGTCTCCAACACTTCTGCATTGGCAACGGGTCTCCCTCTGCCAGCACCTCTACCAATTTGAATTGCCATGTTAATTCTCTGCAAAAACAACTCAAAAACAGCTCTGATACCACAATTGACAACAACAAATTTGAATTTGGGCCCCACAAGGAGAGCTGGTCTCTACAGTAGCTCTGTCAGCATTTCCCTTGAATTAACTCAGTTCATTTCTCAACTCTTTTGTAATTTTATTTATCAATTTCAGAGAAATTGACGAATAAATGCCTTTAGCAATTTGGGAAGATTTAAATATATACCCCCGAACTTTAATTCTACCGCCGAACCTTAGAACTAAGGTTGTCACCCTTCAGAGTCTTATATTAATAACCCGACGCATTTTAAATAAACAACTTAAGGCCTCCGGCCCACCATACAATGCGGATTTTAACACTATTTAGACGTCGTACCTTTGATTAACCTTCGAGCATATCTGAGGGTGATCACCGTTCGATAGCCAGCCTCCAGATCGAACGGTGTACGTCAATATCGCACTGACTTAACCGTTGATCGTTAGCGCGCAATGAGAGCGGGTTTCAAAACCACTCAGGGACACGCGTCACCCAGTTTATGGGATCGCTCCAATTCCTTAAATACAGCCTATCTCACAAAGGCGGTGCGATCAAAACCGCTTCCAGCTTTTGAGCAGTGATTGACTACAGGTCGAACCAGGGTTAACGCCTTCCTTTCTATGCTCTCCCATTCACTAACTCAAGGTCAAACCTCGGGACAGGAGTTTCCATTAACAACAAAACAAGTCTATTTCTCTCATAAACGGGTTCTTCCACTACGATAAGAAGTCCACCGTTCTATGGGCAACCACACTACTGGTGCGCACGTTCAAGAACTCAAGGCATACACACGACTCGACACCTACAGTCAGGTCCCGTACATCCCTTCAAGGTTTCTTATAGCGGTCTATCTCAACGGAGCTAATTCCGATCATTCAAGAGAAATCTACGATCAACAATGGACAGAGAGGCATGCGGAGTTTACAAAGCAACTCTATTCAACAATTATACACAGAGTAGTGTTCAACCATCTCGAAATTAAACAACTCCGACACAAAATCAATTCAAAGACAATCGAATTATCAATGAGCACCGAATTTTATTCAACAGGAAACAATGGCTTAACACACAAGTTTACTGTGGAAATCTCCTCTCTCAATACATCCGGGGGATACAATTTATATGTATTATTACGTGTCTCTTCGGTTCCTCTGTAAGGACCGTTTTTATTCTAACAAAACCTAATTACATTATTCGAATAACTGAACATGACAGATGGACTGAACCAAACTATTCGACTTCTACTAACTCGAACTAATCTAAATGCAACAGTCAGCTAAGGTATTGACACCTTGCTGTTACAAATTCAAATGATTTTGAACCCTCCTAACCACAACATGTGGACAAAACTTCCTACATTGCTGGCTAGTGTCTAATGCCCCTGCATCACTGGACATAAAGTGGTGCAATTTTTTTCTTTTTCTTTTTTTTGAAAATGCTAAACTTGGTTGTCTAGTATATCCATTAAACTATGGTATGTCATTGAAAAATTGTTTGTCTTCAGATTTGATTTTTAAGGACATATTACTATTAATAATTAGTAAGATACAAACGATACTTCAGTCTCCAAGTAAACCCAATGGCAATGCATAAGATTATCATATTTTAATTCTTCAAACTTATAATTTATTTCCTTTTTTTGGGCTGGTATGCAGATAATATACCATAACAAGCTGTCTGCTGATCCTATTCTGGTGAAGGAAAAATGCACAAGATTATTAGATGTTGATTCTTCAAACTTCCAATTTATTTCCTTTTGTTGGGCTGTTATGCAGATAATATATCGTATCAAGCTGCCTGGTGATCCTATTCTTGGTGAAGGGAAGCCAGAAAATCAGAATCATGCCATTATTTTCACTCGTGGAGAAGCTCTTCAAACAATCGATATGAACCAGGTATGCTTAGTTTCCATATGCTTATCAGATATTAAATATGTTATTGTTTACTCAATCGATACTAAGTTCCAACTCTTCAACGTATTGAAGGACAACTATCTAGAAGAAGCTTTCAAAATGCGAAACGTGCTACAAGAATTTCTTAAGAAACATGGTGTACGATTCCCAACAATACTTGGCCTTAGAGAACATATTTTTACGGGCAGGTGAGTCTCTTATGGTGTCAATATTACAGTTTCACAGGCTGAAGTTTTTTTATATTTCAAAATTCAAATCGAAGGGAGTTTAATTGGATGTGGAACAATAGAATCTGTTTCTCAATATGTTGAGAAATTTCGCAAATCAATTTAACTGTATCAGACAATACAATTATATACCTAGAAACTTTAGAAACTTAAATTAGAAATTGCTTGATTGATCTTCTGTCGATCCTGCCAGATTCAATAACATGTTCTCTTTCTTGTGATTGGTGCAGTGTTTCATCACTTGCTTGGTTCATGTCAAATCAAGAAACTAGTTTTGTTACCATTGGACAACGATTGCTAGCAAGCCCGCTTAAGTAAGCTTTCTAAAAATATGTTGTGATTAATTCCTTAATTTTTTCTTATTAATGAAGGGTTGAAGACAAAATGTTTCATCCTCAACCTGATCAAGAAATTGTGACTGTTTTTGAAAATGATACTTCATAAAGTAAAACGTTAATGAATTAGTCAGAATTACAGAGCATTTTGTTACAGCATCTTATAATGTTTGCTATGATGTTTGCTGATGGTCGACTAGAATTTTGTGGGTATTCATGTGATATTTTTCTTGATATTGTAATGTATGTTTTTTTTCATATCATTGTCTAAACATATTGCTCAATGCTAGGGAACATCAAGACAAGGGATACAGAATTGAGAGAGGGAGGAGATGGTGACAGTTGAAGTTTTATTTCTCTAATACTGTTGAGATTTGGAAGGGTCCTTTTCTTTTCTTGCATTTGGTGGGACTTGGTTTTGATGCTGATTGCATCAATGCTGTAGTCCCATGGGAGTTAAAGATGGATCGTTCAATAGTGCCTTGGAGGGAGCATTCGGAGGAAAGACCACTTCGATTTTCTATGTTTAACTTTTTGCCGAGTCATTCCTCTATTTGCCTGAATTTTCTTTAGAGTCCTATCTTTTGATCCTTGCTGAATTATTCCCCAGTCAGTTTTTGTAACATTCATCAGAAGCAATGCAATCTATGACCATGAAATGAGCATACTTCAAGATGTTGTATAGGTAGTGGAAGAGGTCAAAATGGAAGTTGAAGTGCTGGAAGATGAAATGTTTATGTAACTGATGTATATTGTAATTAATTTTGCATCTGATAATCTTATCTTCTTACAAGAAACCTGTGTAAATGGTAGGGTCTCAACTAGTATTATGTGGTTATCAGGTGTTGTAACTGTACTTGAAGCTAATAAAAATTTGAAGGGTGTGTTTGCACTCTGTAATTGTGTTTCTATGTGATGATATTTACTTTGTATGGAATGCTTCTTGAATTGTTGAGTACCGTTATTGGATACATGTTCTGTGTATGATCTTGCCTTGAATGAGGAAATGATAGGATAGATATTGTAATGCCAAGTCATACCGTTTGAGTCTCTTTTTCTTCTTTTATGATGCTGGCACATTTCTTCTCCTATACAACTAGTTATATGGCTATTCTTGTTCTAATTTGGTTGTACAGCCTAATTTTTCTGCTATATGGCTTGTCTTTTGACCTGTTTTTCTGCTGTACAACCTGTTTTTCTACTGCAAGGCCTGCTTTTCTGGCCTGTATTTTCTGCTGTGTAGCCTGTTTTTTTGGCATGCTCTATTCTGCTGTAAATTGTACAATTCTGTTATACGAAATTTATGCTACACGGGCACTGACCTCTGTAACATGTATGGCTGTTATGACTACCTGTCCTTTACACTCCTTCCATTGCTCTGTCTTCTGTTGCTGCTACAGGCCATACATTTCTCTTCAAATTTCACTAGTATGGACTCCTGCAAAACCATATTAGCATTGTGATCTGGATGCGTCTTCCTTTGATGAGAGCTAGTTCATACCGATTATAGGATTGCAATTAACTGCTAGATGAGATTGTAGGCAAGTTTGTTCATATTTTCTTTATTACTCATTCCCTCTTTCTTGTACGTTTAGGGTGCGCTTTCATTATGGACATCCTGATGTATTTGATAGATTGTTTCACCTCACAAGAGGTGGGATAAGCAAAGCGTCAAAAATTATCAACTTAAGTGAGGACATTTTTGCAGGTAGGTATTCTGTTGTTTTTTATTTTCTACTGTGCCCTTGTTATATATTTACATTTATATATATTATGATTTAGTTACATATTTGTATGTGGAGGGATGTGTATGAAAGGCTTCCCTGTTATTACATTGATATATTGCTGCATTAAATTTTGAATAACAGATGTATAGATATATAAATGTCTATAATATTATCATTATCCTTTTCCTTCTAGGATTCAATTCTACGTTACGGCAAGGAAATGTAACTCATCATGAATATATGCAAGTTGGTAAAGGTCGTGATGTGGGACTCAATCAAATATCACAATTTGAGGCAAAGGTGGCAAATGGGAATGGTGAACAGACTTTGAGTCGTGATATTTATCGACTTGGACACCGCTTCGACTTTTTCCGGATGATGTCTTGCTATTTCACTACCGTCGGGTTTTATTTCAGTTCCATGGTAGAGATAAATTGCACTCTTCTTTTTCCCTATTGTAAAAAAAATTGTTGTGTTATTTGAGTATGGTTTTCCATCCTCATTTTAAATCTCAAGAGCATACATCATTGATTGGTTTGTGGTTTAAATAATAGTAATTATCTGGCAGATTAGCATGATTCAGCACGCTTATGAAAAAAAACTTCCGGTATGTGTATTGCAGGTGACTGTACTTACAGTGTATATTTTTCTGTATGGTCGATTGTATTTGGTTTTGAGTGGACTTGAAGCGGCAATGTTACGTGAAGCTGCTTTACAACACAATTCCCTTCTGGAACCAGCCCTTGCTTCACAATCATTTGTCCAGCTTGGTCTGTTAATGGCCTTACCTATGTTTATGGAGATTGGCCTGGAACGAGGATTCCGCAAAGCCTTAAGTGACTTGGTGGTCATGCAGCTGCAGCTGGCCTCAGTTTTCTTTACTTTCTCTCTTGGGACAAAGACACATTATTATGGCCGCACATTACTTCATGGTGGAGCAAAATACAGAGCTACTGGGCGTGGATTTGTTGTCTATCATGCTAAGTTTGCAGACAACTACCGCTTCTATTCACGCAGTCACTTTGTCAAAGGACTTGAGCTGATGTTGCTCTTGATTGTGTACACTGTTTATAGCCATTCATATCGTAAGACTGTTGTCTATATCTTAATCACTTATTCCATGTGGTTTATGGTTGGGACATGGCTATTTGCACCTTTCCTGTTCAATCCTTCTGGATTCGAATGGCAAAAAATTGTGGATGACTGGACAGACTGGAATAAGTGGATCAACAATCGGGGAGGTATTGGTGTGATACAGGAGAAGAGTTGGGAATCATGGTGGGATGAGGAACAGGAGCATCTCAAGCATTCGGGTTTGCGGGGACGGATTTGGGAGATATTGTTATCACTTAGATTTTTCCTCTATCAATATGGATTGGTTTATCACCTAAATATTGCACATGAACACAGGAGTGTTCTGGTATGGTTTGTACATCCTCTTATAAGTTTCCATTATTGATAAAATATGCTTCATCATTTATTGGAGTGAGTATGATGGGACATGTTTTTTGGGAATCTAATGTTTGCCTTGCCTTCAAACTGCAGGTATATGGGCTATCTTGGCTTGTCATTGCAGTCGTTTTATTGGTATTGAAGGTAGACAGTCCTCCTACTTCTAACATTTTTGTTTAATCTTACAAGTTGGGAAGAGAATAATTTCCAAGTTTGATTTTTCTGTATGGACTGTGTTCTTATTTTCCTTTTTTTTACAAAAAAAATTGCCATGAATTAATGAGCCACGGCCATTGCTCCAAATTGCTTGGATTGGGTTTTAATATATCTTTTGGAAAATCTTACTGGCATACCACTTATTTCAATTTTTGCATCCGCAGGTTGTATCCATGGGAAGGCGGAGGTTCAGTGCAGATTTTCAGCTCATGTTCCGGCTTCTGAAGGGGCTTCTTTTCATTGGTTTTTTATCAGTTCTCATTATTCTCATAGTTGTCTTTGGCTTGACCATAGCAGACTTGTTTGTATGTTTCCTTGCATTCATGCCGACTGGATGGGCCTTCCTGCAGGTAGTTAGCATTGATGTTGTGCTCTTTATGTCAGTTATTTCTAGTCGGGAATGGAAATTGGTAGTACTTTATGCTGAGTTCAAGATCTGGATTTTGTTTGTGTAGATTGCACTGGCCTGCAGGCCTCTATTTCAGTGCTGTGGACTTTGGGATTCTGTTCGTGCCCTTGCTCGTAGTTATGAGTATGTAATGGGACTCCTCCTTTTCACACCAGTTGCTATATTGGCTTGGTTTCCATTTGTATCGGAGTTCCAGAGTCGTTTGCTCTTCAACCAGGCCTTCAGTAGAGGCTTGCAAATTTCACGTATTCTCACTGGTAGGAAATAAGATTTGCCTTCTATAAGCAGCGTAATACACTACTCTCTCGTGCATGTTCATCTGGAAAGATCCCATGTATTAGGTGGACGTGATTTTTCAGCCTCACTGTCCACCTAGGTCAGGATTGATTCTATAAGCAGAGTAATACACTACTCTGATCCATGTATTATGTGGACATTAGGCTTTTCACCTTAAGTGTCCACCTAAGTTGAGAAATCTATAGATGGTCAAGTGTAACATTCTTCTTATTTAAGGAGAGTAGTTCTTCGCATTATTTCCAAATTCCTGTTTGAACAACTATCATGACATGGAATTACATAATCTTGCAGCCCCTGTGATATTTTATAGTGGTGGGTGTGCCAGATCACGTGCAACTGATTTTATTTTATTTGAGCAAATTCCCATTCTACATTTATGTGAAACACAACAATATTTCTGTGGTAATGAAGGTAGCGAAGTGAGTGGTGAAGTTGCATATCTATGGTTTGAACAACTGAGGTGACCGCTGAAATCGTTTTCCCAATGTGAAATCATGGATCTTAAACAGTATTTATAACTTGTGACCATTGAACATCTTGTAAATATTGGAATTGGAAATATGATATATCATATTGGTCTTTATAGTAAATTAGTTTGTCTTCGATGTTATAAATATGCAAGCAAAATCAGATATCCAGACGTTATTCCACCTTATTCCTACATCTAATCGAAATTGATTTTTTTAATTTTTTATCCTTCACTTTTTACTTATTATATTAATTGATTTATTTTGACAGTAAACTTCGGACACCGATTCTATTAATTTTAAATACGTACTTATGCACCACCCGCAGGAACACTACAAATTCATTTTTTTAAATTTTTTATTTTTTGCATTAATTTATTTATTTTTCTTTCTTCCATTCTAATAAACTTCTTTTGGAATTTGGGCATGAGTCCACTAGCAAAGCTCCTATTTTTTGCATTAATTTATTTCTAATTTATTTATTTTGACATTAGACCTAAGATGCCATTTTTTTTTCATTCTAATAAACCTCTTTTGGAATTTGGGCATGATTCCACAAACATGTCTCTAGCAAAGCTCCTTGAAACCTTGAGAAAAGTCAACAGTCTTCGCTAAAATAAACCCATTGTCGTATTGGCAATTTTTATTTAGAGTATTTTACACATTTTTCTATTGCCGCACAATGGAGGGGTATTACTTGGCATGGGTCCAATAGGTGTAAGGGAAATTGTCGAGGTGGGCTTAAATGTTAAATTAGTTTATGGAAAAAATGCTTGCAATTATTAAACCAAATAAGATGCCAGAAATTTTGTTTGAAGTGTCATTATAGTGCAACATGAGCCTTGTAAGTATCAAGGGAATTAATATTTAATTAAAAGTTGCATGTATATATAATATATATCACATTTAGTTTTTGATTTTGAGATATTTATAAAAGTTTAAGCTTAGTGTGTAATATTTCAAGTAGAAATAAACAGCAATATAAAACGACATAAACATGAAACTTCAATAAATAGAGAGACATCATACATAGAATGCAAAACATGAAGAACGCTAACCATTTTATTATATACTGAAAGTGAAATGAGTACAAAGGTGATCAGAGTGATGGCATCTTGGCTTGCACAAGGCAAGCTAGAGATACTCTCAGAAATACTCCCGGAATGGCTGCTCTAGCTATGACTGTGTTATCTCCAAACTGCTGCAGCTGCTACTGTCGGACTGTTGCTGCTACTGGAATAAGATGACTCTTTGGGGTAGTTCCCCTACTTAGAAAAATATGGGACTTTGGGAATGAGCTCCTCACTCAATACCCAGAAAAGCCCAGAAAGGGTTTCTGGAATGAATGACTCTGGAAAATCACGTCCCTAGAGAAATCACGTTGTCCCAGTGGAATATGTTGGCCTTGAAGATTTCTCTGCAAATGGTGGCCTCCTCCTCTGACAAAATGATGGAATAGCGAAGGGTTGATCCCTCCTCACTATTACGGGCTGAATACCTTGATAAATCTCAGCTCCCGGCACTACCTCCTCCAAGAACTGCGTGGTCTCTCCTCAAGAATGTGCTACCCAAGCAAGCATGTAATCCTTGTTGTAGATGCTATAGCTCCAACCTAAAAATCCAATGATAGAACTCCTCACCCGAGCAGGCACTCGAAGTCCCTTGGGGCTGAGGTTGGAGTCTCCGCTCGGAGACACCTGGTGTGCTAAATAGCACTTGCAGATTTTTCTCAACAACAAAAGTGTGCTCAATGTCAATAGACAAAACAAAGATGCATAATAGAATGAGCAAATGAAGGGCCTCTTCCTTTTTATGCTTGGAGTGCATTTCTCTCCCCTAGGCCCCACCAAAACTGCGTTGTCCCCACTTGGCCACGTTGTCCATCCACCTCTACGCTGCCTAGGACCCACGTTGCCACTATTCCCACACAGTCACTTCATCCCCTTGGGCCCCACGATGTTAAGTAAAGATGCTCAAGTGACTTTTAGGAAGTGTTTTATTTCCCTAAGTTGGGTTGAGTGTCTCCTAACCCACTTTCTTTACTAACTTTAACTTTATAAAGTAAAATGGCCAAAAATTAATATTACCAATTAGCTGCTGCTAATTGGGAATATTACATAGTGTTAAAAAAGATTGCATCAACATCACAATCGGTATTCAAACTTGTACACATTGTATAGCTACAAAAGTACACATTTAGTATTCAATGAAAATTTTTCTAGTATATACAATGTGTATTACATTCACTTGATTTTGAAATAAAGTAGATACATCAATAGTTCAGGTCCATTTTCAAAAAGAGTCACATAAATGTCACATAAATCTTTGTAGTACATCTTGAGCCCTATAATTGCTAGGGGTATTGATATTCAATTAAAATTAGGTGTATATCACAGTCACTCGATTTTGAAATAAAGTGAATATATTGAAAGTCTAGTGTCTAAAAAAGTCACATCAACATAACAATCGCTGTTCAATCTTTACTTGTGCACATGCACTTTGTAGCTATGAAATTTCTTGTCAACAAAGTGATGTTTTCCTTCCAATAGAAAAATCAGCCTATCCAAATAAATTGAATTTCCAATCTCCATAAATTCCTCAAAAGTAGAACCTTTAAGCATGAGAAAATTTGAGAAGGTCCCTAATTTCATACAATGTACCCTAAAGAAAAAAAATAGTGCCTTCATGATCAGCAACCTTTATGTATGTACATGTATGATATAAAAATTAAAACAAAAGGACACTACCCATCAAAGTATTTCATGAATAATAGATATTCTAATAGTATTTCATGAATAATAGATGTTATTCTAAATTTGAAGCACTCAATTTGAAGAATGATGCCATATTGGGAGTTTGTCAAAATTTAATGCTTTTTGCTTGATAATTTTCCTACTAACAACTATTTATGTATTGATAGTGTGTGACCAAGTGTGCATTTGCTATTAGTAGGTGGAAACCTTGTTATCGTAAAAACCGCTCTCTATATATGGTTCAAATCATATATAATTTGACACATGCAAAGTACATATTTGGAACCCTAAAATATAGATAGAGGAAAACCTAGTTGGTTAGACAATTTGTTTGTGTGCTTTAAAATAGACATACTTCTCAAAATGAGTATCAAAGACGACCTAAAAGTATTCATGATCATGTCTACTCTAGAAGGAAAAAGAAATTCCAACATGAAATCTTATTTTTATGTGCTTCAACTTCAAAAGATAAGATACAAGGAAAAAAAGTTAAATGCTTAGTTGCATTCACCTATTGTTAAGGAAATTTTGATGTACAAATGGTCCTCGTAACAAAAAATGACTATCGAAATCAATCAACTTTAAGAGAACCAATAGGTCACATGATTCAAGATGATGATGTTATTATGAAGGGTAAATATTTTTCGAGGGAAAAGAAAAAAAAAATATTTTTAATTGTATTTTCGATTTATTTTCTTACATGTTTACTTAAGTATTAAGTGTAGGGACTAGTTATAAGTAGAATTAAATTCCACATCCAAAAAGTACCCACTTTGTATCTTTTCTAGAACAATATCAAGATAAATTGAAAATATGTGAAAAGATTTTTTTAACATCTACTATGCAAATTTTCAAGTAGATCCACACCAAGATAAATTGAAAAAAAACATATATTTTCAATTTACCTCAATTGTGGATCTACTCAAAATTATGTAAAAGGGATACTTGTTGGATGCAAAAGTTAATTCTACATTCGATGAGTAACTATTCTTAATGATTAGTAAACTACCATGGATGTTCCATTGGACAATTTGTCATAACATATCTACTAAAATATATTAGAAAATCCAAAATCTATTTTATCGGGGTTTATTTCTCCTTAGATTTCTGAATTTATTAATCAATATTTATTTCATATGCATGAAAATTATAATTATGTAGAAAATAGAGAACCACAAAATAAAAACTCAGAAGTCCTGGGAAACTCTTTTCAGAGAAAACCCAACTAGAAGGTGAAGTCACTTTCATTTATTTCTCAACATAGAAAATATATGCAATTACAAAGAAGTAAGGCTTGTGTCCCATGGCCTACTATAGTGCAAAAATCCTCTGTGTGTGATCTCTCCTTATCCCTCTCTATTACATTTCTCATCTATGGAACAAAATGAACTCGAAAATAATGGAGCCCCCTTTTCTCCTAGTCGTTTGGTTATAACACAACTTGATAGCCCACTAGTGGTTAAGTTTGACGGTCTCAACTTTTAACTGGAGTTACAATATGGACTCTTCTGGAGGCTTCAAGAGGCTAGCTCGTTTTCCATGAATAATGGGGGTTGACATGGTATACTCTTGAATTGTAGTGGGAAAAACAAGGTGGTCAACTTTCGAGTGGCATAACATTTGCATACGAACTCTGATTAAGACGATATACGCACCATTGGGAAGGTCCCTATGTGTATAATAGGGAAAAAAGGCATGAGTGGCAAATTTTTACCCCTAAAACATTATGTCTGATGTCTTGAAATGCTCTCAGTAGGTTTTAGACCCCAATCTACCAAAATAAGTCATGCAGATAAAAATGGTCTTCTGAGCTGATTCCTCCACTTTTTCCACTCTAAAAGCATCAAGAATGTTGGCACTTGAAGTAGAACCATATCTTTGCAAAGAAAAGATAAGGTAAGGTTGCAAAGGTATCTGTAATTTTTGTGTGCATTTCATGATATGTGTCAAGTTCACTAGATCATGATTCTCATTTGAAATATAGTAAAAGGGTATGCATAGATATATAACATAAACAATCACATATAATTGTTAATATGGTAGCACTCCAAATATTTAGTTGAATGTGGATGTTAAGTCTTGAGATCAAGAAACGAAATAGTGTCACTAGGTTTTGCAGTTAATCCTTTTGCATGCTTTGAATACCTTGAGAATCTAGGGTTTGTAGAACTTGTAGTTTGTGAAAACTATTGGTATTTAGGGTTTGTGAATCCTTGCATAGTTTGGATCAAGAAGAACCCTAGGAGAAAAACTGTATCTAGTCATGTTCATTGTTAAGATAGATCTGACCCTTAATGTTTAATGTGAGAACAAGGTTGGTGAACAGGTCCAAGGTTAAGAGGGAGCTAATCCTTCTCAAAAAATAAGTAATTTATATCTCCTTGTTTATTATCCTTGTGCCTTGTCCTTTCTGTTCTTTCATGGTCTTATAATAAAGGTTGCAGGTCAAGACAAGATTTATATAAAGCTTGAATAGCAGAAGGAAGAAGTGGAAGAACGTGGCAAAGCATGAATATGAAGGTAGCAGTTTGATTGCATCAAAGAAGTTGATTAGAGGGCAAGGAGTTCACTTACCTCAAATGGGAAGAGGGAGTTGTAAAGACCTTGATGGATATGATATTTCAATCTTGGTAGAAAAACATGAGAAGCTTGTGACCAAAAGAGATGGCATTTGATCTAGGGAAATGTCTTTAAGCAAAGAAGTTGAAGAGCTCTGATGTTTTTGTACCAACAGCTAATTGGTTCATTCCAGCAAACACATTAATTGATGTTTGAAAGTTGAAGAGCATGAAGCAGAACTTTGTTGTGATATGAAGATAGAATGTGCAAAGGAATGTTGACCTCAAAGGAAGAAAGAAACAAGAATTTGAAGAATCCCACAACTTGACTAGAAGCTATTGTGATTTGGAAACTATGATAATGATGAAATATGGTTTAGCTTCCTAAAAGGACATATTGCAGAAGTATGTGAAGAAGCTAGAAAGATAGAAGTTGAGATAAATTGTTCAATGATATTGTACCAACAATTGTTTAATTCAATTTGGGAGCACATGGATTGAGTGGAAAACACTAATGATGGCTTGGAAGAGCATGAGAGAAGAATTATGTTATGTAAGGAAGAAGGCATGTGCTAGTAGTCGTGAGTTTTGGTGCCTTGTAGATGATAGATAAACCATTTGATGAAAAATTTGCATGAAGATTGACAGGAGACTTTGACCTCATTTTAATATCCATTATCCACTTCGATTTATGTCTAGTAGAAGGAGAATTTCATCAACGTAAAAGAAGAGAAAATTAAAAGTAAAAGGAGAGAGAAAGAACATTTTTCTGCCCTAGTGTTCTATCCACGTGTGATTTTCTAAGGCATATTTTGTGGTATTATAGGCCCAAAATTATAGGGTCGATATTTCAACGAGGCTGAAAATTCAAAGATATTGATCTTGGTCTTGGTCTTGATATTGGTCTTGATATTGGGTCTTGGGTATCTCACTTTTATCTAATTATATAAGAAGAGGAAATTTTATCGGTTTTCCCCCTTATGGAGTTTTGGCCCTGGCTTGGAGAGCCTACATCTTGTGTTATTTTGTTTCTTTGTGGTCTTCATGTACATTCTATTAATTTCTTGATGAAGAATAAGCAGACATAACGATAATAATCCAACAAACACTCGCAAGTAATTATCATGAAGTAGAAATCAACCCTAATTTTCTATCCTAATGGTTTCTCAAAAAATGACTTCTCTGTTCTTTGTTGATCATACCATACCTGGCCTTGGTTTTGTCTAGGAAAGTGTGAGACAATTAGCTGAGTACGAGAGGGCTCTTTTGAGAAGAGTTGTATGTAATTGTTTCATATATCCATGCTGAATATACAATAGAAGATAGTGGAGTTTTGAGCAGCAAGCTTTCCCGGGGAAATTATCTGTGTTCTGGTTTGATTGATTCTTCTTTGCTTCATGTGATTGGAGATTTTGTTTTTAATTCTGCAAATTTATTTGTAGAAGTGATTCAGTATCTAGCTTTAGCACATTTGTTAGATCGGATTGAATCCATGATATACATGCTTGTTGTATAGTTTCTACATGGTATCAGAGCACACGAAATCACAATAGTGGAGGAGGAGTTGAGTTTGTGACTGAACAGAATTCGAATTTGAAGAAGACTTTCTTGGTGCTACAGCTGATTCAGGATCGTAATGGCTTGAGATTGGAGTATGCACTCGAGGGAAAATATAAGTACATTTCTTGGAAAGACATGATGGAGGTAGTACTCGAATACAATGGCTTGAAGGAATTCATTAACAATGATGTTCCTAAACCCGCTGTGACAGATGCTGCAAATCTTGATGCATGGCAAAGGAAAGTGGCAAAGGTGAGGAGGATATTACTAGAGGGAGTACGAGACCACATTGTCTCAAGTCTCCATGGTAAATACACACCATATGTAATGTGGAAGGCTTTGACAGATCTATTTCAGAGCAACAGTGGCCATAGGAAATTGGCACTGAAAGATAAACTCAGGAAGATCAAGATGGATAAAGGCGACTCCATGCCAAATTATTTAACAAAGTTTGTCCAATGTCGGGATGAGCTGGGGAGCATTGGCATTACTTTCCCTGATGATGATTTGGTGAGTCTAGCTCTCCTAGGACTTCCCAAGAGTTGGCATACTTATCAAGACTTTGTCAATGGAAGGGAAAAACTTCCAGATTGGGAACGAATGTGGTCGGATTTGGTGCAGGAGGAGTTTAGACGGAATAACAGAGATGGATCTTCATCTAAGAATGAAGATGAAGAAGATTATGGTTTGGCTACCAAGGCAAAGAAGGGGAAGGAAATAAATTCCATTCCAAATCCCAGTCCAAAGATGGCAAGAAGCATGACATGTCCAGAGTGAAGTGTTTTCACTGTCACGAGCATGGGCATTATGATACTAACTATCCACAAAATAATAAGAACAAGAAGGCTTCAAGATCTACAGCTGGCGAGGCTTTGGCCTTGAAATTTGAGCTTGACTTTCACTCATTGCATGCATGGTGTCAAGTGCAATGTGATCGGTGTGGTATTTGGATAGTGGTGCATCTTTTCACATGACGGGAGATAAGGAACTTTTTGGTAGCTTGGAGGAGAAGGACCTCTAGATGCATATCGAAATGTGTGATGACGGGCAGTACAGTGCTATCGGGATTGGTACCATTACCTTCTAGAGGCAATCAGGTAAACCCTTTCAATTAAAAGATGTAATGCATGTACTAGGCTTGAAGAAAAATTTGGTCTCAGTTGCAATGTTGGAGGATAAAGGCTATGATGTTGTTGTTAGTGAAGGAAAAGCTTTCCTGCAACAAAAAACAACAAGACAAGCCAGGAAGATTGGGATTCAGGTCAAGTATCTCTATAAACTGGATGTAGATGGCTACGCATCATTGATGGGTAAGGCGGACAAAGTGTTGAGCCAGGATGAGGGTGAGTTATGGCACAGGATATTGGGCCATCTTCACCACGGAGCCTTAAAAGTCATGCAACATATTTCTACTGGTCTTCCCAAGGGTAGACTTTCACAGTCAGACACATGCAAGGGATGTACTATGGGAAAATATGTAAAGGCCACCTTTCATTAGAAGGAGAACCAAGCCTTGAGTATCCTTGAGAGAGTTCACTCAGACGTATGTGGACCATTCTTTGTTGCTTCGATAGCAAAGCATAAGTACTATGTGATATTTTTTGATGACTTTTCTCGGAAGTGTTGGATCTACTTCATGCAGAAGAAATATCAGACGTTCTCAAAGTTTTTTGAGTTCAAAGCACTAATGGAGAAAGACACGAGGAAGCAAGTGAAGGCGCTTATGAGTGACAATGGTGGTGAGTACATCTCTAACAAATTCAAGAACTTCTGCAGCAAATAAGGAATTCGGAGAGAATTGATAGCGCCTCATAACCCACAGCAGAATGGGGTCGTTGAAAGAAAGAACAGAACGATTGTGGGCGTAGAAAGAGCGATGTTGCATGATCAAGGCCTACCGATGCATTTGCAGGCAGAGGCATGCAACACAATGGTATTTATGCAGAACTGTTGTCCTTGTAGGATACTTGGCATGAGTACACTAGAAGAGGCTTTCACTAGTAAGAAACCTGATGTTTCACATTTTAAGATTTTTGGCTCATTTGTTTATGTGCATGTGACCGAAGACGCCAGGAAGAAGCTGGAACCAACAACTGAGATTGGGATTTTTGTGGGGTACACTGAAACTCCCCACAACTCTCAGGTGTATTTTCCAAACAACAGAATGATTGTTGTGTGACGGGATATAAAATTTGATGAGGAGAAAGCCATGCGATTGTCCCTTGAGAGGGAGCTATATTTCCATGCAGAGGAGGAACTCTTGGTTCCCAAGGATGAGCCTCAATATGTGGATCAACCACATGCAACGGATCATGGAGTGGCAGAAAACACTCATGCAGAGCCATCCACCAGAAATGGTAGAAGGTGCACCACGAAAGCTTATAGATTGAGACTTGATGTTGCAGAGAATGTAGGAGCCTCTACTTTACAGCGTAGACAAAGATAGTCTCTAGACAGGTTTACTGGATACATGGCTCTTATGAGAAAATGTATTGTGACAGAACCATCTTCCTTTCAGGAGGCAGTGCAACAACCAATTTGGGTTAATGCAATGGTGGAGGAGTATGACTCCATTGTCAAGAATAGTGCATGGGAGATTGTCCCAAGACCGGTCAGTAAATCAGTGGTTGGATCTAGATGGATCTACAAGGTAAATGAAGTTTTTGATTGGAGTGTGGAGAAATACAAGGCTAGATTTGTGGCCCGGGGATTCTCACAGATTGAGGGGATTGACTATGATGAAACTTTTGCACCAGTTTTAAGGTAATCTTCCATTAGATCCATCCTTTCACTCTCAACACAGATGGGGTGACACATTCATCAAATGGATGTGAAAACAATGTTTCTCAATGGATTCATTGAGGAAGAAGTGTACACAAAGCAGCCAAAATGTTTCGAGATCTTCGACAGTGAGTTGCATGTGTGTCGACTCAAGAGATCACTGTATGGGATGAATCAGGCACCTCGTGCTTGGTACACTCGGATTGACAGAGTTTTCACTGGACTGGGATTCACCAAAAATGAAGCTGATGTAAACCTATATGAGATTGTGGTTGAGGGAAGCTATTGATTATTGTACTTTATGCCGATGATCTAATTTTGACTGGTGATGAGAAGTTGATACACTCATGCAAGGAGGATCTTGAAAGGGAGTTCAAATTGAAGGAGATGAGACTCCTTCATTATTTCCTTGGTTTGGAAATATGGCAGCGGGATGGTGAACTTTTTGTTTCTCAAGACAAGTACACCAAAGAGATACTGCCTAATTTTCACATGGAGAGCTGCAAACCCATGAACACTCCTCTTCTAGGAAATTGGAGTAAAGAGGATGCTACTTTAGGAGAGGTGGTGGATGCTACTTTCTACAGGCAGTTAGTTGGTTCACTGATGTACTAAGTGAACACCAGACCAGACATTTGCTACGCAGTTAACCAACTGAGTCAAGTTATGGTTAAGCTTACCAATCTCTTTTGGAAGACAGGGAAGCGTGTCTTGAGATACCTGAGGGGCACATCAGAGTATGGATTATGGTACATATGGACATAGGGAGTGAAGCTTTAAGGCTTCACGGATGAATATTGGGCCGGCAGTCCATCAGACAGGAATAACACATCAGGAGGGATCTTCAGCATAGGATCGACAATAGTTTCTTGGATCTGTGGCACTCAGTTCAGTGGAGGTAGAGTACATGGTAGCAAGTCAAGCTGCATGTGAGGCTATCCGGATGAGAAATATCCTAGTTGATTTGTTTGGTTCTCAGATGGATCCAACAATGATACATTTTGATAACCAGAGTTGCATTAACTCTCGGTTAATCGTGTGTTTCATGATAGATCCAATAACATAGACATCTGGTACCACCATCTCAGAGATTGTGTGCAGAGTTGCATAATGTTACTTCAATACATTCCCATGGAAGATCAAGATGCAGATATTCTGACGAAGGCGCTCACCAGGAGAAAATTCGAATACCATAGAGGTGGGATCGGGGTGAAGCATAATCCCTTTCTGTTGAGAGGGAGTGTTGAAATTCAACAAGAAATTTCAGCACCTACACTAGTGTGGGACCAAGAGGTCTAAGAAGCACCTACACTAGTGTGGGACCATAGGCCTTAGACCTACACTGGTGTGGGAAAAATTTGGAGCATGTCTATTTTAGTTATTCCTTAATTAAGATGGACAATAAAATGTAATCTAATCTAAAAATAACTTGTAATAGTTAACTGAGTGTGACAAACTCAGTTAGGTCATGAATTTTGAGTTGAGGGTAGTTGGTGAGGCATGCAGAGTAATTCTAGTTGTAACAAAGTTTGAAGTGCAGTGGTGCATTAGTTATTGCAGGTTGTAAATAGTTTAACTCAGTTAAGTGAGTTAAAATCAGTTGTGCTAGTTGTAACTGTTTGATACACTAATAAGAGATCAAGTGAATTAAATATTATTTAATTCACAATCAGTGATCTCACATGCAACTGAGGATTTACTATTATTAGCTGCATGCATGTCAGTTCCAGTGGAGACCCAGTTGAGATCTAGGTGAAAGGGATGTTGACTATCAGTTGTAGGGTTATTGGGTTGCACCCATGCAACCAAACACCTATTGGATTGCCCATGATCCTTGCGCAGTCAAGGAAGGCCAAAATTCCTAAAGAATAGGGATTGCATTCCACATGAATTGTGCAAGCAAGGCAGGTTGTTCAGAGGCTGAGAATTGGCTAAGTGTTGGTCAGTTTTGTCCAGGACAATGTGAGACAATTAGTTGAGTATAGGAGGGCTCTTGTGAGAAGAGTTGTATGTAATTGTTTCATGTATCTATGCTGAATATACAATCGAAGATAGTGGGGTTTTGAGCAGCAAGCTTTCCTCGGGAAATTGTTTGTGTTGTGGTTTGATTGATTCTTCTTTGCTTCATGTGATTGACGATTGTGTTTTTAATTCCGCAATTGATTTATAGAAGTGATTCAGTATCTAGCTTTAGCACATTGTTAGATCAGATTGAATCCATGATATACATGCTTGTTGTATAGTTTCTACATAATGACTTTATTTTAAATTATTATTATTATTAATTATAAAAAGAATTAATATATGAGTTAAATATATATATATATATATAAAGAGTCAATATCATAGATTATTAATACTATATGTTCACAAAACTATAATTCGTTTTATATAATACTTGTCCATATTACATTTTTTTTAATTAATAAATTTAATTAAAAAGGTAAAAATAACATAATTTCTTTTAAGATAAATCGAACTTTGAATTGTGAATACTACTAAATATATTTCAAAATAGTTTATCATAGTTAAATAAATACCATCTACCTAATAATTATTGATAATTAAATTCAAATTTTAGAAACCCTATTCCAACTCTATTTTAAAATAGTCACACTTATAAACATAACTAGAAAGTGAAAATTAAGAAATTTATAGATATTTTTTGAAATATATAATTATTAATTTTAATTAAGGATTATTACGATTATAATTATATTGTTATGTATAAGTTATTTTTATTAATATGAATTTGATTAAATAATATCACTATTATTTTTAGCTTTTAATATATTGTTATAAATAGATTTTATTAGAGAAGGGTTTACAATTAATTAGATTGTTGAAAAAAAATCAATTAAACTAATATCTATATAAATTTGGATTCTTTTGTGTTTTTTCTTAAAAAAAAAATGTAAATCTATTTTTAGTGTATAACTTGAAAAAAAGTTTGCACCTTGAGAGATTTGATTCCTCTTAGCTCTTGGTAGATTCAAAGTTAGATGGATCTATGTATTTTTTTTAGCAATACACACTCTCTCTTTATATATACACACATTGAATATTTTTATTATTATATTTTTTCCTATATGTATATTTTTAATTATTTTTATTATTAACATTTTTAAAATGTTAAATGTCAAATCCATAATAAACATTGACAAGATTACAAATCTCCCTCATAATTTGAATTTTGATAAAAACATCTATCAATAGAATAAGATTTATCTCTTTCTCTTTTTATATATGTTTGATGTTAAAATGTTTTACTCAACATGCATATTGAAACATTTGATGTATCACCCATATTAAACTTTTCTTCATTTTTTTTTTTTTTAAATCTTATATATCAACTCCATCTTAAAAATGAAATTAATTACAATGGGAAGTGAGAATATAAGAAATTTCTTAACGTAAATTACTTTATTTTTTTTCAATATGGACAATGAAATATTTTATTTATAATTGATGGTAAAATATTTTTTAATTAAAAATATATATTTTTTAAATATGACTTGTAAACTAAACATAAAATGAATTAAACATCATGCAATATCAATAATATTAATTTTTTGTCAATTCCATGTGAAATAGTGAAGAAAATATACATCTTCCTCATACTAAAAAGTAAATTATTTTAGCTAAATATTTTCAATTACTTTATTGTTTATACAAAGTAGATGTAAAATTAAGGTGGAAATTAAAGTGTTTTATTAATGGCTCATATCAATTTTGTTGGTTATTATTATTTTTAATATGTTAATGTAAGTATTACTTTATTATTTTTAAATGTAAAGTTACATGACAACATCTCTCCCATACTTTATTATGTGTTTGTATTCAATATATTTGCACTCAAAAAGAGGTTTGCACCTCAAGAGATTTGATTACTCCACACTTGAAAATGGATCTAGGTTGGTTTAAATTATCTAAAATATTGTAACTTTGTTTTACATTTAAATTATGCTTTATTAGTTTTCCTATTTTCTTATAAATGTAGGTTTTAACCCTGTAGAGAAATTACTTACAACCGAATTCTTAAAAAAATAGAAAATATACAATGACGACAACTTAAAAAAATGCATACAGAGATTTTCTCCTAGAACCCAAAACCAGGAAAACTAGATTTATTTTTCATTATATTCATTTCAATGTTACAATATATTATATACATGTCGAAGAATTCACAAAACCTCAATCCATTAACCTTGGATGAGAACATAATTGTAGTTTCCTTGACCAAATCTACAAAATACCATGGGAAAAACCATCATGCCCCAAAAACCAGGTGCAAAAACCATGCACATAACAATGGGTAGTCTACGTTCGCCCATCATCCTTGGGTCTGTCCCCCATCCTTGGGTTCACCCAACCATTGTTGGGTCCACTGGTGTCTGGGGTGGGTGGGAAGGGGGTGAGGGGGTTAACTGCCCCCTCCCTTTGTTCCTGACGTAACGTAACAACGTGTGGGGCTAGTCATAGAAAGAATATAACACATACCCAAGAATCTCCCACTTGTTGTTTTCTTTCCACACAAAGGGCTACAGGAGTGCACAATCATTGGTCTCAGGCTCCGACACCCATTGTTTCTCTACACTAAAAATATTCTCGGTGCTCACAGGATTTGTCAATGCATCTGCAACATTCTTCAAAGTATCCACATTTAGCAACAACACCTTTTTGTCTTCAACCATATCTCTTACAAAGTGATACTGAACATCAATATGCTTTATTTTCGAATGATAAGCAGAGTTCTTTGCTAAGAAAAAATCACTTTTCCTATCACAGTCTATTCTTATAGCTCGATGTACCAACCTCATACCTGGACACAATCTTTGTAACCAGACTACTGCCTTGCTTGCATGAGTGGTTGCCATATATTTGACTTTTGTAGTTGAAAGTGCCACTATAGTCTGTCTCTTGCTCATCTAACTGACTACTCCTCCACATAGGTTAAACACATACCCACTTGTATATCTTCTTCGATCCAAATCTCCAGCTCAATCTGCATCAACTAAGCCATGTATTTCCAACACTCTATCCAATCGTGGTCTTCCTTTGTAGCACAAACCATAATCGTTAGTGCCACACAAATATCCGAGAACCTGCTTCATTGTTTTCCAATGTTCCTTCCCGAGTTTTAACATAAACTTACTAGATACTCCCACAACATGTGCAATGCCTGGTATGGTACAAACCATTGCATACATTAGGCTACCAACTGCACTCGCATATGGAACACGAGACATGTCCTCTTCCTCTTCCTTTGTCTTGGGACACTATTCAACAGATAAATTTGCACCTACATGAATAGGAACCTTCACCGGTTTATTATCCTACATATCAAACCTCTGCAATATTGTCTTGACATACTTCCTATGGTTTAACCAGAGCTTCCTCTTTTCCCGATCTCATTTAATTTCCATGCCCAAAATATAGTTTGCGACACCAAGATCCTTCATGTCAAATTTAGAGGACAAATAGGTCTTCAAATCTTGGACAATTTCTTTATCATTTCCAATCAACAACATATTATCCACATACAAGACTAAATAAATAGCGCGGTCACCAATTAATTTAAAATACACACAGTGATCGATCCACTTTTCTCCTTGTGAAGCCAAGGCCCCATATATATGTATCAAACTTTTGATACCACATCATTGGTGATTGTTTTAATCCACACAGATATTTTTTTAACCTGCATATCAGTTCTTTCATACCCTTCATTGGAAATAATTTTGGTTGCCTCATGTAGATCTCTTCTTCCATATCCCCATGAAGAAATGTTTCCTTAACATCCATCTATGTTATCTTGAAATAAAAAGCAACAAAAATCGATAAAAGTAATATAATAGAATTTGACTTGGAAACAGGATAAAAATATCACCAAAATCAATTCTTAACACCTGGGAATAACCTTTTGCTACCAACCGATATTTGTATTTCTCCACCTTTCCTTCTGCATTCATCTTCTTCTTAAACGCACATTTGTTTCTAATGGGTTTGCTTCCATCCAACAATTACACCTGATACCAAGCCTCATTTTTGTCCAAGGCTTCCATTTCTTCAACCATGCCCTTTTCCCAAAGTATTCCATCCTCCGAATCTACTACCTCCCTGATAGTTTTTGTATCATCATAAGTAATATATAAATAAAAATTTGAATAGAAAGTAGATAAGCTATACCTCTCTAGCTTCCTTCTCTCTCGAACTGATCTCCTCAAAACTAGAGTGTTTGGTTCCTCCTCTTCTAATTCTTGTTTTTATATAGAGTCTGATTCTTCCTCCTTTAGTTCAATCTCTATTCTATCTAGTTCCTTTACATTTGGTAGGACTTCATGTTAATAATATATTTCACTTCTCTAAACACCACATCTCTACTATACACAACCTTCCTTATTTATGGGTTCCAAATCTTGTAACCTTTTAAACCATCCGTATACCCAATAAAGATACACCTTTCAGATTTACTATCCAACTTAGTTATTTTCTCCTTTGGAACATGTACATATGCATCACATCCATAACATGAGATGTGAGAGAGGGTTTTTTTTACAAGTTCATAGCTCATGTGGAGTCTTCTCCTCCAACGTTGATGAAGGTGATATTTTAAACAAGTACATGCAATATTCATTGCTTCTACCCAAAAATCCTGCCCTAATCCAACACCACTAAGCATGTTTCTTTCCTTTTCCATAAACATCTTATACCATGTCATGTTATACCACACTTCTTACAAAACTCTTTGAATTCCTTCTTGTATAACTCTCCACCATTATATTTCCTCAACACCTTAATATTCTTCTCTGCATGATTTTCCACCAGAGCCTTAAATCCTTTAAGCATGTCAAAGACTTCAGATTTCTTCCTTAGGAAATATATCCATGTATTCCTCGAGATGTCATCTATATATGAAACATAGTACACAGACTTACCCAGTGATGGAACTGATACAAGTGCAAATACATCATTGTGCACAAGCTCTACTATCCCTTTCACCCTCTTAGCACTAGAGGGGAAACTCACCCAATTCTACTTCCAATATACACAATGTTCACAAAAATCAGAATCTAGATATCAATTAGACATACATTCTACCATATCATTTCCAGCAGTATTCAAATCCCTTCTCTCCAATGCGTCCAAGTCTTTGATGCCACAACATAGTATTTTAACCAAATACTATAAGATTTTATGCTCTATTTTTAGGAACCATAAAACTGTTGCACTCATCAATAATAGTATATTCAGAAAAATTTTACATAGTTATGATCTGAACTCCCCTCATTAATACTAGTGCTCCTCGAACCATCTTGTAGGTATCATTCTCGAAAATTGTTTTCACACCTGCATTATGCATTATGCATTTTTCTTACAAAAATTAGATTTGTGGCCAATGTAGGAATGTGCAGAACACTAGGAAGTGTTCTAATCCTTCCACCTTGCAACTTCAACTTGAATTTTGAACATCCTATGAGTTTTTTCTTCTTGCCATCACCTAGGGCAACATCACCACCATCATATTTCTCGTACTTGCAAAACCACGCCCTATGGGGAATAATGTGAAAGGATGCACCTGATTCAATCAATCATGTCTCATGATATATGTGTGTACTTGAATAAGAATCCAAACACACATACCCACCTTCATTTGAGGTGGTTTTCGCCTCTGCAAAAGGAGCAACATCATATCCCTTTCCTTTCTTAGGAGTTTTATATCTATAGTCCTTTTTGTAGTGCCCGTCCTTTCTACATTTCCAACATACCTTTAAATATTTTCCTAGAGATGTAGATCTCACTCTAGATTTAGATCTCCCACTTGAGGACGTATTTTTGTTTCCATTCTAGGACCATCCTCTTATAGACAAGGCATCTCCATTTTTTCTCTCCATATATTTTTGTCTCATCTCCTCTGACAAAAAGGATGAGACTATTTCATCAAACTTCAAGGTAGTTGTATTTCTACCTATAGAATCAACTAGACTACCCCATGAGTCTGATAGAGAACACAATAGACCGATGCACTTATCTTCGTCTAAAATTTTAATATCAACATATAACAACTGAATTAGCACAGTATTGAAGGCATTTAAATGCTCTGTCACAAAGTCTTCATCCCTTATCTTCAAGTTATACATATTTTTCTGTAGGAACAATTGATTCACCAGGGACTTAGATTGATACAAAGTTCCTAACTCATCCCACTAAGCCTTTTCCATAGCCTCCCCTGATACATTCAACAATGCTGAATATGAGAGACACCATTGCATTATGTTCTTTGCCTTCCGATCTAAATTTCCTAGTATTATTTCGACAATCCTATTGGTTTCATACATGCATCTACAATAATCTGTTGATCTTTGTCCACCAATGGATCCTCCATCTTGATCTTCCACAACTCAAAACTTTTTCCATTGAATTTCTCAATCTCTATCTTTCCATTGTTTTCCATCTCCTTTCACCACAAGAATTAATCCCGCAGATATCCCATTGTAACAGGATCTACCATAAGCTTGAGTAACAAACCCCTCAACCGCAAAGGTGTTCCCTTGAATTCAAAACAAATCTGATACCACATGTAGGTTTTAACTCTATACAGAAATTACCTACAACCGATTTCTTAAAAAAAAAGAAAAAATTTATAATGGCGAGAAATTACAAAAAATATGCACAAATATTTTCTCGTGGAACCCAAAATCGAGAAAACCATATTGATTTTCATTATAATCCTTTCAATGTTACAATACATTATATACATGTCGGCATTCATAAACTCCAATCCATTAACTCTGGGTTAAAACATAGCCATAGTTCCCTTTACCAAATCTACAAAATACCATGGGAAAAACAATCGTTCCCAAAAAACCATGTGAAAAACCATAGGTAGGTCTTCCCACTATCCTTGGGTCCAAAAAAAAATGAAGCCATTGCCCCAAATCCTATGTAGGGGGGAGGAAGGGAGGGGTTGTTTTCCACTCGTTGCGCCCAACACAACATAACATTGCGTGGGAATATTTGTGGAAATAATATAACACATACGCAACAATGAAGGATTATAATTTGTAGAAATTTATAGAAATTCTATACCAATGGATTAAATCCAATCATGTAATGTACTAAAACAAGATATTGAATCCTTCTACTATATTTACGGAATATAAAACAAGATTGCTCAATTACATGCAAGTAAGAGAAAGGAAATTATCAATCGCACAACACAAGATGTATCTGGGAAAAGCACCTACTAAAAACACCTCTACCATATATTGTACATAGTCAAAGAATCATGAAACATTACAATTCTTTCTCACACTGAGAAAATCTTGCACTCTACCTATCGTCTCATCTTGATCCTACTCAAAACTGACTAGCAACTCTCAGGTAAAATTGACCAACACTTAGCCAATTCGCAACCCTTGCTTAGCCCAACCTTTCTCACAAAATCCCTAGGAAATTAATCCCTATTAAATAGGATAATCAACCTTCCTTGATTGCGTAATCCATTGTGAGCCTTCCTATGACTTTATAATTGCGTCCGGGAAATTCGCTAATGATAAAACGGGTAGTTAACTTCCCTTTAGCCTATGTCTCAACTAGGTCATCACCATAATTGACATGCATATAACTAATAATAGTAAATCATCAGTTATATGATATATCACTACTTGTGAATTAAATCTAGTTTAATTCACTGGACCTTTCACTAGCTCATCACTCAGTTAGAACTAGTTAAACTTATTTTAACTAAATTAATTTGAGTTAACTAATTACACATGCACTAAATTAATGCATTAACTGCATCTGGACCCCCAAAATATTAGAATCACTCTACACGCCTCACCTTTGACCCTCAACTCGAATTTCTTGAGCTAACTCAGTCTTTCTGACTTAGTTAATTGATACAAGTTGTTATGAGACGAAATTACAATTTAATTTCCAATTTATTTAAGGGATAAATAACTTAGACACCCACATTTAGTGCTAGTGTGTAACTAAATTCCTCACTCATGTGTGACTGGAATCCCACACCAGTTGTGTGGTCAATTTTTGTCCTTTCTAGATGCCAATTTCATTGTTTCTTGTTGCAAATTTCAACACTCCCTCTCAACAAGAAAGGAATTCAATCTATCCCGATCTGGTACCTTTGCAATGTTCTGCATGCAACACTTCTCTAGTGTTGTTTTCACATGCAACTCTCCTGAAACTGAATATCCTCCGAACAACTGATCAATATAATGCATCTGTCATTATAGTCTTCTAATTGCTGCTAGCTACTGCACATGTCTACTAGACTCTCTGCACTACTACTGACATCTGCATCCACGCACTCTGCACTACTACCAAATCTAATCTGCGTTCCAGTATTCGACATATGTCACTCTGATTTTTGTCCTCCTGACTTCTGATTGCATCAATATAACTGATCCTTCCTGCTACTGCTATATTGTGGGCTCCTCGTAGCCAAGTTCGATCCATGAGACACACCATCTCAATGAACCCTGGCCAAATTTCTTCTTGGGATTAATTTTGCACATCACCACACCTAACACTTGGAGGTATAGCTGCATGTACTCCCTCTACCCATTTGGCTCGAAATTTCCCCCTCCTAGAGGTCTCTTCTTGAGTGGACTCTTCCACTCAATATCCTATCTTCTTCTCCAATTGTGGCTTCTCCACAACCTTCTGAGATTGCTTCTAAGGTTGCATGTTGAGAGATAGTTTATGCTCCCTCTCAACCACCAAGTCTCTAACCTCTTCTTTTCTTCTCAAAGCTTTGCATGCATCTTGTACCTCAAGTGCATGCAGGGTCTTGACTCGTGCACATTGTAATTGTCCCACTGTCACAAAATTTTCTAAAAAAAGAGTTTATTTTAAATCGACAATATCTCTCTCATCTGAGCTCCGATTCGACCTTTTTTTTGCAATTTGGGTATTTTTTGCAAGGAATCCAAATATACTATTTGTTTTGAAACATTTTCACCAAAATGTTCAAACATTCTCTACAAAATCTCCGCCAAAAAAATTCTTGCTCTAATACCATGTAGAAATTTATATAAATTCTATACCAATGGATTCAATCTGATCATGTAATGTACTGAAATAAGATACTAAATCCTTCTACTATATTTGCGGAATATAAAACACAATCACTCAATCACATGCAAGTAAGAGAAAGGAAATTATCAATCACACAACACAAGAAGTATCTCGGGAAAGAACCTGCTCAAAACCCCTCTATAATATATTGTACATAGTCAAAGAATCATGAAACAATACAATTCTTTCTCACACCGAGAAAATCCCACACTCTACCAATCGTCTCACCCTAATCCTGCTCAAAATTGACTAGCAATTGTCAAGAAAAATTGACCAACACTTAGCCAATTCTCAGCCCCTGCTTAGCCCAGCCTTGCTAACACAATCCCTAGGCAATTAATCCCTATTAAATAGGATAATCAACCTTCCTTGACTGCGCAATCCATCACGAGCCTTCCTCTGACTTTATAATTGCACCCGAGCAATTCGCTAATAATACAACTAATAGTTAACTTCCCTTTAACCTCTGTCTCAACTGGGTCATCATCAGAATTGAAATGCATGAAACTAATAATATTGAATCATCAATTATCTGATAGATCACTACTTGTGAATTAAATATAATTTAATTCACTGGACCTTTCACTAGCTCATCACTCAGTTAGAACTAGTTAAACTAATTTTAACTCAATTAATTTTAGTTAACTGATTACAAATGCACTAAACTAATGCATTAACTACAACTGGACCCCCAAAATATTAGAATCACTCTACATGCCTCACCTTTGACCCTCAACTCAAATTTCTTGAGCTAACTCAGTCTTTCTCACTTAGTTAACTGATACAATTTGTTATGAGATGAAATTACAATTTAATTTCCAATTTATTTAAGGGGTAAATAAATTAGACGCCCACATTTAGCGCTAGTGTGTAACTGAATTCCTCACGCATGTGTGACTAGAATCCCACATCAGTTATGTGGTCAATTTTTGTCCTTTCTAGACGCCAATTTCACTGTTTCTTGTTGCAAATTTCAACATAATTTACAAATTTGAATAGAGATTATGCACCCATATTATACACATATTTCTAACAACGATTTTAGATTTTTATATATCTTAAATACTTATTATTTTTCACTTTGATAAAATTTACCACACGTGAACACATTTTAACTATTATATGTATTTATGCAATTTATTGAAGTATTATTTTCCATTTAAAATAATTTTAGCATTAAACATTTTGTTTTGCCTTAGACAAAAACATTTATAATTTACATAATTTATATATCTGATATACCTATAAATGTTTACTTGATTTATATTTCAAAATATTATTGTTTTTTATTTTAAAATTTAACTCACATAAAACCATTTTTAACTATCATATTAATTTGATTAATTTATAAATACTAATTTTTTTTACTTTAATAAAATTTACTCTACACAAACACATTTAGCTATGATCTCAATTTACTTAATTTCTGTAGGCAACATTTTAGTTTTGAAAGTATTCCAATTTCATGCAACATTTCACACGTAAAAGGAATTGGTTTCAAGTTTTGGTAAATAATATTATATGATTTTTAACATTACAAATAAAATTTAATCTAATTTTTTTGAGGAATGAGGTGTTGATAAGTTTTATAGTTGGGTGAGTTTGTTTCCCAATGTGAAGCCACCCAAAATTTACAAAATTTACAGACAAATAATAGCATTTCATCACTCTAGGTTACATATTATATGGTTTAAGTATTTTTGAGGATTGATTCCCTTTAGCTAAATTAACTTTATACTCTTTTTTTTTTTAATTTTGTCTATGCTTTAGTTCCTTTTGTGATCTATAATATTAGTGTGGATATTTTTTCTTGTTATAAAGTTTAATTGAATCAACATATTCACTATTATTTTTATTTTTCATTAATTATCCAACATATATTTTTTAAATGTGTTTAGTGTAACGTTATGTGACAACATCCCCCTCATAGACTAGGCTATAAAGTGCCTCTTGGCACAAAAAAAAATTGCCCAAAATTTTTGACTTTTGGATTTGTTGAAAATTTGCAATAGGATCCCCATACAAGTTAAATGATTTTTCACCCTATCTAAAATTCTTGAGACCCCTCTAATAAAATGTAATTGAATCTATTAAGCTCAATGTTCCTCACTCATAGTGATATTATTTGAGCAATGACTAAATTTCCACAAAAAATCCTTGAAGTAAAACCAATGTTGAAGTTTGTGGAAAAACAAGTGCTTTTTTAAGAAGAACCACATTGAAGACTAGCATTTCCCCCAAAAAAATTAGATCATGAGTTCTTAATCCATTGTAGGGGTTGGAACTGTCAATGACCATAGATCCATAATTCCATGAACAACTAAAATCACCCCTTGCAAAGAACCAATCATGACTCATACGGATTTGCAGTGATCAAGATAGACGATGTTGTAGATATTTGCAAAGTGTCATGAATGATGAGGATTTACCTTAGAGTTGAGAATGGTATTAGATTTTTTTATGAGAGAATAGGATATAGGAGAACTAGGAATTATGGAAGTGATATATATTGCACAATTAGTCCCCCCGAAGGTGAAATTTATGACCAAGGTTTATCTCAACCAATCAGATCAGCAATTTTTTGCAAGAGATTCAGCAAGAGGGGACCCAAAAATTGAAAATCATAACAAATGGTCAAATTTCTCCCACACACTAAAATCAACATCTCATAATAACATATGGGATACCTTGGGAGATCAAATAAATGGCCATGTTCACAACATGAACGACTCTAGTCACTCTTGCCTAATTAGATCACTAGCTATAAATTCATCGATGGGGATTTCACTTCTAGTGTAAAATATTATGATGCCAAGAGATAAGGTCTACAATGAAGATTCATTCTACTTTCTAATATCAATGCAGGGAAAATTTGAAGGGTGGAAGTTTATCTTAAAGTTTAGAAACCTTAGCAAATCTTACTAGTCTCTATAGACAAATTGTAAACTTTGTGATGATATTTTTGTAAAAATATTTTGATTTCTAATTATTTTATGCTAGGAAATATAAGATCTTGGCAAATTTTAAGGTAAAAAAATTGTATACTATAAAACTAGAGCAAATTATTTTTAGAAAAAAAAAATTGGTGAATCTTTTTTTTGGAAAAAAGTATGGAAAATTAGTCCATTTGTCGATATTAGCCCCTAAAATTTTCCCTAGATCAATGGCACATATTAAATCTTCAAAGGATTCATCCTTGGGGGGATTCAAGTCTCCATAGCTAATTAGAAGCTACCATGTGTCTTCTCCAAAATTTCATTCAAAGAGATCTATCATATATCTCCATATAGAATTAAAGCATCCCACTTGTCCCTGTTTAAAAGAACATAAAGGTTTTTAGTATATATTTCACCAATGCCATAAAATTATTGGGGTTTTCTACTATGTCTCATCAATGAGTAAATCTGATGTGCATGTCCAACCAACTTCCACTCTCAATAGCCATTTTAGCCAAAAGAACCACCGACCTAGAAATCAAATTGAGTGATCTTAAAGCTAAAAGGGATAATAGTAGATGACTAACCATTGTTGAATTTCCTCCTAGTATAGCTACTCATACTTTCAATGGTGGGAATTAAAGGATCAACTTGACAGTGCAACTATCTTGTGAAATTAGGATCCATTGATAGAATGCATTCTTTCAAATATGGATTTCAACTAAAGCACCATTTTGTAGAGTGAAATCTATAAGAAGAAGAGGCCAATAAAACATTAAATGGGGGAGAATCAATATTTTTTTAACTATTACACAACTATAAGTTTGAATAGTTCGTTTTTTTAGTGTCAGAATATGCATTCTGCCATCAGTGATCAAAATCACTCATTTCATTATCATTTTAGGTGTCTCACTCTGAAATTTTTATATCATTCCATTAGGTCATGCTAAAAAATGTTTCACTGATGGTAGCCTTTCTCAATAAAACTTCATTCTCACTTAGAAAATCACATTTGTTGACTCACCTTCATGTCTTCTTGAGCATAATAACACCTATGAAAATCACATTTCACCATGTCTTGTCTTAGTTAAAATCAACCATGGAATTCAGGTCATTTAAGGTCCCATTAGGTCATTAGGTTTCATTGTTCAAGGTCCAAAAATGCACCATTTCATTTGCATAAGGTCAGCAAAGTATGAGAGTGATCCCAATAATTTTTCTTTACCATGTAAAGATGACCTCCAAGATGGTTTCCAAAGTTGTAATTTGATTTCAAGTGTGAGTTTCATTCCAAGATGTAATTTTTATTTATTCATGTATTTTTATGTAAATTCAAATGTAATAAGTATTCAGTCTCCCAAAGGCTGCCAACTCAGAGTTCAACATGCCAACACATAAAATGTCAATGTGAAAGAGTTTTTAGTTCATCAATTGATCAAATTTCAAAGGGAGTTGTCTTTTCCCAAAGGTGCCCAAGTCATCATTGTTCACAAGCACTAAACCCTAATTTCCTCTCCCACTGAGCTAGGGTTTGCTATGGAAATGAGACATTTGAGAAGAGGATCCATAAGGTAGGTCATATTAGTAAGTATAAGGGCATTCCAACTCATAATATCATGTCTCCATCATTTTTTTAGAAATCATTCCAAGGGTAAAGTCATTTTCCACTTATAGGGCCAAATTTTCTTCTAACTGTGTTTTTGACCAAAAAATGATAAATTTGACAAGAGTGAGAGAGATTTTTTTCCATCATAGGATGAAAAACCTCCTTCAGGTTTTACACAGGTGTCATGGTTTTGGAGAAATGTTAAAAATACAGGTGCCACAGGAGAGTTGTTGCACTTCTGGAGTGACCTTGGGAAAGTCACGTTTTCTCCTATATGGAATGTCCAAATGACTTGATGGATGAGTCAAATGAAAACTATACAAAGTGATATTTCCAATGAACTATCATGAGTTCAATTTGGAGTTGAGGAAGTTCTCTAAAAGTTGTCAGCAACAACACTCTACATTTCTACACCCTCATTCTGCACTTTTTGACCAGTCTTGGGAAAATAAGCATTTGACTGTAAGGAAAATCAACTCCAATCAGAAGAAAAAAAAGGTAGATTTAGAAAGTAGACAAGATACAATTTCCAACGAGCTATCCTAGGCCCAATTTGGATGTTGAGAAGGCCTCCACATTTGGTCTGCAAAAAGGTGTTGCACACAGAGGGCGTGTTCTCTTGGTTGCTACGTGTTCAGCAGAGACGTTGCGTGTTTAGTAGGGTCGCTGAGAATTTGGGAAAATTCTCAGTGCAAATTTCAACAGTGCTACGCGTTTAGGAGGTTCACTACGCGTTTAGGTGGGTCGCTACGCATTCACCCAGAATTTCCAAAAATCCTTTGTCAGCCTGCCACTCCATCATTTGATGCTAAATCTTTTTGTTGGAGAGGTAAATCCCCTCTACAGACAGAGGCAATCCCTAGTAGCCCAAATCAGGTCTAGCAACAATCAGGTCATGCAGTGATGCAGGTTCCTAGTTACAAACGACAAAAATAATAACGAATTGCCTAGCTCAGATCCTGCGCAATGGTCGTTGAAGAAAGGATGACGCTTCTCGTCGCTCGCTTGGAAGATCACGATTCTTCCACTCGACACGTCCGAACACCTGCACACATGCGAAGAATACAACGATATACAACGTAAAATCTAGAGTCTGTAACCATACATCAGTCAGAGATGATGTAATTCATTGCATCAAGAAATAGACACATGAATGAAACCATAATCAAAGTCGCTTATCATTAGAATAACAAAGGAAAGATACAACCCAAAGCTCTAGCGCTTGATCTTCCTTCGGCGGGGCTGACAGCGGAGCATGTCTCAACGAAGCTTGTTAGAAATGGGATGAAGTTCTCTCTCTTCGGCTTGGCTCTCAAAAGTTGTCTAGCTATAGTCTCCTTGCTACAAGTTCAGCTCTAGCTTGCTAAGGGTGAAGGCAAGATTATATAGATGGTGGAAGGGGATTTGGGATCCCTACAATCATGGGATTTTCCCTATCTCTAAGGAAGCTTCCATGATAGGTGGAAAACCACCTCCCATACATGGAGATCCGGAGCCAAACCACCCAACTCATTTTAGAGACTCGTTCAGGAGTTTGTTGGAACCAAACTTCCGCCATTTATTTTTAAAAACATCCATTATTAAGCATGGCGTGAGTGAGACACTGGGACAGAGCGCCAGTTGGCGGGCTCTCTATGGTGGATTTCCCCATTGGCGCGAGGGTTGAACTGGCTAGTCGCGCCAAGGCAAAAAGATCTGTTTTTAGGGTTTTTCATAGGAAACTTTCTTCAAAGGAATGATTGTCCTTGTCAAAGGGGATGCCATGAAAGTGGTTTCAGGTCATGTCACTGCTCACAGGTCATGGGAAAATCCCTCCAATGTGCGGGACGGGGAATTGCAGGCATGGTGACAAAATGCTGTGTAACAGATGCCCCCTAAAGCATGAGGCCCGAGAGAGAGAGAGAGGGGTAAAATGCTTTATGAGAACGTGCCCAACTGAAAACACTTCCGTCGGAAAACCTGCGTAGACAAATATAACTGATATCTCAAATACATGATATGTGGTATGGGCGTAGCCATCCATAATAAAGTGTACAATAATTAGGATCCAAGGCATGGATGCAGCCATCCAGTAAAGTAGGATCAACAAGTAGACTCAGGTATGGCCGCAGCCATCCAATCAATGAGTCATGTAATCAATCATGAGAATCCACAAAACCCGCAGCCTGGATTCCATCAGACAAAACCCAGGGTCTTGCGCTCCATCTCGAACCGAACAGAGTACAAGTCCCAGCATGTGAAAAAGTGAGTTGAAGTCGAACATGCAAGAACATCATTTGATTGCCAGCCAATAATGAAAGTCGTTAACAGACGCGAGAGGAACCACCAATAATGACGATGGCCCTCAAAGTACTATAGGTACAATCCACAAAATGTGAACAGTGAGATGACGTCGAACACCCGCAGAATCATTCGATCGAAGGCCAATGATGAAAACCTTGCGTCGAATGCGAAGAGCCCGCCATTGAGGCATGCAGGCTCCAAGGTACCTTAAGGGAGTCTCTAGATCAACTTCCTGGATAATGAGCTGAATTTGACAGGAAGTGACCTTGATTGAAGGTGGACCATAGTGTTTCCCACATCATCGACGCGAGAGAGAGGAACATAATGTTTGTGAATCAGGATCAGTAGAGAATTAGAGGGAGGTTGAGAATTGCAGAGGCCAACTTCTCTTGAACATATCGGCGACACGACATTGGATTTGGTAGTATTTGACATCAAAGGATTTGAGGTCATGATGACATGGCAAAGAGCAGATGAGCGGTCAAAAAGGATTACCCAAACCCATGGAGGCAAGCAGAAAATGAGATGAGATGTCCCCAACCTGACACGAATGCAGACAAATGCCATGTTCAAGAGCAACATACTGTCGAAACGACAATGATGCTGGTTCCATTTCCCCCCCACCATTTCTGGCGAGTACCCCAATTATTTTTTAAAACAAGCTTGAAGGGGATAGCATATGCTTGTGATATAAGTTTGTCCTTAGGAAAAATCCAACCTAGTACATTTAACGAGCCCTAGGAAGGAGGAACTCGAGTAACGTCATTACGATGGAGTCCGATGTCATCAGGTTTTAATGAGTCTGACAAAGGAAGAACTCAGCGTCTTTTCATGTTTAGAGAGTTTGAAAAGACAGCGGAAAAGTAAACTCTAGCGGCCCCTTTTCGTAAATAGTTCCTCAGATCCGAAAAGGTAGAAAACTGTGTCTGAGAAAACCTCCTATTTGCGATAGGCTAGGGTATTCCTTTTTCGTAAATAATCTATCCCAGCTCGAAAAAGGGGTAAACGTATACTGGGTAGATGTCGTTTTGCAGACAATTTAACGAGATCAAAATGACAAGCGACTCGACAATATTTTCATTTTTAGAGAGTTAGAAAAGAGCTGAAAGATGACTCCAGTAGTGACTTTTTCGTGCTTTTACCGAGTCCGAAAAAGTATAAAATACAACTCGCATCGTCATCCTAGTTGTGGAAAATCTGTTGCTGCACAAGAAAGCAAGTGTAAAACCCATTTTTCGACAAAATATGATAAAATATTTGAAAAATAAGCTTCAAAACCTAATTTGATTTTTAAAAGTTATAAATATGACCAAAATAGTAAAAACATATTTACTTTTACTTTTTACCTCTTGTGGAGAGCAACAGTGAGTCTTTTCCTTGCGAACTTGCAGTGACGATTGTGGACGATCCGATGCGTCATTCTGAATCCTGTCTTTTCCAGGTAAGAGGCGCTTCCATTAGCTATGTTTCAATCCATTTTTTATAGTATCCCATCATGATTTTGGATCCCTAAGGGGAACATTTGAAAATTTAGGGCTCGCACAATTGGCGCGGGTATGAGGCACAAACCCGCGCCGATCGGGTTCTTTTTGCAAAGGGGTTGTCCCAGTTGGCGCGACTATCAGCAAAACAGTCGCACCAACTGCGCAACCTAATTTTCCGCTCAATTTTTACAAAAAATGAACCAATCAACTGGATTTTTGAATGCCCAAGGGATCTAATGATGTGCTTGTGACCATTTTGGTGCAGGTACAAAGCCACAATGGTGATCGAATGGAAAGAAAGGGAGCACAGTGAAGAAGACGAAATGGCAATGGGGAACGAGCAATGCATGAACGCTCTCCGGGATTGCGGCTTGAAGAAGTTCTTCTTGACACCATGTCTCAGGGCACAACCTGAATTGTTGCAATACTTGATCAGTATCTGGGATGAGAACGAATAGAATTTTAGGCTTCGAGATCAAGTGTTGGAGCTCGAAGTATCCGATGTTTACTTCATCATTGGATTGTCTCGGAGAGGTCCAGTCCCGATCATGACAGGTACTAGGCCTTCTGGCGAAAAAATGTCAATGGTAATGGAAAGAGTGTGCCCATGGGCACAAACAGGATCAGGTAGCGGGAAGGTTGATATTCACACTGTTCCCGATCTAGCACTCAGAGTGGTTCTCCATACCATTACGTGGGCTGCGGGGTCGCAGACGCCACATGAGGCCACTAAAACACAACTCCTCTTGGCATCAGAGTGTATGAACCCGACATTATTTGACTAGGCTACAACCGTAACCATGAATATCAAACGGCAATTGATGAAGTGTAAAAAGACCAAACTGAAGCAGTTTGGGTACGGTTCTATCTTGGTATCATTCATCCTCGAATGGCTACCTATTTTTCAGGGCCAAAGGGTGATAGTCGCAGATCCACTGTTGAGAGAGCCATGGATGGATCGATGGGCAACACTGATGCCCAGAGCAGGAGGGGGTAAGAAAATGTTATGGCGGCCCGAGTTCTTCATATGGCTTCGACGACAATTGATCGTCATAGAGGACTGGCCCTATGCTAGTACTGACTTCACAGGAGACCCAGACCTTCCACTCTCGGAAGGAGAGGACTAGGATGAGGAGCTGGGTAAGACTCTTTTTGATTTTATGAATTTTGTGATTTTTTTTGGGTATACATGTATGTTCTAACGTTTGGTTGTCTATGTATGCAGATTTTGGCCTAGAGAGGCCCATCGGGATGTCGTCGATCACACGGAGGACCCCTCTCGCCTATGACCCTCAAGGTGAGGGGGGCGAGCTAGTTCAGAACTTGGAGGGAATCGCCCGTGGGATCCTGGATTATGCTCGTCTAGCAGATGTCCCTATGGCTTATCAGAGGCACACCGTGGGGGTGCCTACTCACCTTGATCGTTTATTGAGGCGATTGGTGCGAGCAGTAACATGCTACCATGAGCACCATGCTGATTAGTCGCCTAAGCTTTTCATATGCATATTTTTGAGAGACATGTTGTCTTCGGATATTATTAAAACAAACATGTATATTTTTTTGGATTTTATGTGATGCACACAAACTGAAAACATTTGACACACACATATATATATCTATATCTATATATATATATATATTTCTAGATGGATATTTTTCACATATGATGATGTTTTTTACAAGTTCCGTATATGTCTATCTAATACCATGTTAGCTACTACATCTGTTAACGCATTCATTCGTCTGGGTATATGCTGATATGTGATGTAATCAAAATTTATTTCCAGTAAATGAATACGTAGATACAGTCTTAAAATGGATGGGTTCCTAACTGAATAATGACCATTGAGTTGTAACACTACAAGCTGTGAGTCCAGATATACAAGTAATGCACGAATACTGAGGTTAACGACCTCGTTCAATAATTCCAAAACGGCACTATATTCCGCGACATTATTTGTAGCAGACCCTAGACAAACACCTTGTAAATTAACTAACTCACCAGCAGGATTGTAGATTACCTAGGCTGCCAAGGACAAATTCCTAGTACTGCGGGAGGCACCATCCGCGAAACCAACAAAAGGAGTAATAGACATCTGCACAATCAGGAAGATCCAATCAGCAGAAAGATGCTTACAAAGCACACCACACCACACATGCACAAAAATGAAATCACTCACTTATGTACACACACCACACAAGAATAATTCAAGCGTAGTACTTCTTCAGGTACAACCCATTTCTAGGCTGCGCCAAAGGAATACCTTCATAATCGATTAGCTCATAGGCCCCATTTTTTAATACACATTTAACGATATAGGGCCCATGCCACATGGGCTGGAATTTTCCCGCCCCAAGTTTATCATGTGCTTGATCATATAAGAGGACGAGGTCCCCTTCTATAAAAGAGCGTGAAGAAACTGTTTGATCGAAATGAGCTTTAACCCACTTTTTTTGTGCCTCGATAACCAAAGCATCCAAGCAGTGAGTTTCATCCAGTCGTTCCAGATACAGGAGACATTCTTCCTCCGGGGAAGTGTCAGGCAGTAATTCCACAACCAAATTCAGCAAAGGGATCTCACATTCAACCGGAAGAGTTGCTTCCATACCATACACCAACTGGAAAGGTGTGAATCCGGTCGTGCTCTTTACTGACATTCGGTAGGCCCAGAGAGTTGAGAACAATTGGAGATGCCAGTTGGATTTATGAATACCAATTGTTCGTTGAAGCATCGTGACAAGCACTTTGTTCACGACCTCAACCTGGCCATTCACCTGAGGGTAGTATGGCATTGGGCTGTCATGACGCAAGCCTAACTTTGATGTCATCTTTGCCATCATGTAGTCCTGAAAATGAGTGCCATGATCGGTGACAATGGCTTGAGGAACGCCGAAACGTGTGATTACATGGTTGAAAATTAATTAAGTAGTTGTCTTACCGTCGGCAGCTAATGTAGGCACCACCTTGGCCCACTTGGTGAAGTAGTCTACGACAACGGTGATATAAGCATTCCCCCCGACTGAGTGAGGGTTATGTTTGTGCTCAACCTAGTGTTCCTAAATTGAGTTCATTAATTGTCAACCAGGGCTAGTAAACTACTGAAGTGTGGTGCACTATATGTGCCTAGGTATTTGTTTCTCACTACGTTGTGTTTAGTGTTTTATGATGTTTTTGGTTTTATGGTTTTATGTTTGAAAAGGGAAAGAACTAAATGCTGGTGAAAAGAAGCTATTGGTTTTGTTAAAACATAACAAAGCCTAAACTATAAATGGCAAACAACAAATGCAAATATTGATAATGACTTCATTGCAAGGAAATAAATCACAACATGAGCTTAAACTTATCCAATTCATTCATTAAAGATGTGTTGGAAGAGCTTGAGAAATGAACAAGTTAAGTGTGAATGAATTTCTCCTAAATAAACAATCAACTTACAATGTTACAACATCTCATCCATGATTAAAGGTTCATTGGAACATATTTGAAAAAGAACATTTGTAGCACAATAAGATTTCTACTTTAAACTAGCTTCTAATTCTGTTCTGCAACTCAATTTAGCACCACTAGGCCTCACTCAAAAGTTATAGATTTTTTTTAAGAATAGTCTTTGAGAAAAGGCTTATTTGTGAAACGGTAAAAAGGTTGCAAAATACTCCAGGCCTTAGACTGATACTAGCTTCTGTCCAGATGATTATATATTAATATGAGTTTGGAACAAAAGAAGTTTTGTAAATAATGAAGATCGTGGTATTTAATTTTAACAACTAATACAATTTAAAATGCAATGGATAGCAACTAAACTTGGAATGTTAATACAGTGAGCTAAGACTAAACTAGAGTGTTACTAGTCTACTTAAAGTACAATGAATAATGTTAAACTAAAAAGCCATTATCAAACTTGAAATGAAATGACAGAGCTGAACTAAATGCATTCTACCTCCGGAGTGTTGTAACTAAATTAACATGCAACTAGTCTATGGAATTCTACAGTCCATCTTGTTCAATAGGAATGATATTTTGGAAGAGTTTGTAAAACAAGTATGGTTGTATTATTCAATGCAGTTGAACATAAACATAAGACTGAAAACAAATACAACTAGAATCTAAGACACCACAACTGTTTCTTATTCATTGTTAATGATGTTTTGGAAGAGTTTGTAAGAGTAAGACCGGCTGTGACACTTAGTGTAAACAAGCAACTAAAACCTACAATACCACAGCTATGCCTTATTCATCATGATGATATTTTGGAAGAGTTTGTAAGAGTAAGTCTAGCTGTGATAATTAACGAAAGGAAATGCAACTAAAACCTACAACACTACAACTATGCCTTATTCATCATGATGATATTTTGGAAGAGTTTATAAGAGTAAGTCTAGCTGTGATGATTAATGTAAACAAGTATGAAACATAAACTTCAGAAATCTACTTAAGCTAGAAATGAAAAACGAGACTAAAATACTTATCTAAACCGTATAAACAAGGCTGCTCAGGAGGCAGGGGCCCTCTACCACCGGAGTAGCACGCAAAATCTACTTCAAGATTGACTCAGTGCTTTCAATAAAGTGATACTTCTTGCATTAGAGAGAAATTACTTCAAAACAAAGTGTTTTCGGACTTCTAAAATCTAGAAATCAATCAGAAAATCTAACCTTGTCCCTCGGTTTCCCGAGCCATATTTATAATCAAAATTACATGACTGTCTTGAGATAACCTAGGGATAATTGTCTTTCCAAATAAAAACCAAACTAGGACTCTGATGGTGGTCACATAATAGAATTAAGGACATCTGGACTGTCCTTGTCCTATTAGGAGTCTCTCTCCTAGTTTGAGTTCCCACATACATAACTGCCTATAGAATTCCGTTCAAATTTCGTGGAGAGCAACAAATGATGAGGGAATGATGTGGAATACGCCCATATGTGTTTTTCTCCAATATGACACCTGGAACCTGCGTATACATAAAGACAGCTGCAAAATCGACAACTAGCTACATATTGTCTGCATTCTGTAGCTAGATCTAGTTCAAACAGTACTATAATGACAAAATCATAAAAACATAGCAAGTTAGTCATGATATTCATTCTTAAAGCAATTTTAACTAATTTCATTGATCATTTGAGCCTGTGATTAATAATGGACAAAAGAAATGGAGTGGAATGTGGTGGAAGAAAGAACATTCTTGGAGCTCAACAGGTTACATGTCATAAAATCAATGCCCCATTTGGCGAAAGGGCCTATGGTAATGATAGGATGTAAAGGGAGGGGTGGCGCACGCATCTTGCGTTGAAATATCTGGCACGCATGACACTTCCTTACTGCAACAATACAGTCTTTAAATATAGACGACCAGAAATAACCCGCACGCAGAATCTTCTGGGCGGTAGCATAACCAGACATATGACCACCACAGGCGCCACTGTGACAGTCATTTAGGACTTTCTCAACCTCTTTCAAGGTCAAACATCGACAGAGCACCGAATCGACTCTGACACGATATAAGGTATCTCCAACAATATGATATGGTTTGGATTGATGCCGAACGCGATGTTGATCATCCTTCATCAACCTGGACCAGAAGGTGGATGTCTGAAGGTACACGATGATGTCACCATCCCATGGATGGTGAGTGCTGATTAGAAAGAGCATTTCATCCGAGATATGATCCTCGGATTGAGACGGAACATAGTTGGTAGGGAGAGAGCAGATAAGATCAGCAAAAACCAGTGAATTCGTCGATTTAGCAGTAGTGAACTCCAAATTGAACTCCTGAAGGATGACAATCCATTTGGAGTACTTTCCCCCCAACAATTGTTGAGACAATATGTAAGTCATGGGGTTGCAGTCAGATATCACAGTTACCATGCGCAACATGATGTAATGGAAAAACCGTTGAACGGCCTGGACCGCGGAAAGCGCCAACTTCTCGACGTGAGCATAACGTGTTTCAGTGTCGAGAATATTCCAAGACAGATAATAAACCACATTTTCATTTTTGTCATCGTCATCCTATACCAGAACCATGGCAATCATGCTGAACACAGCATCCAAATAGAGCGTAAAGTCGTGATGATAATTGGGAGGACGTATTAATGGAGCGTTAACGAGCAACGTTTTAAGTTTATCGAAGGATTGCTAAGCAATCTCGTCCCAACGGAAGGGAACGTCTTGTTTTAGAAGTCGCGTGAACCCTTTGGCCACTTCTACATGGTTCGGGATAAAGCGTCGTAAGAAATTATCTGTCCCCTGAAGACTCTAAAGTTGATGAAACGAGGATGGGGATGGGAGATTAACAATAGCCTCGACCTTGAGAGGGTCAAGGCAAATTTCGTCTTTAGAGACAATGAATCCCAAAAGACAACCAAAATCGACACAGAAGATGCACTTGTGAGGATTAAGCCTGATATTGTAACGTCTGCAGCAGAGAAAAATCTGGCAGAGGTGTTCAGGATGGTCTTGACACCGAGTTGAATGAGCCGAAAGGTCATCCAGATACAGCTGAACAATGTGACGTATGTCATGAAAAGCGTAGGACATAGCACATTGGAAGGTAGCCCCAGCGTTTTTCAAGACGAATGGGAGTTTCTTGTAGGCGAATGTGCCCCACGGACAGATAAAGGCAGTCTTATGTTGATCGGCGGGTAAAATATTAATTTGATTATAACCCGAGAAGTCGTCCATAAGGGAATAGATCTCACTCCCCGCATAGTCATCAATGATCTGATCTATAAAGGGAGTGGGATAGTTGTCCTTAGGAAAATCCCGATCAATGTCTCTGTAGTCAACACAAACCCGTATTGTGCCCTGCTTCTTATCTACAGGGACAATATTGGAAACCCATTATGTGAGGGGGATTGGATATATGAAGCCCGCGTTAAGAAGTTTCTCAACTTCTGCCTTTATAGTTGCGGCTTTTCGAGGATGCACTGGGCACAGATGCTGATGCACGGGCTTCGCACCTGGATAGGTGGTAATTTCATGCACGACCATATTGGGATCGATCCCAGGCATCTCTTCAAAGGACCATGCGAAAACATCTTGGAATTCGCGAAAAAGGCTCGTGTATACTTGAATCTCTTTGGGAGAACAAGTAACTCCCACGTGAATGTTCTCAATGACCCTTGGTTTAACGGAGATGTCGATAGGCATTGTTTGGGTGATGTTACTCATATTTCCTTCCGAAAGAACCTCATGAGTCAATATTGGCATTTGGAGAGGTGGAGAGGAACTTGAGATGCGAAGCGCTCTAGACAAGTATACATTGCCTCCAGGCCAAGCATGAACGAGGAACGATGATGTCCATCGCTCCAAGGCAGATCTTCAAGAGACATTGTCTCAATGATAGCTTTATCAGACGGAAATACTTCTCTCAATGAATCGGGCAAATCTGCATCGCCGAGCCAAGGGGATTTAGAATAAACATCTAGAGCCATGCTTAAAGGATCATTTTCAGTAGGAGGATCTGATGCAGCAACGATTTCACAATAATTGATTTCAACTGGAGTCAGAGGCATTGATTCTCATCAGGAGAAGGGATGATCCATGGGTCATCTGACCTAGAGATCATGTTGACTTGAACGGTGTTCGGTGGTGGCATGGGAAAAATACCCATGAGAACAGGGTCCTTGAAAAGACCAGGTCCTACACTATCAGGGGGATTAGGAATTTGATCCACATATGGCACGTTGTTCTTGGAGGAAGAGGTAAAGAAAGACAACTGATCGACAGTGATAATCTTTCCCTCATGTGGAAACTTCAAAAGTCGAAAGAGGGTGGACGGAACGCATAGCATGGCGTGGGTCCAGCTGCAACCAAATAGAAGATTATAGTGGAGTTTAGCATCAACAACTTCCACTTCAACGTTGACTGTCTTACCTTGTAATGTGATCGGTAAACTTGCGAGAACACCCAAGGGTTTTGATTCCCTACCATCGAATGCCTCAAGGGCATTGGGAGATGAAGTAAGAGATGGAGAGCCAATGGCCTTCCAGCAGACAGATGACATAACACAGGTAGAGGCACCTTCGTCCACAACGGCTCTGTGAATTTTGAGGCCGTTGATACCAACTTATATAACAAGGGCGATTTGATGTGGAAGTTGTGGGAAATAATTTTTGAAATCGAAGGTGAGAAGACTAGAATCAGCAGGGTCAATTCCACCGATTGCAGACAACAGAGCTTTCCATTGCGATGGGCAACTTTGAAGCACTTCCAACGCAGACATTGCGGAAGGCGCTTGTGCCACCTGTTCAGGAGAAGGGATGATCCATGGGTCATCTGACCTAGAGATCATGTTGACTTGAACGGTGTTCGGTGGTGGCATGGGAAAAATACCCATGAGAACAAGGTCCTTGAAAATACCAGGTCCTACACTATCAGGGGGTTTAGGAATTTGATCCACATATGGCACGTTGTTCTTGGAGGATGAGGTAAAGAAAGACAACTTATCGACAGTGATAATCTTTCCCTCATGTGGAAACTTCAAAAGTCGAAAGAGGGTGGACGGAACGCATAGCATGGCGTGGGTCCAGCTGCAACCAAGTAGAAGATTATAGTGGAGTTTAGCATCAACAACTTCCACTTCAACGTTGACTGTCTTACCTTGTAATGTGATCGGTAAACTTGCGAGAACACCCAAGGGTTTTGATTCCCTACCATCGAATGCCTCAAGGGAATTGGGAGATGAAGTAAGAGCTGGAGAGCCAATGGCCTTCCAGCAGGCAGATGACATAACACAGGTAGAGGCACCTTCATCCACAACGGCTCTGTGAATGTTGAGGCCGTTGATACTGACTTGTATAACAAGGGCAATTTGATGTGGAAGTTGGGGGAAATAATTTTTGAAATCGAAGGTGAGAAGACTAGAATCAGCAGGGTCAATTCCACCGATTGCAGACAACAGAGCTTTCCATTGCGATGGGCAACTTTGAAGCACTTCCAACGCAGACATTGCGGAAGGCGCATGTGCCAAATCCTCAACAATGATGTAATGCTGAGCAGCATGGGCGTTTGGATTATAGGAATATTTTCGAAGAACACCTTTGGAAGGTGGCCTTACAATGGGTTCAACGTTGGGTGTCTCAATTTCTAAAGGACCAGAGATAGGTGGGGGAGGCGGGCCATCAATGAATTCCTTCCCAGTTGCTTGACATGATCCAGCATAATCCTTCGAATGAGTGGCAATCGAAATAGGCGCAACACCATTCATCATGAAAACTTGGGACCCAAATGGTGCAGATGGTGAAGGCTGCTCGACCATCTGGGTCTGCTAAGATGGGAAAGGTTCCTTAAGAAATGCCAGAGTTCCTTAGAGCCTTTAAGAAGTTGACTAACCTCGGATCGTCGGGGACAATCTTTGGCATAGTGGTCTCCGTCACAGATTAGGCAAGGGTACTTCGGTTTTCGTTGCGAACCATCATCAGCACGTGGTTTGGAGGATTCTGGTTTCGGGGCATTGAATTTGGATTTGCCTTTTCCCTTCTTCTTCCCTTTGGAGGTCTTTTCCGTAGGATTGGCCTAGACGACATTGACCTCCGCGGTCTTACTAGAATCTGTAGTTGCGGGAAGTGCAGAATTATTGGAAGAATTCTACTTCTGCTTCCCATTTGAAGACTTACGAGAAGTCTGAGAAACAGAACCAATAACACCGTCAACCGATGGGGTAGGTGGTGCTTTAGAGGTCCCTGGCCGCGGCGCATCAGTTAAGATATCATATAACGTGCCGGACTGAGAGTACACCAAATCGAGGTACTCAGCACGAGCGATGGCTTGTTCTTCGGTTACACATGCCCCATAGCAATGTCTTGAGCGATATTGTTAACAAAGGAGGTAGTGAACTAGTGAGTTAGAAGTTGATCAGGAATATCAAACTTGATCAGATGACGACGACATCTCCAATCATGAATATGATCTGAAATATGAGTGGCTTTATCCTGCTTCAGATATATCAGGAGATGCATCCCGGCTTCATAACGAACTGGTAACTAGAAATGTGTCAGGAATGCCATAGCTAAAGTATTAAAGTCTTGAAAAATACGGCAGGGTAGTTCTATATACCACTTAGCAGCTGCACCGGTAAGAGTGTGCTCGAAAAGACGTAGACAGATCGAGTCATCAACCCAAGAGTTCAAAGAACACCACAAATGGTAGGTCATGACATGGGCTTGGGGGTCTTATCCAGCTTTACCCTCAAACTTGGGACAGTCACCAGGTACCTTGGTAGAAACCAAAGGCCAATATGGATTATGGAGAATCTGATCATTGGTCAATTTAGATACATTCGGCAATTCCAACGTGGCAAGGAAAGGTAACTGAGGATTAAAAGGCATGCCAGATCTTCGATAAGGACCTGTACTTTTACTCCACCCCGGTTGAGCATAATTCTACCCCCATTGGTTCTGTCTGGGAGGATTCTGACCATAAGGGGTATAAGCCATATAATTGGGTTGATACATTTGCTGATAACCAGTGTATGGGGGTTGATAACCAGGGTACTGACCCTGATTATATGTAAGCCCCGTTTGAGCAGCGTATGGATTCGAATGCGGAGTATAGGTATAGCCTGGCTGTTGAAGGTAATAACCAGAACCTTAGGGTGGGTTGTAAACCGGTCGAGACTGACCTTGACGGTAATAGCCGCCTTGGGGTCGAGCGGGCTGCTGGTAAGTGGGGCCCTATTGAGCCTGATAAGTTGGGCGCACAGGCGAGTTCAACTGTGGCATAGAATAGATCGACTGTTGAGCAGGGTTAACTGGATGTGCAGGTTGTCCTGGTTGAACAGGTTGACCTGGCTGCGCAGGCTGGCCCAGTTGAACAAGTTGGCCTGGTTGATGAAGGACACCAGGTTTCCTCGATTGAGCAGGTTGGCCTGATGGCGGAAGAGGGCCAGGTTGTGCCTGATAACCAGGTTGACCTGTGACAGGACCATAATATGGCCCTGGTTGTGAAAAATTCAGACCAATTGGAAACTGAGGTTGCTGAGGTTGCACCAAAGGTTGAGAAGGATGGATTTTCCTCCCAAGATCGTACAACGGTTCGGGTTGGTACCCTGGTTGGCCTGTGGGTCCTTGAAGTTGCCCTGGTTGGACCACAGGGTGAGGCTATAGAGGTTGACCTTGAGGGTTGTAGGACTGCCCTTGCAGGCCGTGCAACAATCCCTGCTATCCCAAAGGTTTCCCTTCTAAGGGTTGTCCTCACGGGTCATATATATAACCTGGATGGGCTGAAGGTTGTCCTTGGAAGGGTTGTCCTTGTGGGTTATAAGGTTGCCCAGCCTGGGCAGATAGAAAATTGTTAATATACTGATAAGCCTTAGGATCAGGAAAGTGAAGAGGGTTACCCTTCTCATCATATTGATATGGAAACACATAAATCGGGGCACCATCTGGTCCATAATGGGAAAAGTAAGGATGGTTGAGATCTTGAGAGGACTGACCAACCTCAGAGTTCGACGGTTGTAAAGAAAATCGATACTCCTTAGGAGAAATATTCTCTGGAATAGTAGAAGCTATGTAAATTTCTTCAGGAACTGACGAGGTCCTGGTTGACTGAGTAGTGACAGTGGGTGTAGATGCAGCTATGTAGACAGTAGGCCTGACAGGTACTGATGTGACAAGAGGAGATGTCGTGAGAAGTGTCGATGGCGACATCCCTAACGAAGGAATAACCGGCCTCGTGGACGGAGTCAATATTCCCATAGAGGCCACAGCGGCCATGACCTGACTTAAGGACCTATATCCCATTGGAAGCAAAGGACCAGGTGAAGACATGACAGAAGACTCGGGGATGTTTTTTGGAAAAAGCTAGTAATCTTCACCAGATGTGGGAATTTCTTCACTAGGAGAAGGACTAGGTGAGTCCATATCTGACCCTGCCGCAAGATCTTCTAAAAGATGGCGAGGAATATGAGGTATAATGGTAGCCAAGAAAGGTGATCTCGATGTAAGAGGAGAGAATTATTCCCCTAATCCAAATCCAAACCAAGCATTGGACAAGGGCCAATTGAATTCAACTGGTCCACCAAAGGGAAGCTCAGATATAACCGGTCCCCTGTCGGGAAACTCAGATACAATAGGCTGCTAATGTTCAGCAGAGGACTGAGAGACCTTTGATGAATCGTCTGTGTAAGGACTACCAATAGATGAAACTGAGGGTTTCGCCACTGTGACAGTAACGAAAAGAGGAAGAGATCAAAACAAAGTCACACAAGCAAAACCAAGGCAAACAACAACAGGCCGAAAAATAATCTCTAAATGGGCGTGTGATCGTAGGTGATTAATTTTACCACATTGAAACTGTAAATTTTTACTGTTTTATGTTTTAAGAGTCTAGAAATGTTGGGTGTGGAGCCTGATTATCTTGTTTACTTTGTATCACAACATTGGACCCCTGTACCTTAAATGGGGTAGCAACGCCGCCCGTAAATTAATCGCTTCCGTGGGGGGTCCAGGGGGGGCGGCAGCGACTTTATGGAGCCCCCCCCTGGAGGGGGGTTTCGGGGGCAATGACCCCGAAGCTAAAAACATATGTAAAATTGCCTTGTAAAATTATAGTAATTTCTAGTCATTCTGGGCCATCCATTAGGCAAATGATCTGATGGTAGAAGTTATGTTTATTTTAGGGTTTTTTTCCCTAGAAGGCAACCCCTCGCTTTTATGAGGGTATTTTATTGTGGCTATGTAATGTATGTGTATTCTCGGAGCGAGAAACAGAGAGGAAGACTATGAGAGAGAACAGAGGATATTACAGCGGATCTGCTATAGGTTGTGTCTCTTCATTTTGCTAGATAATAGAAAGGAAGGACTGGCTGTTCGGGGTGGACGTAGCCCAAACTAGGTGAACCACGTATATCTGTGTCTCTCTAGTTTTATGTGTTTTTTATGCTTGTATTTTGCGCATATTTTATGTGTTGCATTACTCTGTAATATTTAATTTTCTAACAACTAGTATCAGAGCCGAAGGTATATTTGGCTGATAAACTCACAGGAAAGAAGGGTTCCTGGTTCGAGTGGGAGCAATGTCGGAAGATGGTAAGTTTAGGGTCGATAAATTTAACGACCAAAACTTCCCGCTATGGAAGATGTAGATGGAAGATTATCTGTATCAGAAAGATCTGTACCTACCATTGAGCGGAAAAGAAAAGAAGCTGACGGCCATGACAGACGCGGAATGGAACATTCTCGATAGAAAGGCACTTGGAACAATACAGTTGTGCCTTGCGGCGTTAGTCGCCTTCAATATTTCTAAGGAAACAACAACATAGGGTTTGATGCAGATGTTGGTGAAACTATATGAAAAACCCTGTGCCTCAAACAAGGTATTTCTTATGAAACGACTATTTAATATGAAGATGTCAGAAGGTGGATCTATTGCAGACCATTTAAATGATTTTAATACAGTTACCAGTCAGTTAAGTTCTGTAGGGGTAAACTTTGATGACGAATTCAGAGCTATGTTATTATTGTGCTCATTTCCAAAGAGTTGGGATGGTTTAGTAATGGCCATTAGTAACTTTGTCTTTGGATCTAGTACTTTAAAGTTTGATGATGTTGTCGGTGCTACCCTTAGCAAGGAAATGCGACGGAAAAGCTCCGGTGAGACATCAGGTAATGCTTTGAGTGCAGAGTCTAGGGGAATAAGAATGGAAAGAGGAAAGAGCTCGGGATATCACAGTAAATCAAGGAAAGGCAGATCCTAGTCCTAATCGGGGATAGTGTGCTGGAAATGCGGAAATAAAGGACACCTAAAGAAAGATTATAGATCTCGGAAGGGAAAAGAAGGAGACACACAACAAGAAAACAATCATGAAGCAAATGTGACAGGTGATGTGTTACAAGATTCTTTGATTATTTCTTTCAAAAAGGTTACTGATTCTTGGGTTGTAGATTCAGGGGTTTCATTCCATGCCACACCTGATAAGAAATATTTTCATGACTATGTTCAAGGAGATTTTGGACAAGTTCGTTTGGGTGATGATAAACCCTGTAAAATTGTTGGAATGGGTAAGGTTATTTTAAAACAACAGAATGGAAACCAATGGCTATTAAAGGAGGTAAGGCATGTTCCAGATCTAAAGAAAAATCTGATTTCAACAGGGCAGTTAGGCGGTGAAGGTTGTGTGACAACTTTCACAGATAAAGCTTGGAAGGTCACCAAAGGAGCCTTGGTAATAGCAAAAGGCGAAAAGGTTGGTGCATTGTATTTATGCAATGGTATTTCTAACTCTGTTAATGCTTTAAATTCCAAAGGAGCAGATGCAACATTATGGCATCATAGGTTCGGACACATGAGTGAGAAGGGGATGAAGATTCTTCACTCAAGAAATTTGTTGCCAGGTTTGAAGAATGTTGATTTGGATTTCTGTGAGAATTGCATTTATGGAAAACATAAGAGAGTCAGATTTCTCAGAGTTGGGAAAGAAAAGAAGAGCGAAAAATTAGAGCTTGTGCATATAGATGTATGGGGACCTGCTCAGGTATCATCTCTCGGTGGCTCTCGTTATTATGTTACTTTTATTGATGATGCAACTAGAAAAACCTAGATTTATTGTATTCAGAATAAATATGATGTATTTGATACTTTCAAGAAATGGAAAGCTTTTGTTGAGATTGATACAAGAAAGAAGTTGAAGTGTCTCAGATCATACAATGGAGGTGAATATTGCAGCAAATATTTTTATAGGTATTTTTCAGAGCATGGAATTCGTAGAGAGAAGATGGTTCCAAGAACACCACAAGAAAATGGTGTGTCAGAAAGGATGAACAAAACAATCATGGAGCGTGCAAGGTGCATGAGATTGCATGCAGGATTGCCTTTAAAATTTTGGGCAGATGTTGTAGATACTGTTGTTTATCTAATAAACAGAGGACCTTCAAGTTCCTTGGATGGTGGTATTCCAGAGGAAGCATGGACAGGTAAAAAGGTAAACTACTCTTTTTTAAAGCCTTTTAGTTGTGAGGCCTTTGTCCATATTAATAAAGAAAATAGAACAAAGCTTGAGGCAAAATCAAAGAAATGTACCTTTATTGGATATGGTGTTAATGATTTTGGTTATCGCTTGTATGATTATGAAAATCACAAAATCATTAGGAGAAAAGATGTAATATTCAATGAAAAGGTCTTGTATAAGAATCAGTTGCAGGAAAAGAAATAGGAAAAAGAAAGCAAGGAATACACAGTTCTTGATGAGATAACTGAAAAAGTAAAGGTGCCTGAAAATAATAATAATCAACAACCACAGTAGCAGCAACCACCACAACAACAACAGGCACCTCAAACACCTGAAAGTGGTGTTAGAAGATCTACCAAGATAAGTAGACCCCCTGAACGATACTCTCCTTCATTATATTATTTATTGTTGACTGATTCTGGTGAACCCGAATGTTATGAAGAAACAATGCAGGTTGAAAGCAGGAAGAAGTGGGAGCTAGCCATGGAAGAAGAGATGGACTCCTTAATGCATAACCAGACTTGGGACTTAGTCAGGTTGCCTGCAGGAAAAACTACATTGCAGAATAAATGGGTTTACAGGCTGAAGGAAGAAGATGGAGGAAAACAAAGGTACAAAGCTAGACTTGTGGTGAAGGGGTTTTCACAGAAGAAAGGTATTGATTTTGATGAAATATTTTCTCCTGTTGTTAAGATGACTTCAATCATAACTATTTTAAGTCTTGTAGCAGCGGAAGATTTACATCTTGAACAGTTAGATGTAAAGACATCATTTCTCCATGGAGATTTGGAGGAAGAGATATACATGCAGCAACCAGAAGGATATGAGGTAAAAGGAAAAGAAAAATTGGTGTGCAGGTTAAAGAAGAGCTTGTATGGCTTAAAACAGGCTCCAAGGCAGTGGTATCTAAAATTTGACAAGTTTATGTCTGAACAAGGTTATACTAGATGTCACTCTGATCATTGTGTTTATCTAAAAAGGAAAAATGATGGCGGCTATATTATATTGTTATTGTATGTAGATGACATGCTTGTTGCAGGGTCTAACATGCAGGAAATAAATGTGCTCAAAAGAAAATTGGAAAATTCATTTGCAATGAAGGATTTGGGAGCTGCAAAACAAATCCTTGGTATGAGGATACCTAGAGACAGGAAAAATCGCAAATTAACACTGTCTCAGAATGAGTACATAGAAAAGGTGTTGAAAATATTTAATATGCATAATGCAAAACCAGTTAGTACACCTTTTGCTAGCCATTTCAAACTTAGTAAGGAGATGTGCCCAAAGACCCAAGAAGACATGGATTATATGTCTAAAGTTCCATATGCATCGGCAGTTGGAAGCTTAATGTATGCAATGGTCTGCACAAGGCCTGATATTGCACATGCAGTGGGAGTTGTAAGCAGGTACATGAACAATCGAGGAAAAGAACATTGGATGGCAGTAAAATGGATTCTCAGATATTTGAGAGGTACCAAAAATCAAGCATTATGCTTTGGTGGTTCAAACATTGCTCTACAGGGATATGTTGATGCAGATATGGTAGGTGACAGAGATAACAGGAGGAGCACTACAGGATATGTATTTACTGTAGGTGGAACAACTGTCAGTTGGGTTTCAAAAATCCAAAGTGTTGTTGCACTTTCAATAACAGAAGCAGAGTATGTTGCTGCTACAGAGGCTAGTAAAGAAATGATTTGGTTACAAAGGTTTATGGGTGAATTGGGTAAGAAACATGATATGGGCACGCTATACAGTGATAGCCAAAGTGCCATTCATCTTGCAAAGAACTCAACATTTCATTCCAGGACTAAACACATACATCTCAAGTACCATTTCATACGGTCAATATTGGAAGATGGAGAGTTGAAGCTGGAAAAGATACACACTAGCCAGAATCCTGCAGATATGCTAACAAAAGTTGTAACCAGGGAGAAACTGAGAACGTGCTCAGTTTCAATTGGTCTTCAAGGATGACGATGAAGATGAGAAACAGCCAGGTCCAAAGAGGATTCATTGTCCAGCAAATGAAGTAGCGCTGGAGTTGCTACAATCAGTCTCCAAGTGGGAGATTTTTGGGTGTGGAGCCTGATTATCTTGTTTACTTTGTATCATAGCATTGGACCCCTGTACCTTAAATGGGGCGGAAACGCCGCTCGTAAATTAATCGTTGTCGTGGGGGGTCCAGGGGGGGGTGGCAGTGACTTTATGGAGCCCCCCCCTAGCGGGGGGTTTCGGGGGCAGCAGCCCCGAAGCTAAAAATAGATGTAAAATTGCCTTGTAAAAGTATAGTAATTTCTAGTCAATCTGGGCCTTCCATTAGGCAAATGATCTGATGGTAGAAGTTATGTTTAGTTTAGGGTTTTTTTCCCTATAAGGCAACCCCTCAATTTTACGAGGGTATTGTATTGCGGCTATGAAATGTATGTGTATTCTCAGAGAGAGAAACAGAGAGGGATACTGTGAGAGAGAACAAAGGATATTACAGCGGATCTGCTGTAGGTTGTGTCTCTTCATTTTGCTGGATAATAGAAAGGAAGGACTGGCTGTTCAGGGTGGATGTAGCCCAAACTGGGTGAACCACGTATATCTGTGTCTCTCTGGTTTTATGTGTTTTGTGTGCTTGTATTTTCCGCATATTTTATGTGTTGCATTGCTCTGTAATATTTAGTTTTCTAACAAGAAACAAGTAAAAGATGACTCTATCTCTTTCAATTTGGAAACAAGCGTGAAAGGACAAGCGCTTGATAATCTTTTCAAATTTAATGAGTTAGAAAAGATCGAAATGACTGCTCTGGAAATCTAGGTAGATGGGTGTACCATATATCTGTGAACTGCCATATACACCTTGGTTAAGAAATGAAAGAGAAATCAACCAAGGACTTGACGTACGTGCAAGTAATATCCTCGAATGTTGTGTCAGGTTTATCATGGGTATAAGGTAGTAGACTCGGCTTCCTATGGATAAAGGATAGCAACCTAGTGGGGTCTCCCTTTATATACGCGACAGTACGGGGAGCACAAGTCCGTACTAGCACTGTCTAAAGCCAAGAGGCGAACAACAACTACTAGGTTTAACGACGCCGGAACACGTCACTAGCCTAGACCTCTAGATATTTCGTTAATGTTTCAATGTTGCCTTAGGTTAATTGAACAAATTTTAGAGTTGATCTTCAAATTATGTTTCAATTTCAGGCCCTATCGAATGTTGTATCTCAAAAATCCTCTAAATGCACACTACATGCCACAATTTATCACTTTGTTCGATGAAGAGCTAACTACGGGAATGTTGAAAGCTTTTCAAATAACAAAAAAATGATCACAAAACATCCACTACTGTCTCTAATGCACGCTAATGAAACTAAAAACTTTTCTCTCAGAGTTATATAACACTAATAATGCGGAAAAGCTTTCAATTCTCACTAACTAATCAAAAAGCAAAGAGATTTGTTTTTGTATTTTTCAATGTTTTAGAGCAAATGCACCAAACGAAATGAAAAACTAATGAAGAAACCAATTTGAGAAATGATAGTGAAAGATTCGAAACAAGAAATTTCACTCAATGCAAACACACACAATCAGAACTCAAACTGATGGAGAAATCCCTCAAATCGAAGAAGAATCTCAAAAATACTCATACAAACTGTGTAATCTAGGCTCGAAATGAGACAAAGCGAAACTTGAATTAAAAAAATAGCAATCACTAAACTAACGCAATGATACAATGGAATCCAACAAGACGAATGCAAGGAAGCGAAAATGAAGTTGATTGGAAAAGCGAGAACCAAAAACTCCCACGGGAGGCTCAGCACACTATAGCACCTAGAAACGCTAGGGCTAGAATGCAAAGCTGACGGTAAAATGCAAACAACTGGAGGATAAGGGTCAAACACAGTCAACAAAGACTTCAAGGCACTCAATCAGTTGGAAAAAATGACACCAGAACCAAAAATCAGACTCAGAGGGCTCAAAAACAAGCAAACCCTAACACCAAACAAGGTTGGTGCGACTGTTTGGCTGTATCTTGCGCCAAAACAGCGTTGGTGCGGGGGCCTAACTAGCAACAAGCATTAGTTGGCGCGACTGTCAGGCTATAAACCGCGCCAATCGAGTTTACTATGGGAAGAAATGAAAAAAGAGTAAAAAGAGACTGGATCAGGTCTTCTGGGTGCTGAACAGGGATTTTACACCAAAAGGAGGCAAACTAAAAGAGCAAGTCAATCAATCACAAGCCAAAACAGCCAAAAGAGACAAGACACTCCAACTAACTCCCCAGCGTAGTCGCCAGTTTTTTGGAGAGGTAAATCCCCTCTGCGGACAGAGGCGATCCCTACTAGCCCAGATCAGGTCTAGCAACAATCAGGTCACGCAGTGAGGCAGGTTCCTAGTTACAAACGACAAAAATCATAATGAATTGCCTACCTCAAATCCTACGCAGTGGTCATTGAAGAAAGGATGACGCTTCTCGTCCCTCGCTTGGCAGATCACGATTCTTCTGCTTGACACATCCTAACACCTGCACACAGGCGAAGAATACAACGATATACAACGAAAAATCTAGAGTCTGTAACCATACATCAGTCAGAGAGGATGTAATTCATTGCATAAATAAATAGACACACGAATGAAACCATAATCAAAGTCGCTTATCATTAGAATAACAAAGGAAAGATACAACCCAAAGCTCTGACGCTTGATCTTCCTTCGGCGGGGCTGACAGTGGAGCATGTCTCAATGAAGCTTGTTGGAAACGGGACGAAGCTCTCTCTCTTTGGCTTGGCTCTCAAAAGTTGTCTGGCTTGGCTCTCAAAATTTGTCTGGTTATAGTCTCCTTGCTACAATTTTAGCTCTAGCTTGCTAAGGGTGAAGGCAAGCTTATATAGATGGTGGAAGGGGAGTTGGGATCCCTACAATCATGGGATTTGCCCTATCTCTAAGGAAGCTTCCATGATAGGTGGAAAACCACCTCCCATACATGGAGATCCGAAGCCAAACCACCCAACTCATTTTAGAGACTCGTTCAGGAGTTTTTTGGAATCAAACTTCCGCAATTTATTTTTAAAAAACATCCCTTATTAAGCTTGGTGCAAGTGAGACACTGGGACAGAGCACTAGTTGGCCGTCCCTCTATGGTGGATTTCCCACATTGGCGCGAGGGCTGAACTGGCTAGTCGCACCAAGGCAAAAAGATCTGTTTTTAAGGTTTTTCAGAGGAAACTTTCTTCAGAGGAATGATTGTCCTTGTCAAAGGGGATGCCATGAAAGTGGTTTCAGGTCATGTCACTGCTCACAGGTCACAGGAAAATCCCTCCAATGTGCGGGACAGGGAATTGCAGGGACGGTGACAAAATGTTGTGTAACACTTTGCTAAAACAAGTCTTCAAGGCTTCTATTGCCAGTAAGTAACAAAATTCTCATCACCTTGATGTATTATTGTACTTCAAGTCAATTTAAACCTATTTCTAAAGAAATAAACCCTAGTGTCTAATAAAACATAATTCACACCCTAAATCTAATCCCTAAAATTTCATACATTCTCCCTCACATTCCTAAAAACATTCACCCAATTCCCTAAAAAATCTCATCCCTTATAACCATAATCCTAGGGTTTCTCTTGCCTAGGTTCCCCCTCCATATTCCCATTACCTTAATATCCCCTACACCTCCCTTCACTTCATATTCCTTCATTTCATTCCATCATCCCTAGAGCTTTTGACACCAGGAGACATCATGGTTGATGAGGAGAACATAAGTTATAGTGAGGAGGAAGAAAGACTAGAGAGAAAGCCATATAAGAAGGGAGGGAAAGTCATCAGACATTACTGTTCATACATCATTACCAGATCAACTCCCTTCACCTCATTCACCTCAATCTCACATTGACCCTTCTTCTTCGCCTTTTTATAACCCTTCATCATCATCACATCACGATTCTGAGTCATCAAGCAGTGATGAAGACATTGAGGCAAAATGGGCTAGTTTGGCTGAGGTTAAGCCATTGCCAAAAACTTACCAGAGAGACTATAGACATGTGTTTTCTTCACTTGGAGTGAAAGGGGCCATGCCTTCTTCATCAATACAATAGGTAGATAAAGGTAAGGAAAAGGTGATAGAGCCAACCAGTCATGATGAGGAGGCCAATCATGAAACAGAGAAAGAATTTCAGTTAATTGACCTAGATGAGGAGGCCAATCATGAAACAGAGCAAGAATTTCAATTAATTGACCTAGATGAGGAGGATGAAGATAAAATCACCAATGCAGTAATCAAAGGTAAATAGGCTAAGATTAGTGAGCTCCAAGCTAGTCTTGAGAGGTATAAATATGTGATTCACTTCTTTGAGCATGAAAATGAGCATTTGAAGACCAAACAGGTCATCAATGAGGTGAAATGAATCAAAGCACAAAAAGATCAGGCAGAGAAGGCTAAAGCCTTGCTTGAGGAAACATTAGAGAAGTTTGGTGAACTTGATGATGATGAGGATCACCCTTCAAGACAGAGACCTGGGACTAGAGGGGTGAAAAGAGATCTATCCCTAGAGAGACAAAGGGAAGCTGAGCTAACAGACCAGCTTACCCTAAATGAACATCTTGCCCTAGAAATTAGTGAGAACGGAGAACCATGGCTTGATAGAGCCATTATACACTTGGAGAAGTTGCTAGAGAAGGCCAACAAGGATAATGAATTGCTGAGGATAAAGGTCAAACTTCATGCCCGGAAAGAGAGAATTGCATTGGCCAAGCTCAAAAGAGCCAATGCCAAAATTGAAGTTTTGACCAAGCAAAAAGAGAAAGAGAAGTTAGACATACTTTTCAAGGTGTCACTCCATGCCTCAAACACTTGATCAGCAAGCATCCCAACAATTTTGACAAATTTTTTTCAAACTTAGCATTTTGTACCTTTCTATGTTTTTGAGGTTATTTTGTACACAAAAAATTTGCTAAACACGTAGCGCCTTGGACGCTACACTCTTTTTTGGCGCGTATAATGGAAAAATGGCCACCACCAACAGACTTGTAATGATGAGGGAATAAATCCTGTGAAATTTCAAAGTTTTTGGAGGAGAACTGGTCCATCAAAAAGTCAAAAAATAATCTAAAAATCATATTTCTGCCTCAAATTATGCATGTTCACTGTGCATTTACTAGTCTTGGGAGAAGTGGTTTTTGATAGGGCAAATGGGCATCATTTTGAAAAGTTGAGGTAGTTCTGGAAATTAAACTAGAAAATATTTCCAATGAGCCATCATGGAGCATATTTGGATACCGGGAAGGCACTCAAATTCATCCTTGAATAGAGGTCATAATTTTTGCTTGGACGCTGTGCTTTTTACAAGGAAATTGTACTTTTGCAGTCTTCAGAAAATTTCTGAGTTTCACTTCAGTTTTGATTTTTACCTTGGGAAATGTTGAATTTACCTATGTAAATGATGAATATGAATGTAATTATCATATTTTTACTATTTACTAGGGTAAATACATTAGGTAAATCAAGAAAATGAGGTGTAATGAATCAGTTCACAAAAGTTAGGGATGAGTCACTTTGACCACCCTACACTCTAAGTTTCAGTTCAGACTTTAGTGGATCAGCTCCTCCTCTCATGGATTCGACCCCTGAGGTTGGGAGAGGTTGTTTGAGGCCTATATCATGTCATATTTTACTCATTTTCAAAGGTTGGAGTTGGAATCAGTATCATTTTTCTAGTTGATCAAGGAACTTGTACTCAGTTTTGGAAAAGCTAATAAAGAGGAGTTGCAGCTATATTTATGGGATGCCTGTGGTATTAAATGTATTTAATTGTTTCTTCTTCAGTCACATATGTTTGAATTTATTGTTCATATTCACTTTCATGTCTATGTTATTATCTTTTATAAGTTATAAATTCAGAATACATGCTTGCACATTCTTTGTTTTGGGTAACTGATCATATTTTGTTTCATTATCTTTTGTTTGAGAGAAATACATATCTTATGCTTCTCTCATCCTTCTTACATTTTATAAGCCATTCCATAACCATTATCTTCAAGTGATTGACATTATACCTACCTTTCCCCATTCATCCCTGCAACCCTAAATCTATTGCCCTGACCTAGCCTTTCCTTGACCTAATTCCATTATCTGTTGATTTACCCAACCAAAACCAAATCAAAACATCCCCTGCACTCTATACCTAGCCTAAAACCCTGGATTCTTCAACCCTCCTAGCTGTGACCCTTTTGGAGAGAGCCCTCTTCGGCTTGATAGGGCTAGCTATCAAGTCAAAAGCTTGGTTTGTGGTTACCTCTATTGGGATTCCTTCCTCAGACTTGGGAATCTGGTGGAGTGATAACATGTTTCACTAAGGGATTTTCAAAATTGATTCCATCCTTTCTCCTTCTCTGTCCACAAACACTATTTGACTAGCATATTTTACAAATGGATATAATAAGGACCAAGATTTATATAATTCCCACCCTTTTTGCCCTTGTTGTACAAAAGAATGGTTTCTATAGGAAAATATTTATACAGTCCCAAAGACTTGGAGATTTTTTTTTGTATCAAAAAAATCATTTAGTTTGTTGCTAAAGTTATGATTAAGGTAGCTCTGTCATTGATTGATGAATAAAAATCTTGCATATTTATGTGTTTCCCTCTCTACATTTTCCATTTCAGAAGTTAATGAATGAACCAATGGGCCTATGATTTCCCTTTTGGTTTTCTATGTAATAAATGTGTGTGATTGGAAAGTAGTATTAGATATCATCCTAATCTCATATTATTTCCTTTTTTATTTTATATTATAAGGATGGAGCTATTAGGTGAACTAGTTGAGTGTGTGCCTTGTAGGGTTTAATGACTCTCAGTGTTTTTCCAATAACATACATCACCTCCTCATGTTTTCTTTCTCGCAAATCACATGCATTACCACAATACATCACCTATCTTTGCAATAAAACTAGTTGGATCTTTAGAGAACATATCTTGAGTAAGCACCAAAATTAAGCCCCACATTAGATAATATTTGGCTTAAAGGTATATAGTGGTGAAAGGAGATGTAACTGCACATCATGTCTTGAAATTTGACCCTTATATGAGTGAGAGAATGGTGGGGTGTTGTGACCTAGGCTACAATACCTTGGATCATTTAAATTCTAAATAGATATGTGGCCATTAGTGACAAATCAATATGAAAAAGGGAATAACAAAGGAATTCATTAAACTTGAGACATCACAACAATAAAAATGAGGAACTTCATATGCATCGCCCACCCTCTCTAGACACTTCCCCATTAGTGGGAAATATTGGACTAAGGATTTCCAAACAATAGAAACATTGAGATGACTCTTGTTTGGGGCTCTTGATTTATTAATATAGCATTGAAAAAGGAATATATATGTATTTTGTGCAAGGACACCCCTCCATATTGTTTATCTCACAATATGATTCCATAATATTTTAGCTACAAATGCCTTGGAAACATGGAAGATATTCGCAAGGACCTTTTCTAATTCATTATTTGATCTTGCAAGTCTCTCTCATATGACCAATGCCATTTTATCCTTTTCATGTTTACAATTCCATAAGACACATAATATCGTCCTATTAATATTCTACAAAATTCCCTTAGGAATATAATAAAAGGTTTTCTAATAAAATGGGATAGCTTCTAGTACTTGTTTTACCAAAGTTAACCCACCACATAATCAAATCCATTTGGTATACCATGAAGTAACCTTAATCTCTATGTTATTTTAGAATCGCTTCTAATTTTGAAGGCCATATTCATTTGGATTTAGGTGAAATCCAAGATACCTAAACCTATACTAAAATTCACTTTCTCAAAAAGGTAATACTTCTAGTATAGAACTTTGTTTCCCTTCCATTGCAAGTCTCTGGAGCATTAGACAATATCAGTGTTGGTTTACTTTATTCTTGTGGCATCAAAATACAATTGTGAGGATTATTTGGTGAATTGGCATACTCTTTCATAGCTTATGAATCCATCCAAAAAAATGAGAACATCTATGATAATAAGAAGATGACTAAGAGAAATATGAGACCCTATCCTAATGTCTCCTAGTCTTATAGTTTTTTTTTTTGTATGTAGAAGGAATCTACTTAAACATTCTAGTATGAGCATAAAAAAAAGGGTGAAAGAGGATACATCTAACTTAATCCTCTAGTAGGATGGAAAAAGGGAGTAAAAAAATCATTTATGAATAGAGAAAAGGATATAAAGAGAAACAACCTTGCATCTAGTTTACAAAATCACAAGAAAACACAACATGTATCATCATCAGCCTAAGATAAGTTTGTTTGACCTTATATAAGCCTTAGAAAGGTATAATTTCATAATGAAGGATTTTTTCTTTTTTATATTTATGGTGTGAATACATATTTCTCTATGCAACTAGCTTCATGGATCTGTGTACCACTTAGAAATCAATTTTTTTTACCTAAGATAAAAATGGGTGGCACAGTCTTGAATATTCTATCAATTATCCTGGAAACAATATTATGCACAACATTAGTAAGAGAAATGTGTCTAAAATAATTAAATGTCTTTATAACATTTTTCTTAGGAATCATTGGTAAGAAAATGGAGTTAAAAGGCCCAAAATCCTAGTAGAACTCATAGATTCCTCCTTAACCAATAATAAGTCTTTACCTAACAAATCAAGAAAAACTTAAGAGAGTTTGTTGGAATAATCATTATGATTAGAGGCTCAATATTTAGCTCAAATATTAAAGTGATCGGAATTGATTGGAAACTGAATGAAAATGACTGTCTCGTCACCAGGAATCCAATGCAACTTGTTTCATCGAAAACCGACTTCGAATGAAGAAGTTATAGCCCACTGACTGTCGTTCAGAACAGTCAATTTGTTTAAAAAAATTGCAGAACAATGAAAGGTTGATGACATGGCAGCCCAGTCAACACTCCAGATATATTCAGAGAATATTCTCCAGTTTTAGCCCAGTGGCACTATGACAAGTGTCACGACATGATTCGCCAGTTTGGTTTGAGAAGGTGAAATTGCCCAATGTCCTCCTAAGGTTGAATTCGATTTTTTTTTAATATGAGGGATCTGTTCCTAAAATTTGAATTTGAATGCTAAGGTTGAATGCATTTTATGTGGTCGAAATTAATATATGCTAAGGTTCAGATTTAATATTTATGTGGTGGCATATTTACTATATCCTAAGGTACAAATATAATCCATTACAAATGTTTGGAGTAGGCGCATTCTATCAATTATCCTAGAAACAATATTATGCACAACATTAGTAAGAGAAATGTGTCTAAAATAATCAAATGTCTTAATAATATTTTTCTTAGGAATCATTGGTAAGAAAATGGAGTCAAAAGGCCCAAAATCCTAGTAGAACTCATAGATTCCTCCTTAACCAATAATAAGTCTTTACCTAACAAATCATGAAAAACTTAAGAGAGTTTGTTGGACTAATCATTATGATTAGAGGCTCAATATTTAGCTCAAATATTAAAGTGATTGGAATTGATTGGAAACTGAATGAAAATGACTGTCTCATCGCCAGGAATCCAATGCAACTCGTTTCATCGAAAACCGACTTCGAATAAAGAAGTTATAGCCCACTGACTGTCGTTCAGAACAGTCAATTTGTTTAAAAAAATTGTAGAACAATGAAAGGTTGATGACATGGAAGCCCATTCAACACTCTAGGTATATTCAGAGAATATTCTCTAGTTTTAGCCTAGTGGCACTGTGACAAGTGTCACGACAGGATTCGCCAGTTTGGTTTGAGAAGGTGAAATTGCCCAATGTCCTCCTAAGGTTGAATTCGATTTTTTTTTAATATGAGGGATCTGCTCCTAAAATTTGAATTTGAATGCTAAGGTTGAATACATTTTATGTGGCCAAAATTCATATATGCTAAGGTTCAGATTTAATATTTATGTGGTGGCATATTTACTATATCCTAAGGTACAAATATAATCCATTACAAAGGTTTGGAGTAGGCACATTTTATTTAAACCATGGTGGAAGGCACATTAGATCTTAATCCAAATTTTGAACATTATGATGTTTTGCTAATCCAAGGTCGGATATATTGGAGTGCATCACATATTACATGTGATAAAGTCCAATGGTATAAGTTCGCAAAGTCAAATGTTGGTTACATATGGTTTGGGTGCATATTAATGCATATTTCTACGATTGGAAAAAAATATATATGGGGGTGAAGGTCAGGGTCGAACCAGTGACCTCCCCCCAAACCTTATAACAGCTTTACCAACATACCATGGGATGGGACATGTAAAGTCTCCGCACCCAAATCATATTTGAACCATATGTGTGATCCAACGGCAGAAAAGAGGGGGTCAGCCCCCTCCCATACGACCTCTCCACATAAATAATGGCACGGGGTGGATGTCAAATAAACATGGATTATGTTAATGAGGTTTTATTAACCATTAATCTATATTTAAAACTTGTATAATCGTGCTAATCTTGAATTCTAATTCGGATTTGTATTAAACCCCACTTATCATATTAATCTGTGCTAATCCTTGTTAATCCACATTTAATTAATTTTAACTTCAGTTTAACTTAGTATATTTTTAGTGGTGCCACCATTTTCGGCGAACTTGCTATTTTGGCAGAGTTATCTGGAGCCTTCTCTAGATTTGGAGGAATCTAGTGAAAAATTGAATAGGCCATATATTGAGAAATTTTCGACCAATTTTGGCTCAGGAAGAGTCGTTCCTAGTATATTGGCATGATTTTAACACATTGGAACAGGTTATAAAGGTAGAGGAGTAATTCTACAAGTGTTTTTGACACTTTGAAGAATTTTGAAGCCCAGGGCCACTAGGAAGGAAGGCCATGCCTAGATCAGTTGAAGGCCAAATTGAGTAAATGAATAGTCATTTCTGATAGATTTCGACATTATGAACTCATTGGAGTATGTTCAAGAGCATTTGATGCATGCAAACAATTTTTTTTCACTATTGAGATAATGAAGAGGCCCAAGCCATGGAATTTGGACCAAGGAGATGTAGCCCAGGAGGGGTGAGCTTCTTCATCAAAAATATATGTTTATGGATCAATTGTGACGGTTTGTTGTTCTTTATGTTGTTTTTGTTTAGCATTTGTATTTCATACTTTATGCTCTAGAATTCACTCATAAAAACTCAGATAATTTACCAGTTGACACACATAAGAAACAAGGAAACCTATGACATCAAGCATAAGATCAATAAATAAATTTTAAATAAGAAAATGAAATTAGCACAGAAAAACTAACATTCATACTCAGATCAAGTTGGTATCATAGCTTTGGTTGAAAGGCAAGGTTATTTTCTTGATAGTTGCTTGAGTTTTGTGCAAGTTTAATGGTTGCAAATTTGTGATGTTGATAAGGTTAAAGTTACAGAAAGGTGAAGGGAAATTGTTGGTTGAAAGTCCTGAGATTAGGACCAAAATAAGGAGATCTAAAAGAGCCCCATATTCACCCAAAGTTCCACTTATAGCTGCACTTGTAGCACCTCAAGTTTTGTCTCAAGAAGCTGAGATTGAGAAGGTACAATTTGTACAAGAAGCTGAGTTGATTGAAGAGGTACAAGCATTAGAAGTTGAGCTTGAATCCACAGCCATCCTGTCAGGTGTTAGAGACACTCAAGGTCATTCATAAGAGGATGATGTCAAGAGAGACTTAAATGACATAAAGAGGATGGTTACAATTATGTTTGATGCATTTACTTTTGGGATGGCAGGAGAAGGTTCTAAGCCTCCAGATGGAGAAGGAACTTCAAATGATAAGGAGGAAGAGAAGAGTTCAAAGGGTAGTGGAGGAAATCCACTTCCATCTCCACCATATTCATCATCCTCATAATCTCCATCAACATCATCTTCCACTTCCACCATAAAAACTACCCACACTCACTCAAAAGCCACAAAAGGAAAGACACCCTTACTCAAACTAGATGTCAAATTTGAGCTTCCAATGTATAATGGTGAGGTAAATGTAGAAATATTGGACAATTGGATACATCAATTGGAGGTGTAATATAGGATTCAGAACCTTCATGAAGATGACATAAAGATCCAATTTGCTTCTTTGAGGATGGAAGGATCTGCACTGGTATGGTGGGAAGTAAGGACTCGAGAATAGATTAAAAACTATGGTAAGATCTCTATGTCTTGGTCAATTTTTATTGCTACCATTAAAAGGAAATTATATCCCTTAGCTTACATGAAATATTCTATTATGGATTGGAAAAATTTTAGACAGTTGAAAGGGAAAAGTGTGCAATATTATACTCATGAATTTAGGAGAAGAGATCTTATTTTGGGTATTAATTTATATTCTCAAAAAACTTTGTTAAAGTATATTGGGGGTTTTCATGGTTACCTTAGGCACACCATTCTCCTGTTTAATCCCACAAACATGGATGAGTTTTGTGTTCAAGCCACACACTTAGAGGCAAGAGGGAAACAAAACATAGATGAGAAAAGTGAAAGTAAGGGTAAAGGAAAGGGAAAGTTTTATGGAAGAGGAGAAAGAAATAGCTCTGTAAAAATAGAGAAAGAAAAACTCACATGCAAAAATTGTTCAAAGACTAGCCATGATGAAGACCATTGTTGGAAAATTCATCCAGAGTTAAAGCCAAACAAAATGAAAGCCAAAGAAAAGGGTAAAACTATTGCTATAGTTGAACATGAATTAGGGTCAGATTTAGGAGATGAGACAAAGATTACAACCATGGGTTTGAAAGGTAAACATATTGAAAGCACTAGTTCTTCAAATTGTTAAAATTTCACTCATGATGAAGATACAAGAATAAAAATTTTCCATATTAGAGTTGTCTCTAAACATACCAAGATTGATACACTTTTTGAGTGGGTCACAAGCTAACTTGATTTTCGAAGACTTGGTTAAGCAGGTAGACCTTGAAAATATTAGACATCCAAGACCATATCCTTTGGGTTGGATATGCAAGAATGAAAACTTGCAGGTTACAAGGAAGTGGTTACTAAGATTCACCATCAATTCCACCTTTCTTTATGAAGTTGAACTTGATGTGGTGCCACTTGAGATATTAGGTATTGTATTGGGAAGTCCTTATCTGTATGATAGGAAAGTAGTATGTCATCGCCATGAGAATAAGTATCACTTGTTTAAATATGGTATTGAGTACATAGTTAGAGCGCATAAGAAGAAGACATGTTTGTCTCTTATACATGTAGGAGAAATAAAGAGGATAGTGAATGTAATTCAGAATTTGACATTGTTGAGGATAAAAAAAAGAGATGTTTTGAATCAAACTTTTCAAAAAGATTCTTATGCTTGTAATGAGATGTTTCAGGATTCTAACAAGTTTCCTTTGAAAGGAGGTGAACAAGATGTAAAACATTTGTAGCAGTCAACATCAGTGTTGAGCAGTGTTGGAAACAAGATGTCGGTGCAAGAGAGAGCAAAGGTCAAAGAGAAAGCGAAAAAATTAGCTTGGAAAAGAAGGAATGGGTTCCAAAAATCATTGTTTATGGTTTCCAAAAGGTACATGGAAATGGAAAAGATACTTGGTCAAGAGTTGACGCAAGTACAAAGCGAGATCAGCTAAAAATCACCATGGTGACAGTGTGCAAGGTGAGACAATTTTTAAGTTTCCTTTGATTAATGACCAAGGTAGGAACAATATGTTTTCTACAAGAATAGCTTGCTGCTTTGAAAATTCAGAAAAATCTCAGCATGACAATGTCAATGACAGCAAGAGAAGGTCGCAAGAATCAAGGAAAAAGCTTACTTTTTGTGAAAAGCTCCAATTGATGAAATTGGGAAAATTTCAGTGGATAGAGACTGGAAGGGTGATGGAACAGTACCCTCATCCACATGATCAATAATTAGAGAGATTTTGGGGTCCAAAAGGCTTCTAGTAGGGAGGAATGTTCAGAATCTCAATATTTATCTCAAAAATGAAAGTTATCATAATTGATTGGAAATTGAATGACAGTGACCGACCCATCACCAAGAATCCAACGCAACTCGTTTCGTCAAAAACTGACTTCGGATGAAGAAGTTACAGCTTGCTGACTGCTATTTTAAACAATCAAATTTTAAAAAAAAATTGTAGAACAGTGACAAGTTGATGACATGGAAGCCTAGTCAGCACTCTAGGTATATTCAGGGAATATTCTCCAGTTTTAGCCCAGTGGCACTGTGACAAGTGTCACAACAGGATTCGCCAGTTTGGTTTGAGAAGGTGAAATTGCCTAATTTCCTCCTAAGGTTGAATTCGAATTTTTATTATTATGAAGGATGTCCTCCTAAGGTTCGAAATTCAATGTTAAGTTTGGATACATTTTATGTGGTCGAAATTTTCAATGTTAAGGTTGGATACATTTTATGTGGTCGAAATTAATATTTATGCTAAGGTTCGTATTTAATATTTATGGGGTGGCATATTTATTATATCCTAAGGTTTGAATATAATCCATTACAAAGGTTTCAAGCGGACGCATTTTATTTAAACCATGGTGGAAGGCGAATTGTATTTTAATCCAAAGTGTGAACATTATGTTGTTTGGCTAATCCAAGGTCGGATATATTGGAGCGCATCGCATATTACATGTGATAAAGTCTGATGGTATAAGTCCGCAAAGTCAAATGTTTGTTACATATGGTTTGGACGCATATTAATGTGTATTTATACGGTTGGAAAAATATATATGTGGGGGCAGAGGTCAGGGCCAAACCTATGACCTCCCCCCAAACCTTACAATGGCTTTACCAATAGACGATGAAGCGGGACTTATAAAGTTTTCGCACCCAAATCATATTTGAACCATATGTGTGATCTGACGACAGAAAAGAGGGGTCCAACCCCCTCCCGTACGACCTCTCCATAGAACCAATGGCACGGGGCGGATGTCAAATAAACGTGGATTATGTTAATATGGTTTTATTAACAGTTGATTCATATTTAAAACTTGTATTATTACGCTAATCCCGATTTCTAATTCGGATTTGTATTAAACCCCACTTATCGTATTAATCCAACCTTATCCCTAATAATCCCATTTAATTAATTTTAACTCTAGTTTAACTTAGCATATTTTTAAGGGTGCCACCATTTTCGGAAGACTTGCTATTTTGGCGGAGTTATCTAGAGTCTTCTCTAGATTTGGAGGAGGAATCTAGTGAAAATTTGAATAGGCCATATCTTGAGCAATTTTCGACCAATTTTGGCTCAGAAAGAGTCATTCCTAGCATATTGGTATGCTCTAAACACATTGGAACATGTTTCAGAGGCATAGGAGAAATTATATATATGTTTTTTTCACTTTGAATAATTTTGAAGCTGAGGACCACTAGGAAGGAAGGCCATGCCTAGATCAACTGAAGGCCAAATTGAGTAAATTAATAGTCATTTACGATATATTTCAACATTATAAACTCATTGGAGTATGTTTCAGGAGCATTTGATGCATGTAAACAGATTTTTTTCACTACTGAGCTAATACAGAGGCCCAAGCCATGGAAGCTGGACCAAGGAGATGTAGCCCAGGAGGGGTGAACTCCTTCATCAAAACTCTGTGGTAATGGATCAATTATGATGGTTTGCTATTCTTTATGTTGTTTTTGTTCAGCATTTGCATTTCATACTTTATGCTCTATAATTCACTCATAAAAACTCAGTTAATTTACCTGTTGACACACATAAGCAACAAGGAAACCTATGTACATCAAGCATAACATCAGTAAATAAATTTTAAATATGAAAATGAAATTAGCACAGAAAAACTAAAATTCATACTCATATCACATTAGTACCAGTGATCTTATCATTTTGGAAAGAATCAATAACTACTTTTATTTTATCAAAAGGAACATCATTCTGAAAGGGCCTTGTCTTGATCTTGACTCAAAAACTTGGGATGAAAATTTTCATTTGAACTACCTATATTCTATTAGATTTGGGGGGTTCCTTAAAAAAAAATTGAAATTGTTTGGACTTCTATCATTTCTCTAAATATGTGCATTTTCTCCCCCATTTCATCCTTGATGCTTCATATAGTATATATATTTTCGCCTTTTTTTGGATAATTGTGTATTTTTCTTCTATGGTGGTTCTTCCTTGTTCAACAACTCATTTTTAGAATCATTTTTAAATTCTTCAACCGGATTTCATTAAAAACACCATTCATATTATAATTTAATATATTTTCTATATCTTCTTCCAAAATCCAAACCTCCTATCAAGGTACCTTGAATTTGATGTGTGTCCAATCTATAGCTTTCCTTTTGATTGTCCTTAGATTACTACTAAACCAGTACGTAGCCAAGTCCTCAATTATTGTATGTTAAACCTCTCTCTAACAAGGGGGTAAAGTTTTTGAGGGATAATATGGAACTATCATAATACCATTTACCCACCCATATTTTGGCTTTGTCCTTCTTACATTGAAATAGAAAGGCAATCCAACCCCTAGGAATTAAATAAAATATAGGAGCATAGAAAATTTATTCTTTCCATACCCTCCCCACCCACATGCTCCTCGACATTTTAGAAATATTTTTCCATGGAATTGGCGTACAAATATCATCACCTAATAGAAATTAACCTACTCCACTACCACATCTTGACCTCGATTCCACAACCTCTGAATTAATATAGGATGATTTGACATCAATCATTGGTTGTCGTGATGAAGAAATACCCCTTACCACCCCCATGTTTTTCCAGTGTTTCCACCTCACTTCAAATCTCCTTTGAAATTGAAAATATAACTTACTCCTAGATAAGGAAAGACCCATCAAAATTCTTTAATCCCTCATTTTTTCCTACATTCATTATGAGTACTTAAGAACATCCTGTCTACATACATCCACCCTTGGGGGTTGATGCAAAGTTTGGTTTTACCAAGGCATTTACAATTATTGGATCATGTCTAAAGTCTTTCCAAAATGGAATCATAGTATATTTTTCAAAAGGAGCATCTCATCCATCTAATAACACCAACACTTATACTATTAGAAGCAATAAATCTATCCCTATTTTGTAAGATACCACTCTTTCAATTTTGATTTTAATTTTTTGGTTATTTATTAAATTTTCATTCATATACAACACTCAAAAGTACTACATGATTGTGCACTTAACAAAATTAGGGCATCCGCAATCAATACTACAATTCCTTTCTTTTTTTCATTTCTATGTTGTTATTGATCTACTAGGGAATATTTCCATATTTGCTTCTTGTATATTTTAGCAATGGATGTATTGGGTTATTTGTTCAAAGTGGTCAATGGTTCAAGGCTATGTATTTCAATTTTTTGTAAGATGTTCCATAAGCATTTTTTTTATGGCTCCCTTATCCCAATTGATATGAATAAGTATCATGATTCAACTATGCATTTCCTTGATATATCTTGCGGTACTTGCTATAGCAAGTGATCATGAGTCTAGATTTTGGCTTATTTAACTTGATAATCATTTAGATTGTATTGTTATAACTTGGAATTTTAAATTCCTTGGGCTGATTTGTTGGACACACAATTCTTATGGAATTTATTCTTTATAAATAAAATTGTAAAAATAAGGATCACCATATTGTATTAAATAAATTTTCTCATTAATATAAATGCATGGTAGTGGAGTTATTCCTTTAGATTGACAATGGTATCAAAGATTTTAGTGTTTCACTTTCTACTTTCTAGCCACGTTGTTCTCAATGACAAAGCATGTCTTGCAGGTTTGTCATTCCTCTTCTTGGTTTTAGAAACGTTCTCTTCTTATTTTCTCTCTAGTGTTTGGTGTTAATCACATGCATAGACACACACCTCAAGTCATCCTATTCACATACATTTTCTCTTTCACACCCTTCCTTAGACCTACTTGGTGCTAATTTCTTGTGGTATACCTCTAAGTGCTCTAAATTCCAAACTCATGCCTCAAAACTAAGTTTCAAAATCATTCAAGCTTGACGAATTGTTCTATCACCTTTAAGACTCTTCAATGTGTGCATTATGCTTGTGTTATTTCCTAGTGGCTTTTGTGATGCAAAAAGGAAAGAAAATTACATACAATTGTTAAAAAAGGCTTTTCACAAAAAAATACCCACCAATTACTATTGGAAAATGAGCTACCACAACTTGTAAATAATAGGAACATAATATATCATTTTAATATTGAATATTTGTACACATAATGACATGAATTGGCATGTCTATGTTTCAAATTTTAATTTAATTATCAATATTCATTAGGTAGATGGTAAGGATTTAAACTCCATGGATTATTTTAGAATATTCTTTGTAGCGATCATAGATTAAAGGATCAGATTTATCTAAAAAATAGTTATGCCCTTTGTACCCTTTTAATTAATTTGATTAATTTAAAAAATAATGTCATATGAACATGAGTTATGTTTTTTTGGGCATGTGGTATTAGTAAACCATGGTATTGTAATAAATCCTATTTCACAAATTAAGAGTCTCCATGGTAAAGTGGGGGTCAATCTCCATGGTTAAGAATCTTGTTACAAGTTTTTTAAATGTGTCTAACTCATATATTAATTCTTTAATAATAATAATTATTATTATTATTATTTAACATAAAGTTATGTTGAAATAATTTTTAGGGTTTTTTTAAAGTCTTGTAAATATGGGATGTATGATGATCTAAGTGTTTTGATGTTATAGTGTTGCATAGTTCACTAGCACAAAAATATAAATTAAATGGTTGGTAAACATTGATAGGCATAAAAAAAGTTAGTTCGTGATACATCTCACCTTGGAAAGATGAAAACATTCCTTAATATAAAATAAATTATAACTTTATTTTAAATAATGATTATTATTATTATTATTATTATTAATTTTAAAAAGAATTGATACGTGAGTTAAAGATAGATACATTTAAAAAAACACGGAACAATTTTTTTTTAACTATGGAGATTCTTAATCTATAAATATGCATTGTTACAATTCTATGGGCCAATACCATAACTTACTAATACCACATGCCCAAAAAACTATAACTCATGTTCATATGACATTTTTTTAATTCATCAAATTAAATAATATGGTGAAAATGGTATAACTACTTTTGAGATAAATCTCAACCTTTGATATGTGACTACTAATAAGAATATTCTAGAATATTCCATGGAGGTAAAATCCCTACCATCTACCTAATAATTATCAATAATTAAATTAAAATTTATAAGTCCTATTCCAAAATATACACACCTATATGCATAATAAAATTGATACAAAGCCTAATCAAATAAGGTTATGTAAAAAATGGGTTGTCTAAAATTCTCTATCTCTTTTTTTGTTTTAGTTATTTTTTTAAAAGTGAGCCATACCCATCCCACCCTAAGATTTATGAAATTAAAATTCCATACAAATTTCATGTAAAGGTGATATGATTACAAATTACTATAACATCACTTTTTTATATTTCTCTTTTAAACGAGTCTTCCAATATTGAAGAGATATATTCAAGAATAAATCATAAGTTTGATTTAATTATCAATAACTACAAATTTTACAACTCAAAGCCTTGAGAATGCATTCCCTAATATTAATTGTCTTTATGGTGCTAACTATAAAGGACAACTACAAAAAATGGTTTACCAATATTGAACACACACACATTTTCAATAACTTATGGGATGGGATCTATGAAGGAGAGGAGGACAACAAACATAAGAAGCCTATATTAGACAATGAGTTATACATATGGAAGAATAAAAACAATAAAGCATATGATCTAATTGTTGCATTAGTGTGTTACGAGATGAACCATCATATAGTTTCTGTTACAAATTGTTATGGTGCTTTAAAGAATTTAAAAGATTTGTGTGACTCACACTCAGACTTGGAGCTTGTGTAACTATTGGTAAAACTCTTCAACTTAGAGTTTAAGGATAATTACCACATGGCCTTGGATCCCGAGATCAAATCCATCATGCATGAAATATATGCCACTAGAGTAATGATATACATTTCTCTCATAGTCTTTATCAATTCCCTTTATCCTACATCCTCTCACTATCTTGAATCCTTGCAAGCTAGTGACCAACTAAAGTATATTACATTTGAATAGTTGGTGGAGAAAGTTGTAAAACATGAGAAAGTGTTTGGGAAGAGGAATACAACATCCTAGCCCCTGAAGAAACCATTTATCATGCTAATAAAGGGAATAATCAAGCACATTTCTAAAGGAGAAAGCAATAAAAGAGGACATGGAAGATAGAACTTGAAAAGCATGGGGAAAACAAAACTATTGCGTCCATTGTGGAAGAAATGGACATAATGCGTCAACATGCAAAATCCCTTGGGAGAAGATAAACTAAAAATAAAAGTAGAAAGAAGATAGAGGTGAAACATCAGATCTAGTGAAAGTTAAGCACTTGAATGTGATCATTACATTGTTACCCATTCCCCTATTGGAGTAATTGAAAATTTGTTACCCATTCCCCTATTGGAGTAATTGAAAATTTGTTTCATACTTCATTTGCTTATTTGAGATATTCTTGGCTACTTAACATAGGGGCAACATGTCACATTACCTTCCAAAAAGACTTCTTTGTGTATTTAAATCACAAAATAGATGACATAGAGTATTTTGTAGATAAATAAAGTCTTAAATCCTCAGGCATCGATATCATTAAGCTTAAACTACCTTTATTTCCTAATTTTATTCTACATGATTTAATTTATCTTCCAAAGTTGTAGAGAAATTTGTTGTCCCTTCCGCACATTCATTAGCAAGGCCACTCCATTCACATATGTGATGGCAAGGTATAAATATATAAGGCTTTTTCCAACATGGTTGTCATGATTAGAGTGGACTCATGAAATATTAATGAAGCTAAAAGGGATGCTTTCTCATGCACAAAATTATGCATACCTCTCTCATCACAATGAAGGTACATTTCCGTCCAATCTTCTATGGTGTGCTATATTTCAACATATTAATTATGGGAGCCTCCATTATTAGAAAATTATGGTGTTTCCAATTTTCCTACTATTTCTAGGAAATTGAAGCAAGGTGATGCTTGTATCCTTGGAGAGAACAACAAAAAACCCCTATCATGATTCCACATTTGGAACATGTAGAAAATTTTAACTAATAAATTATGTTTTATGTGCCCCTATGCCTATTCTATCTACTATTGAAAATAAATGTACAATGAATTTTATTGATGATTACACCGAGATGTGTAGGGTGTACTTGTTGAAAAAAAAATCTCAAGATTTTGAAACATTTATAAATGTTCACGTATGGATTAAAAATAATCACATTTTGGCTCTCTTTATACTGACAATGGAAGAGAATATACATCCAATGAATTTTAAAAATTTATTTTCCAACATGGGCTTTAAAATCAAATCATCATGCTCCATACAATTCTCAACAAAATGGTGTCACTGAAAGAATGAATAGGACCATATTGAACATGGTTTGCTCCATGATGTTTAAAAAAAATGTAAATTTGATCTTTCAGTTGGTGTAATTATATGTGAAATATATTTTAAAAATAGGTTTCCATCTCTCTCTCTTAAGAATAATACTCCTTATGAATTGTGGTATAGTTACATTACTTTGGTAAGGCATCTTAGGGTCTTTGGTTCCCCCTATTATCCCTTGGTTCCTAAGGAGAAAAGAAATAAGCTTGATGCAAGGAGTCAAAAATGCAACTTCTTGGTGTATTCAGATAACACCAAGGTATACCATCTCTGTGATGAGCTAAACAAGAAGTTTATTATTTCTAGAGATGTAATTTTGCTTGAATTTTCCCAAACTAATAATGCCATTGAGTGGCACCTTAATTTCCTAGATATACTCACTCATGTAAATACATACCATGAATTTGATAATGTTATTCCATATTTTGAAATTTAGATCAATATCCAAATTGTCATTTTAAAGTAGTATCTCCCCTCATGAAGTTTCAACCACTTCATCATATAAGAAAAAATCCTTTAAATGATGTGATTGAGTGGATTGGAAGGTTTAATCTTGATTCAATTCCTTCTCAATTAGTCGAGTAACCTGGACCATCTCAAAAATCTCCACAAAAGTGTATCATAGAAAAGATTTGAAATTTTCCATCCTAATGAGGTTGAACAAATAAGAACTAAAGGTACCACTAGATAAGATGGAGGTGTTGTAGATAATTCCAATTTAAGTGATGTAGATGATATTGATTTTTATATAAGTGTGAATTCAATTTATGTACTAATTTTGAACCAAATTACTTTGAAGTTTTTACTCACTATGAATGGAAAGAAAAAATACAAAATATGTATGATGCTATCATAAAAAATTATACATGGAAGTTGGTGGACCCTCCATTTGGAACCAAACCAATTGGCTACAAGTGGAACTAAAAGAATAAGTACAAAACGAATGGCTCACTTGAGAAGCGCAAAAGCAAGCTAATGGAAAACGGATTTTCACAAACGAAGATGATGATTATGAGGAAAAATTCCCCCCCACAACTAATAGGCCATCATCTAAATATACTTTACTTGGGAAACATATAATAGATGTAAATTCATCAAATGGATGTGAATATTTCTTTCTTGAATGGAGACATAAAAGAGAATGTTTTCATGTCTCAACTAGAAGGTTTTTTTGTGAAGGGACAATAATAGAAAGTATGTGAAGTCATCAAATCCTTATATGGCATGAAACAAGAACCACAAGTTTGGTACGAAAAATTAATTGAGCATCTTTTGAAATTGAATTTCAAACATTTTAATCTTGGTCATGCAACTTTGTTTGTTAATAAAGTTGGAAAATTTATGGTATATCTTGTAGTCTTTGTAGATGATTTATTGATGATAGTGATCAATGAGAACTATATTGCATCCATAAAGAAAGAATCGAAGAAGGGTTTTGAGATGATAGATTTGGAACATTTTCACTACTACTTAGGCATTGAAGTGACTCAACATCCAAAATGCATATTCATCTTCCAAAATTAGTACATTGGATCATTGTTGAACATGTTTGGAATGGTTGATTCTAATCCTCTTTTTGCTTCGATGGAAAAAAAATTGAAGCTCACATCAAAAGAAGGGAACCAATTTGAGGGTGCAACCAAGTACATATATCTTGTGGAAATTCTTATATATGTCACCACTATTAGACTATATATTTATTTGTTGGGATTATTTCTAGGTTTATCAAAAATCCTTGTGAAGGACATTGGTCTACTACAAAATGATTTCCAAAATACTTGAAGGGAACCCAAGATTTTGGACTCAAGTATTCTAAGGTGGATGACTCTAGGTTTCTTTCTTTATATTAAAAGGTCATTATTTTAGCCTCTTGTAATAGCTTTTGTGAATGTTTGTAGTTGCCTTATTTCCCTTTAGAGATAGCTAACACCATTCTAGCATGTTTGTGTTCTATATTATTATTTTATTTCATTATTAATAGAATTTTGATTTTCACCATGTTACTTTGTTCTCTATTATTTTCATCCATGTATGTGCTTAAGTTCCTCTCCTACCTTTCATTTCATTCCTTTTACAATTAGGATCAATGGTATAATGGAAATCCACTCCTTATTGTTTCTCAGTGCATGTCCTTGATTATATCATGGTATAGAGAGTTGGGTCTTGATATAGTTTCACTTGCTAACAATTTCTCTCTCCAAATGAAGTGGCCTCCCATGGTGCAAGAAAAGAGATATGATGGAGCATGATATCTTATCAAATCGTTGCTCAAGGAAGGACTAGAAATATAAAGGAATGACATTGTTATAACGTCTTTTATCACTCTTGTAGACCAAATGCTCTTATATGGTCTGGGCAGATCCCTTTCCCCTTGCTGACCTGTCCTTATTTCAAAAAGGAATTTTTAAAATTCTATATGTGACTCTGCCCACCATGAAATGGCGTACATATCTTTTTCCTTTGAATTATAACTACATACACATTTTTAAAAATTGAAAAAATATATAAAAATTTATTTTCCGGGCGAGGTTTACGGGTTATATCGAAATCCCACCTACAGGAGCCTGTGGCCTAACCGAATTAATTGGTTTTTGGTGGTATATATACACCCCATGGCTAAGCCTAATTCATTCCTAATGAGAGGAATTTATACTATACCCAAATTTCTCCATACTAAGGTATGTAATTTTCCCATGATCCTTGCATTCCATGTCTCCAGGAAACCCTTGTTTCCATGTGTAGATGCTCATCCTATTTATCTAACATCTTCTTGCATATATTGGAGAGGATATCTTTGATGGCTCAGGATGATGGATCCAAAGGAAGGTTTCATTAGTGCCTATAGCTAGGATCAGGTTGTAGCTTCACCTATGCTTGTTATTTTCAATTAATAAATAAAATCATGTCTTATTCCCAAATTGTGTTGTATCTTATGAATGTTAATTTGCGATGATTATTATGGTGATCTAACATATATGTGTGTGTGTGTGTGTGTGTGCTTTGAATTTGGTGATATGCTTTTTTTTCACTGATATATTTGCAGGTTTACACATTTTGGAAGAAGGTTGAGGGTTTGGACCCTGTTGGATCTACTTAAAATGTAGGATGTACTAATATGTCTCAAGTCCATACTTTTTTGGATTCAAGGCTTGATCTGATTGCATGATTTTTCTTTGTTATGTTTTTATTATGCTCTATTGGGGATCTCAATCCTATCCCTTGGGATCTTTCCCCTTCAACCTAATTGGCGAATCCACTGGAGATATACTTATAAAGTATTTCTTTAAGGGTTTTTTGTATTGCTCTAGGCGTTTGGGTTGTTTCTTTAATTTTTTCTCAGTCTTCTAGCATCTTGGTTGACCAAATCGATTAGCTTGATCTTTTAGATCAAGGCTTGCTTTTTATTTTTCCTCAGCTTATAGTTTATACACAATTTTTATTCATAAAATTATCTTATATATTCAGTTGTATTGTTAACAACTCATGTATGCACACTTTGTCTTTATAAAAAGTGTGTACATACGCATATGTGCTTCTAGACAATCGTGTATGTTCTAGAAAGTGAAAAATCTCACTTGGCTGAGTCCTCTGAAAGCTTGAATGTGTGTGTTTCTGGCCTTGTGTGGATGTTGAGGATTGGGAATCCTGGTATCAATAGTGTTTCTTTGTATCTTTTATTTGTGTGAAAAGAGCTTGGTATCGGCCTAGGGTTTTCAATTCGTGAAGCCTGTAAAGTGTGGAATTGGGTTCCAGGCCCTTCGCTTAAAGTATGTGACCATTTTTAATCTTAGGAAAAAAATATATATGTTTGTAGATTGTTTAAGACTGATCTCTCTCTTTTGGTTCTTTATATGACCTAGAGATTGATATTTTTACATTACTCATTTTTGTTCTTGAAAGGGTTTGAGATTCTCTTTGAAGATCTGGGATCTCATTTACTTGATACCCTTTTTATCTTTTGAAGCTTTTACATCTTTCTTTGCCAAGTTTTTGAGTGTTTTGTACTCCTATTTACGTTGGCCTTTTAAACTCCTTATATTTGGAATCTTAGACTTGGTAAACTTGAGTATTTCTCATTCATTTTATTTTGAGATCCTTTGCTTGCTTAATTTTTTGAAGATTTGAGTTTCATTTAATAAAGAAAAATAAATTTTGGTAGTGTTTCCTTTTTCATTTGTTTTCATTTCATTAGTTTGAATTCTTTTGTTTTTGCCAATGTGGTAGTATTTGTGGTGAATTCAAACATTATTTTTGCTTTGGGAAGCATGATTGTATTTTTTCTTTTTTGGGGGCCTTGCTTGTTTTATTTATCATAGTTTTTCATGTCACGGTTATTTACCTTAAGGATTGCATTTGAATCTTGCATTGCATATCAATATGCATTAAGGTTAAGTGCATTGGAACAAGAAATTTGTTATTTTTGATTGATTTTGAATGTGTGAGTGATTATTAAAAGAAAAAAGATTTTTTTTTTTGTTTAAGTAGATTGTTGCATAACCTTGTAGAAGTCTCTTTGATAAAATAAAAAGAGAGTTTCATTTGCATGTAACCTAGGTTTTTATTATTGGTTTCTTTTGCATAAAAATATCACAAGTTTCACTTTCATAACCCATTCCCTAAACAAGAGACATTAAAATGAATGCTTATCTCAAATGAACTAGACTTTACTTTCATCATAGAAACAAAAACTAGTATAGGGAATATTTAGGGACTTGGAATTGGTTTGTGGAGAGTAAACTCTCCAAGGCCACTTAAACCAAAGTATAAAATTTGATTAAAGAGTGGAAGGCTAGTGTTGTATAGATTTTCAGGGAAGCTCCTCTCACACAGGAGTTAACCACTAAGTCGTGTGATGATAAGGAAAGAGAGATATCCCCCCTCCTACTTGCCTGACCAACTGCCCAAAAATCCCCCCCTCAACTTCTAATTACAAACTAGTAACCTCAGTTTCCTTTCCTATGGACCGACTAGGTGACTATAGGGGGAATGCCTGTGGTACCTAAGATAGGCATTGTATCACTTTCATAGTACTTCTGGAGGGTGCCCCATAAAGTGAGGGTACTTGCACTGGAAAAGCCTATTGTCTATAGGTTAGCGTAACTATTTATGTCACCTTTTTTGGTATGAATTGGGCCCTCATCATCCTAATCTTACCTTTAGAAGGCACTTTTATCCACTTTCTCATATTTTTGTGTCCCATCCTAATCCCCCAAAATGAAAATACTTGAAGGTTCTTTACTTTTGTGTATATTGAGGAATTTTTTTATTAAGTTCTCTACACTCCTATATTTCCTTAGGCGATTTGAGTCTTTTATTTTCTTTCATTCATAAGAGGTGGATGATTGGCTAGTTTTTCGATCTAGAAGGCTTCACGAGATTTCACCTATAAGTGTCGAGCCTTCGCCTAGAAGGTGTAATAGAAATTATGTTGGTTCTTTTCAGCTAGTACAAGCTAAATAAATAGAGAAAAATTATTCACTCGGGTTTTATATTATGGGGGAAGTGCCTATTCTTGATCATAGTTAGGAAGGAAATGTCCCTTTTCTCACTAGGATACTTTTTTAGTCAAAAGACCAAGTAGAAGTTGAAGATGTTCTAGACTCTTCTGGGACTCCTTTAGATCCTCTTCCTTCAAACCTTATCTACATTATATCAAATGTGAGTACCTCAATCCACAGTATTCTCTCAACTCTCCTTCTTTCACTACAACCAATGTTAGTAGCACTACTACAACTATTGATTCTCCTGGCGTCCATACTCCTTCAGCAATAGGAGGAGGTACCTTTTCCATCCATTCTACAATGACCAACATAGTAGTTGTTGGATTTACCTCTGATCTTGGTCCAAGTGGGGGCATCCAACCTTCTGATCCTTTCACTGGTGATTTTTCATATGGGATGTCATCTGTTGAGATTCCTCAATTCCTTCATCTTTACCTTCTACCACTCTAGAAAATATGCCTTCTATGGTTAGTAGTTATGCATCATTACAATGATTTGCATTGGGAAGTGGAAATTCTCCTCTTTCCAATCCTTCTTTAGGTACTAGATCTGTGTCGGTCCCTAGTTTCTTGGCAAAATGTTAATCTATTTCAAGTTCAAGGAGGGCAGGGTATGGAATATCCTCCAGTGAGTGGTTTAGGGCTAGGTATCCCTTCTTATTTATTTGGTAAATAGGGGAGTATACCCTTCCCTGCTGGTAGTACATCAACAACCTTTCCTCCTTTAGCAAGATCATGGAACCCTTATTAAGGGGTTTCTCCTACTTATAACATTTCATTAGGTGTTAATATTCATATTGCTCAAATTTTTGCATCAGGTGGATAATACCATTGGTATACTCCTGGATAATAATAGATATCATATAATCTATGATTTTCTGTGAGCAATCTTTGGCAGCCTAGTGCCGCTCAAAATCCAGGATATAAATGTCTAAACTTTGGGAACCCTAATCCTAGGGCTTGGAATGTTATAGATTTTCTGCACTTACCATTCCTAGAAACTCTTAATTTTCCATATCTTTTGAAATTAACTAATGACATGATTCAATATAATCCATCTTTGCCCTCGATCCCTACCAAAATTCCATTAGAAATACTCAAGTTTGAAGGGAATTCTAGAGAAGACCCAACTGGCCATGTAACCACTTTTGGTTTGTGGTGCTCATCAGATTTTCTAATTGATGATTCGATTAGGTCGAGACTTTTCCAATGCACCCTATCTAGGAATTTAGAAAAATTGTATATTAAGTTGAGAGGGAGGTTGTTTTCCACATTTAGTGAGTTAGATATGATGTTTCTTAACCACTTTTAGTTTTCTGTCTATTATGATGTCGAGACTGATTTTCTAGCCAATTGTAAACAGGATAAGGGCACCCATATTTCCGACCACATTCAAGAGTGGTGAAGAAGAAAGAGATTTCTCAAGGCATATGTCCCTGATGAAATTTTGCTAGAGTGGTTTTTGAAGTCTCTACAACCAAAAATATATAAGGATGTGTCGCTTGATTTTTCACAGAGTAGCGGACTATCTTTAGAGCCCATTAGTTAGAATTGATTTATTCCCAGCCTGAATTTCTTTATAGGATTTTTCCTAGCGCGCTAAGAGATCAGATAGATCTGGACAAAATTAAATTGGGTCCCCATGTTGTTGGAATTATAGGATCGTTTGATTCTAATACATATAATTTTTTAGTAAATCCTTTACAACATATATCATTACAATTCACTTCAGTGACACAAGTTATGTCATCTGTGTCTCCTTATTCACAACCTTCTATGGTTAATGTATTTCAGTCATATAATCCTGAAGGAAACCAACAATATGATGGGAAGAAGAATGGACAAGGTAAGAAGGGTAAGGAAGAGAATATGAATACAAGTAAACCGAATGCTAACACCGATGAGGGAAATAAAAAACCTAAAAATAAAGTTAAATTCCCTTTCAATTTATCCAGTGGGGATCATCTTACACATATTTTCACCAAGATCCAAGATGCTTTATGCTTTTTAGCTCAGCAAGGTTCTTCTAGTTCCCAGGTTATTCTTAACAACCCTTTTCCCCAAGGGAAACAATTACTTACTGGTGCAAATGCTAATATTGGAACTCCTTCATGGGGCACCTAGTTAGAAGGGGAATCTCCATTGAATATGTGTGTGTGTGTGTGTGTGTGTGTGCATTTTGAGGAGCCTTTCAACATCCGAGGTATAGACTCAATGATAAACCTCCCTATATGAAGAGGTTCTTGAGAATCGGAATTATTTTTAGCATTAGAAGAATCTAAGTCTCTATTATATATATATAGATATATATGTAGACACACACACACACACACACACACACACACACATATATATATGCATGCATGCTTAAGGCTCATGTTTCCATATCAACTAGAGCTCATGATAATGGAGACTTAGAGTCTTCTAAGGCTAAAAATACTTCTGATTCTCAAGAACCTCTTCATATAGGGAGGCTTATCATTAATTCTATACCTCGGATTTTGAAAGGCTCCTCAAAATGCATATATATATATATATATATATATATATATATATATCAACTATAGCTCATGAGTATGGAGACTCGGAGTCTTCTAAGGCTAAAAATACTTTTGATTCTCAGGAAACTTTTCATATATAGAGGTTTATGATTGAGTCTATACCTCGGATGCCAAAAGGCTCCTCAAAATGCTTGACTATTAATCCAAATGTTATATATGCTCAAAACTATTCTATTTTTGGGGATTTAGCTCAAAGTCCCTGTGTTATGCCATCATTAGAGGTACTCTAGTCTTTCCCAACACAAAGTGCATTAATCACTGAAACTAGAATTTAGTTTGATACTACAAGCATCAAACCAAGACTCCCTTATCATGTAGATTTTAAAATTAAATCTATGTATCAAATGAAGAATACCATCTGAACTATTAATTTTTCTTAGGGCTATATTGTTATTTTCTTTGATAATTACATTTCATTGTTTCCATATTAAATTCACTCCATAGCATCATAACATTATTCAGATTTAGATCATTATTCAACAACTTATGCAACTATATAGAAAGAAAAATATCATCATCAATGCTGCGAAACATAAAGGAATAATAGAAGAAATAAATTCACACATAGAGACACCAGGATTGGTCAGAGACCATGGAAAAACCCAGTATGGGGAAAACCATTTCAATTATTCTTCTTATTAAATTGTCATTGAATGATTCAACAAAAGAGAGTACAATGATCCATATCTTCATCCACACAACTATCCAGCAATATCAACTAAATAATATCCATGAGATAAGCCCAAAAAAGCCAATAAACAAAAACCTTGCTTCAAATGTCTGCGCTTAATTGCCAAACATTGTGGTCAACTGATGAAAACTTCAGTCAACTAAAAAATTAAACCTTTAGGTTCCAGTTGTAGGGAAGGTGTGTCATGCATGCAACTAAAAGGCTTCAGTCAAAATTTTTGCATGACATTCCTATAACTGCAGTCAAAGTTTCTCCATGACATTCCCACATCTAAGACCCAAAACCATAAAAAAAAATGCAAACTTCAGACCCTGTAATTTCACACCTATGCCAACCAATCTCCACGAACTTATCTCAGACCTGTGTGAGCCAAACAAAAGAATAGAATAGAAGAATTATCCAAGATGTTGTCCAAATGAGTTTGAGGTCACTTGCAATCAAATATTCACATGTGGGTTTTAATTCAAAAAAACACTTTCTCTTGTCCAAATTGAGTGCTTCAATAGTCAAAATTGGTCCTATCGAAAAAATGAATCTCATCCCATGGTTTGAATTTGTCATTGAGATTCCAAATTAACACTCCCTTTCAACTAGGGATACATTCCAAATGCATCATGTAATCATTGCAAGTATCAAATCATATCTTCTCTTAAGTATCTCGACATCAAATGTTGACACTAATCATCTCAGTTCATCTCTGCTTATTCTTTATTATGTTTTTATTGTCTTTTCTCATATGTTGAACATTATCGAATCTAAAAGAAGAAGAATTTGATATCGGAGCAGAGCCTAAGCTGCCACCCTCTATTCATCAGGGAGCCATTGCTACCACCCAGAATCACCGCCATCAGGGAGCCCAATGCTACCACCCAGGAAACAACAAAGAGCTTATCATCAAGGAGCACATCTCAACCTGGAACCACAACGGGTAGCACATCTCAACCCTGAATATCATGGGGGAGAAAAAAATCTCCAACCCCATATCGAGCAATAGGTGATATAGGGGAGCACATCTCAACCCATCCTATTGCCCCACTGATCTTACCAACAATGACCCTCAAGATTCATGTGGTAGAATGTCTACATCAATTCGAGTTTGGGTGAGATACTTGAATTACCAAAGTTAAGGATAAAACACCCCCAAGCTTCCTTAACCTGTTGGCCAGACGAGGAGGGACAACCCAACAAGCCCAGCTTGTGGGTATGATGCCAACTGGGTATCCTCTGCATAGACTAAGATATATGGAGATACCCAACTTGTTAAAATGGAAAAGGATTACACACACCCTATGGGTGACAATAGGGGAGATACCTGACCTACTTCAAGATTAAGGATCACACACACCTATTTTATAGAGTTCCCTCAACCCCAGGAGCCCTCCATCTAAATTCCTCGTCCTGGGAGCTCATACAAGGGGGGGAAGAGTGTTATCATTTTTATTGATCATTCCCACTCTTTGTATATAAAAAACATATCATCGCGCTCATATTTGATAATCATAATGTCTCAATAGTAATAGTCTCCTATTCATACAATACATCAAATAAAATATTATATTAGCACAAAAATATATATATATATCACAAAAATGATACCTTGTTCAACCTCCCTCTCATGGAGGAAACAACCAAAATCCTTAGCTTGTATCATACAACAACACTACCTCAATATATGAATACATCTCAGTCCCATCAATGCTTCAATCAACTATTTGTTTCCAAGTTAGGTTCAACAATATCTCTTCATAACTTCTTGAAATTCTATCGAAGTGTCCAAGGATTTGCATTTCCACTTTCAAAAAACTCTTCAATAGCTTCATGGTATAGATTTTATTTTCCAAACTTCAGAAATTGATTCATCATGCCATGATTCATTATTTAGAGCTTCAAAATCCAACTCCCTTTTACTTTGATCATCAGAGGCTCATTACCTGTCAAAAGTAGACCATAAGCATATAAAACCAAAATAAAATTCATACCTTGGACCCTTTTTGAAGTAGAGGTTTTAATGGGCACATAATCCCAGCTTCACCAAATGAATGTCAATGCGGACATGCCAGGCTTGGGAAGCTTTCTTCATATAATGCTTTCTGTAAACACAACACTTTACCAAACCAATATGCTCAACCTTACATAATTCAATATTGTGAAATCAAATCAACTAAGTCAACTTATCAAAGTTTAGATTCAAGATCAAAACTAATATCAATATCATAAATTTTTTTGATAATATCCTTGTGAAAAAAATTTCAGACCAAATTTCAGGTGGAGCTCGCATCTAAATACCAAGTTACAACAAACTTTTATTTATCAAGAATTATGCAATCTAACTTTATCAATACATCCTTATGATCATAGCATGAATAATTTCTACCACTAAATATGAATGAATACATCAGGGACAAGTCATACAAGTTTCATGCATATATCAATAATGAGTCATACATGTTCCATCCATTGTGAGATTACTTCATGTTGAATCATAATTGTTTATACTTCAATCAATGTGCCAAAACAACGAGGCCAATAAAAAAGCATTATTGAATACCAATATTAGTTACTGAAATTCATTATTCTCATCAAGGAAAATAATCATATATCAGGTCAAATCATTAGTCATCAAGTCAAAACCCTAATTTGTCATCTCTATGAATTCAATCAATCCATAATTCAAAAAAAAATGAAGCATCATGTTAATTTACTAAGGCATATTTATGAACTATCAAGCATCATGTCAAAACTATGAACATTGCTCATTTATACTAATCATCCAGATCTTATCAAATCCTTGCAATTGTTATCAAATACTATCATACACTAGCTTCAGTTATAAAATCTAAATATCATACTAATATGTATATTTCGGTTCCTTGCAAACACAAGTTTATTCAACACATTCACATTCTCTATAGTAGGTAAAATATTCCAACTTCCTTGCTCATAGGAAATTCTATTGTCTACTCCATGTCTGTAGAACTGTCATACTCCAAGCGCACTTCTGGTTTCGTGCATGAGGCTTCAGATTTTGTGACCTGTAGGCACAACTACAGATATAGGCCTTCTTCCAATTGGTTTTGGCTTGGACTAGGAGAACCATTCTCTTCACATATTAGAACTTGTTGAGACCAAAAACATTAGATAGTTGTATATTCATGTCCATAAATGTTACTTCAACAATAAATAATTTTTCTATACATATAATTCAAATGATAATAGGTGTCAGGATATTATGGAGAGTTTCTCCTTCTGAATGGGAAGCCACTTCGGCCATCATTATTCAAGAAATTAACTTGTTTATAATATTGTCATGTATCAGTAGAACTGTTAGATCATAAAATCAAATTATATCAGGTTCAAACAATTATATTCATCATGGTAATAACATGTTAGCATAAACTACTTCATCATCACATAATGACATCAATCTTTCATCAAGGGTTAGTGTCAAATACCTAATAAGAGTATGCTTCAATAATCATGATCACAACATCACTTATTTATCACATAACTCAATCCATCAAGTCAAGGAATTCAATCTTACAATATTTCATGATTACAAATCTCATCAAAACCTAACCACAGTCAACAAAAATATATTGAATACCAATCTCATTTTATACTTCTATCATCGTGGTTACCATGTTTGTTACAAACATTATCAAGCTACCATACAATTTCATACATGTGCCAACCAATCTCCATGAATTTTCCTCAGACCTGTGTGAGCCAAACCAAAGAAGAAAATAGAAGAATGATCCAAGACGATGTACAAATGAGGTTGAGGTCACTTTTATTTATAACCTTCCAAGGGTGTCCAATTTTCTTTTGGGCCAACCTATCAAATATGCACATGTGGAATTTAATTCAAAATTACACTTTCCCTTGTCCAAATTGAGCGGTTCAATAGTCAAAACTGGTCCTCTCGAAAAGAGGAATCTCGTCCCATGGTCTGAATTTGTAAAAGATATATAAAATTAGCATGAAGTATAGCTGATGAAGGAGCTTCCACATGTGTAATTCCTATATCATGTTGGAAAGAAATTGGATCTCTGGAGTTGGTCCCATCTCCAACTCTTTTAGCTACATTCGATGGACACTCTCATATGCCTCATGGGATTTTTCCGTAGCGGCTTCACCGAGGGAGAAATACCATACCATGTGCATTCATATTGGGGTATATATATTGAGGATAAAATGACATAATATATAGAGAATATAATAAGGGGTAAATGGTTTTTATATTGGCAGGAATAAATATTGGAGCTCAGAGTTAATGAAACAACATAAAGGGGTATAAAAAGTGTTAATGAAAAAATGGATACCTACAATATATAGTGAAACTAGGGGTTTTTTAAATTGGGAAGGTGTATTGGGTCCATATTGGTAGGGGGTTAAATAATTTCATTTTTAGAGGTATTTTCCAATATGTATTCAAATTAAGGGTATCATTTATTATGCCACAAATTCATGTGATATGTCAAAGGTTCATTGAGTCAAGCCCCAATGGATTTTTCCTTCTTTATCGATCAAAGTTGGAGGCAAGATAATCAACGTGGAAGTGGAAATAGTTGATCCTAATATGGATTATAACCTTTTGTTGGTTCGAAACTGGGTATATGTGATGAAAGTTGTTTCATCCTTATTTTGTGTATTATGTTTTCCTCATGATGGGAGAACAATTACTATTGATTAGTTGGCCTATTATCCCAACAACCCTAGTGCATCTTCTAATTATACTATCCCATTGGTTTATAATTATCAATAGCCTATTGAGAATTTTTGGGTTGGGATGTGTTACATTCCATTTTTTCTCATCCAATCGAATGGCCTTGAACCCATATAAATCATCATCCATTCACACTTTGCAATCATCCCCTACTGAGCCAAAATCATCTCCTTTCTAGAAGTTCCAAGAATCTTGGATTACAATGGCTAAAAACATTATTTTTGAGGATCGGCACACTTCCCTTTAGGGAAACTTGCAATGGTGCAATTTACACACATGGAAATTGCGCTAGCCAACAAAATTTACTTTCCAAGAAAGTGCGATGATAGCGAGAAATGAGTAAAAAATAAAAAATAATTTCAAAATTTCTCTTTCTATAAGCTTCAAAAGTGGTTTTAACCACTTACTATTGGATAAGATCTCAAACTCCTAATCTTGAGGTCGTTTCTCTTATCCACTAGAACTTACTTCAACCTTATCTCTTAACCCCTAGAACTTACCTCCCCGTAATGTGGATCTAAGCCCTAGAATGGTAAATCCCAAACCACCTCATTTACCCTATAATTCATTTCCCCCCATAGAGTCTGGGTTGGCTTTTGGAGACTCTTGGTTATGCCCTCATGTTTTTGATTTGTGCCTAAAATTCCATAATCCATCCATATGCTTGAGTTGTGATTGAAGGCGTCTGATTGTGGCAAAGGAAGGATAAGATAGTTGGAAGAGATCTACAAGTTTAAGGCCTATAAGGGTTGAAATATTCTCCTACTTTTATTAATACAAAAGTTCCTTGTTTTCATATAAATTATGTCTTATTTTATGCATATGTAAAACATGAATTCTTGAATTTATGTTTATAGTTGTTTGTAAATTCTATTTATATGTTTTAGTTCTCTTGATTATTTTGGATGTTTTGTCTGTTCTAATTTTAGCAATTGGAGTTAATGTTGAAGCTTGAAAGCAAGGAGAAGGAGGAAACATTGGATTCCAAGTAGGTATTCTTCCCATATTTCAAACTTATCTAAGGATAAAAAATGCAGTTTTGTCTTGGTTGTTTCTATATTAAGCCACTAAGTCTAGGGAGATTGCTTCTATCCATAGAATAAATTTATCCATAAAAAAACTTGGTGACTCTATTGGGGAACAATATGTTCTTTAGTGGTTTCCTTTTATAACCTTTTAATACCTATGAAATCGGCTCAATTGCACTTGTTTAGGCCATTATTGGACCTAATAAAGTGTAATTTTGAGCTTGGTTACGGTTAGTGTTGTGTGTTTTAAGAAAAATTAGCCACATCACACTTTTTGTTCTAAGATAGAGTGTCCTAGTGCACATGTCATGTTCTGTAAGTGCAGTTACTCACACTGGTTGTTATACATCACATGCGATGATCCTGTAAGGGAACATGATTTTCATTTTTATTGTCTTGCTCTAAGTTATATTTTTTTTGCAATGATTTATTGATTCCTTCATGTGTTCAAGGTCTTTGTAAAGCCAACAACTTGTGTGAAATTGAGTGTGTTTTCCTTCTTGATAAGAGTTTGTTTCTTCTTGTCAATTAAGGTTTTAATCATTTGAATTAGTTATTGATTTTTTAAATAAATTTTCATTACAATAGTAATTTTCTTTTATTAAATAATCTAGTCATATTTTCATTTTCGTTTAAACTTGCAAATTGAAAATAAAAGAAAATTTTCATTTTTTCATGCATTATGGCTTTGAATATTTGAATTGAATAGTGAATTTGGAGAATTCATTTGGAAGTTTTTATTTTATGCATCATAGTTTGAAAATCCTTCCCTTCTTCAGTTAGATCTTCATTGAATAAAACGAGTTCATTTTCTCATGCTAGTTGCATTTTAGGAGTTCAGGTGAATTCGTTTTGATCCTTGAAACTAAAACTTTAATCAAGATCAACATTTAAATTCATAAATGAACCTAAGTATCATTTGAAACATTAAATATACATTTAGTGGTCTAAGCTAGAGTATGTGCTTCGTCGTCTCTAAATGTAGGATTTCTCATTATTTTTTAGTGTTACATTCTGGGAGTGGTTGGTTTTCCACGTACGTCGGAGTATATCGAAATGTTCTTCCATGTACATTTTGGTATATAGGATGACGCTCCACTTACAATGATTATATTGGAATGCCTCGGTCGTACGGTTATGCATTAGGAAACACTACTACAAAATACAAACTTGCTATAGGTAACTGAGTTTTCCTCCTTTTAACTATGATACACTGAACAAAACATTCGAGGGGATTTCCTACACATACTTAACTGTATATTGTAGTTCACAGTGGCCTGGTAATCATTTTATGCCTAGTTACCCTTTTCTATTTTTATTTTTGTTTTTTACTATTCAAAATCAATTAATTAAGTCACTTTTTACTCCTTATTAGACCCTAGGTTGAGTCTCGTGGCAATAGTTCTGGAGTCTACCAGTCAAGGAAACACCTTTGATGGGAATCCCGGTTCTTTCCCTCCTTTTGGAATTATTTGTTCTTCTTATACGGCTATGTTGTCCCTTCTGAGATTTACCATAGGTTTACCAGTTTGGTTATTTTCAGCTTCTTTGGTTATTTTGAACCTCTTTGGTTCCAAATGTCTAAAATACTTCACAATTGATTCCTCCACCTGAACAACATCAACCTCAAGTTGATCCTCAATTTTACCCTTTTCCTTCTTCACCCAATGTCTCTTCCTCCCTTTCTTCTTCCTTGCCTTGTGAAAGTATTTATGTTAATAACCAAGAAGATAAGATGAAGAAGAAAAGGAAGACGAAGAAGAATCAAAATAAGCAAGGGGGAAACCAAGAAATCATTGCATCTAATGTTGAGAAACCATCCAAAAAGCCCTGTAAAATTGAATTCCATTACATGCTTTGTAAGGGTGATCACATTCTTAGAGATTTATCTGGTATTCCAAAAGTATTAGAATTGTGGTCTACATGCTCACATCAGCCCTTGTTTTCAACCTCTGAAGATCATGCTAGTGACAAACCATCACCTAGTGATAATAAGGTTCTTGGGAAAAAGGGTAAATTTAATTTTCCTATAGGTTATGTAAATGGAATCATCAAATTCACTTTTTCCCTTATATGGATGAATCATTCAAAGTGTTGGAAAGCCTTACTGCTTCTCAGCAACAAATTCCAACTGGCTACCAAAATATTTCCCCCACTCATCCACTGGTTAAAGAAGTAATTGATCCAAATCCATTTTCAATCAATCCTACTCGATCTGAACATGAATCCCATGAGTCCATTACCAAAAAACTATTGGTTGAGAAAATGGTTGACTCAATTACACCTTCATTTGATCGCACTTTTACCGTAGAGAGTGAGGTTCATACCACTCAAGTTCTTCTCATTTTTTTAGATACCATTGAACAAGGGAACATTTATCCTATTCTCATGGAACCCCCTCCAAGTAATGAGATCATTTCATTTGATTGGATTTAATTCATAGAGCCTCATATCCCTTCTTACATGCCTTTCCAAATGATGTTTAAGTCTTGTGATAAGGACATATATCGCATTGTTATTGACGAGGGTGCTTAATTTAGAATTATATCCTAGACTGCTTGGCAATATTTGGGTTCCCCTTGGTTTGTGCCAATTACCCAGAATCTGTCGGCTTTTAACAGAAGAACCAGTCAACCTTTAGGATCCTTCCTCAACTACTTATTACCTTGGATGGAAAAATTGTATATGATGACGTTATAGTAGTCCTAGGCCCCTTGGATTTCAATTTTCTCCTGGGGTGAGACTATGTTTATTCCATGAATGTTTTCGTGTCCACACTCTTTTGAGTGATGTGTTTCCCACATAATTGAGAAATTATGACTATTGATGGAGCCTGATCTTTCCATTGGATCCTTTGAGTATTCCTTCAAGAGCCTCGTTCTTCCATTCAATGAGAACCTCTTAGAAGCCATGGAATCTTGGGGTTTATGATAAAAGTTCATGAGTAGAGTTCCTTTTCTTGTGTTAAGCTCATTAAAAAATGAAACAAGGTTCTGGAGCATAGTTCTTCAATTGTGTCAAGCTCATTAAAAAATGAAACATGTTACCATGAGCATATTTGATTCTATGTTTAAATATCACATAAAAATGAAACAAATATTTGAGCATGTTTGTTTTCTTGTGTCAAGATCGTTAAAAAATGAAACAAATCCCCCTCTAATTGATTCAATTCTTTGCTAGATCTCGTAAATGTTGAGTCGAGTCTTTCACCTGATCTCGTAAATGAATCTTCATTTCATTTGCTTATTAGTAACCAAAAATCTATCTGGGTCCATAAGAATAATTGGTAAACGAAACGAAGCTATGGGGCATTCCTCTACTGTTATGTTGGGGGAAATATACTTATCTCAAGCATATTTTTTTCCTTTGTTTCAAACTTGTGTAAAATGAAACAACTCTCAAGCATAGTTTTTTTCCTTTGTTTCAAGCTTGTGTAAAATGAAACAAATATCAAGCATAGTTTTTTCTTTGTTTCAAGATTGTGTAAAAATGAAACCACTCTTACTCTCAAGCATATTTTTTTTCATTTTTTCAAGCTTGTATAAAAATGAAACCTATACTTGTGATTTCCATTTTCTATCAACCTATTTATGCAAGATAAGCCTTGGTTTTCTCATTCCATCATCACCATCTGCTTGGAAAATTGTTGTCTTTCACTTGGTGTTTTACCCTTTCCTGAGGAACCATTGTGATGAGTGGTCTTATTAGCCTAAATCGATCTCTACATGTTTTGAGCAATTCCATCATGATCAAAAGCAATTACTAACTTTATACCATTGGTTCCTCTAGGAGGAGTTTCCTTTAAGCTCTTTTCAGACTCCCAAAATATGAAAAGTGTTGAATATCCACGATCTTGGGTCTAGGATAGAATCTTAGAATATCTTACGCTACAGAACCAAGAATCTCAACAAAAACTACTTTGCACAGTGGAACAATATAAAGTAGTAAATTGCACATGCATAAGTATAGACAAATTTTTACTAAATATTTTACAAATATGTACAAAAACCAAATCTTAATTATATTAAACCAACTGAGTAATGCAACAGTATAGGGCTCCCAAACAAGAGATACAAGATACAATTAAAATCTTGTTGTCATCTCTATGTCATATCTCGTCCTGTCGGTCCTTCGCTCCCATTCTATTCTCTAGCTACCCCTTAGTGCATCAAGGAAAAACACATATATTCTCGAGGAGGGCTTCCACCTATCACTACTGCAAGTCACTTATGCTCCAATGAACATAAGATGATCCAATCTGCTTTTATAGGTTGTCCAATACCTAAGCTCCAATCTTCCAATCTAGTAGTCTCTTTAGTCCATCAAAGAGTTCCAAATTAGGTTCCAAACTTCACCCAATCACACAACAGTCAATGTCCTTCTTGTATGTTTCTCTAGGGATACTTTGGGATATAAACACACTTCCCTCCACCAGTCCAATGATGCCCAATATAATCACTATGATATATGCTCCTAGAAGAGGCTTCCAACAATCAAGACAAGCCTCCCAATTGGCTTCTACAGGATGCTCATAAAACTGATCCAAAAACAAGGATCCAACACTTAGAAATCACAATGAAAAAGCATACCTTCACTTCATGGAATATTGTTGTAGTTGTTGAAGGTATAGTTAGGTAATTCATAGTCCACGTCATCCATTCAAAACACCCTCAACAGTCCTCCAAAATCTACGACTTACTTCCCTTCCTTGTTTCCTACCCACATTGTCATTTTTACATGGTTCTGTTGTAGTAATAAGCCTTACGACGCCCTCCAACTACAATTCTGCATTACCTCTATGATTACCACAGAGTCTGCGGCCTATTAGATTCAGGGAGGAATCACCCTAAAACAACCTCCCAACAACCCATAATTGTCTCTCTTGAATGCGGCCTCATTGCAGATTTGATTGCACCTTCAAAAAAATCTCAAGAAGCTTCCAAAAATCCTTCCTTCCTTCACTGAAGATTTCACTACCTTACAACCACCATAGAGATACCTTTCTCCATTGAACAATTTCTTATCTCACTCCTATGTTTCCCTTGTGTTGGACAAGATAGATGCTCTAAATGAGCCTAACTCACCTTGTGCTTATACCATGTACAAGGGATTCATTTAAACGTCATTCTAGGGCTTGACATGTTATCATACAGGTTATTAACATCAATCCTCGACCTAATGCCACCATACCCACACATAACCTTCAAGAATTCATAACTCCATTTATACAACTTGAAATCAGATGATTTTCAATGTGTCGGATTCATCTCGATGAGTTCTATCATCCTCATCCATCACATGTTGAAATGTGTCCATGGTTTTGGCCAAAATCATGATGGGTGAAAAACCCCAACCTTGGGTTCCAAGCCCACAAGTGAATCTTGTGGTGCTCCACCCTCCAAACCTTGAACCCTAGGGCTTGGATTACCTCCCAAGCTACTAAAAAATCAACAAAAATATTGACAAGCACTTGTCTTTTTGAACTCGTTAAAGTAAATGAAAGGGTGTCTACCCAGTATAAGTTTAACCCTTTTCCGAACTAGATGCAATATTTATGAAAATGGAATACTTTATTCAAACATGGCTAAAAGTTTCTCCTGGGTATTGTTTTATGCCTTTTCGGGCCCAAGGGACTAAATTTACGAAAAAGAACTTCTTGGATTTTTCTTTTTCTCCTCTTTTTCAAACTCTCTAAACGTGAAAAATAAGTTGAGTTATACCTTCGCTGGAATCGTAAAAATATAAAAAACATAGGACTCATCAAGCATGATAAGAATGAACCACTCCTTCTCAGGGTTCATTAAAAATACTTAGAAGGATTCATTTGAAGGATGAAATTATATTCCAAGCATATTTTATCCTCCTCAATCTTGTAAAAAAATAAAGAGTTATTGGATAAAAATGGTTGGGAAATTGCGGAAACATGGCATAAAACTTATTTATGGTAGGGAGTTGCTCTTGAACATGACACTCTTTCACCTCCATGACTATTTTTGGTTGTGGAATATGCTTGCCTCTCTTTTGATGATACCTTAGCGAAAGCCTTCATGATGGTTCTTTGGGTCAATGCTATAACTTCATAAAGTGTCGCCAATAAGTTCAAGAGAATTCCACCCTCAATTGACATCTTCTACAACACTTTTAAGCCTTCTTTCATCTCTGCCATCCTTGACCCTTATCTTAATCATAAACATTTTGTATCAAACCTTGATACCCATTTCATGTCGTTGGTGAGGGATACATTAAGGCCCTCCTATGAAGGATCACTTCCTACCGATATCATCACATTATCCAATAAGCTGACTTGGAAACTACATTTAGTGCCTTGGAATATTTATACCTCAAGGGAAATTTTATTGACTTTCGGTGACAATTTTTCATCATTGGCCTTCGAATAGAAGATTCTATGTGGTGTTCGACTTCAACTCATTCATTCACACCTCATATATTGCGCACAAGTATCTTGAGTTAGATTTTTGTTATCAGTGGTTCCTCTCGCATCCGTTAATGACTTTCATAATTGGTTGACAATCAGATGGCATATACCATGTTCAACTTCAACACATTTATTCACATGGTTAGACTCGTATTATCGAGTGACAAGGTAGAAGACCCCAGATCTATTTCCATCCATCCAGATTGTGATATCAGGATTCATACAAGATTACAAAGTATTATGGTTATGTACATATAGAAAATAATCAAAAAATGGGTCCATAATTTTTCATAAATGGAAGCGAAAACCAGTTTGATCATTATACAAGTAAACTGGCTTATACGTTGAGTATGGGTATGCCTACCTCAACAATGATATCAGGATGATAATCTATTGTGAAAGACAATTGTTGATCTCAACCGGTCTATTCTTGATCTGGAATTTTCACATGGTAACGCACTTCAACCCTCATCCACTAATTCTAACATTTTACTTTAGGGGGAAATCTATTACAGGTCATTTTTTCACATCCAATCAAATGGAATTGAACTCATATAAATCATCATTCATTCACACTTTTCAATCATCCCCTACAAATTCAAAAGTATATTTTTTCCATAAGTTCCAAGAATCCTAGAATACATTGCCTAAAAATCCTATTTTTTAGGATCAATACACTTCCCTTTAGGGCAACCTGCGATGGTGCAGATGCAAAAATTCCAATTGTGTTGGTGTTAGGTCCATATATTACTATTTTAGTCCCTTATTGTTGTTAGTGTAGCCCCCTTATTGTTATTGTTGTACCCCTATAACCCCAATATTGTTATTATTTTGCCCTTAAATTATTATTGTTAGGTCAGCTAGGATTATATTGTGACCCCATGGACTCCTATGTATAGAAGGAGGTTTTTCATTTGTATTATCCAAGAATTTTTCATTTATGTAATGTAAAGGAGGTTGCCCCCTCGAAGTGGCTTATTTCTAAGGCGTTGATCCCTCTTTTCTTCTATTTTTGGAGCTGGTTTCATAACATTTGGTATCGGATCTTTGGATTCTAGGGTTTCACTGCTCCAAATAGGTCATCGTGGAATTTTTGCTATAATGTTTTTTTATACAAAGGTTCAGAAGCTTAAATTTTTATCACACAAATCCGAAATACTAAGGAACATCGTGTGAGACTTTTAGATCTTGGTTTGAAATATTTTCGGAGATATGATTTGTGGAAGTTTGGGTTTTTTTCAGGCTCCCGAATTTCATCTCAAAGAGGTGACCGTGGGGAAATCATCATTTCTCTCTCTCTCTCTAAGCATCAGATTGGAATTATGTAAAAAGTGGCCGCAATTACATAGACTATAGTTTCCTGTGTATCAATTTCAGAGCCAAAGAAGGAAACAGTGACATGTGGAATGTTGTACAAGTTCGCTCTACTAAACGATTCCATAATTAGGTCATTGTGGGAGATTGGGCATAACTTTGACTTGAGGAATCCAAATCAGGTCAGACCTGTGGCATTCAAAAGAATATTTAGATGGCTACTACAAGACTAAATTTCAGATATTGAATATCCGAAATCACAGAGATAATTCATTTTCAATATCGAGCTCTTAAAAATCAAGAAAAAGGTGTGTATATTTTTTTTTGAATTGCATGAGTCTTATTTGAAAAATCAGTTTGAATTTATTCCAAGGGAATATTGTAGAATAAATATCAGTATTGGGTTATAAAATTCCCCCTAAATAAAATTCAACACCCATTAAGCCTTCAGAAGGATCTACTATGATTCATGAAGTTGAAGAAGTGAAACATGACATATCAAAATTACAAGAGCAAGAGCACCAAATTTCGCTCTCGCAAAGAGAAAAAAACAATGAAATGGAAGTTTTGAAGAAAGGCGTGGAAGCTAAGATGGATGGTTTGAATAAAGGCATGTAAGTTAAGATGGAAGGTTTGAAGAATGGCATGGAAGATGGCATGGAAGCTAAGATGGATGACATGGAAGCTAAGATCAATGAAAAAATGAAAGACAACATGGAAAACATGAAGAATGATCTAAAAGCAGACATGGAAGGTTTGACAAAGTTGATACAAGAAATGTTTCCTAATGGTGAAAAGATAGTAGAGGAAACTCACGATGAGAACAAAATAAATGTTAATCGTGATTTCATAAACTCTACTATTGGAGGGAAGAACCACCATATTCCAAAAATGGATATGAGGAAGTTTGATGGAAAGGATCCTGTAACATGGATACTACAGATGGAGCAATATTTTAATCTCAATAATGTGCAAAACACACAAAAGGTACACATTGCAACTTTACATTTAGAACAAAATACATTTGTATGGTATCGATGGCTTTTCTCCCGTAAAAAAATTGTCACTTGGTCAATTTTTACAGAGGAAATGATAGCACATTATGAGGATACAAAGAGCAACACCTTCTTTAGCCAATTGATAAATCTTAAACAAAAGGGTTTAATGGGGGAGCACATTGAGGACTTCCAAAAATTGAATATAAGGGTAACTGATATTCCAAAGGAACATAGGATTGATCTCTTCATAGGTACTTTAAAGGATAACATCCAACATGAAGTTCGCATTTTGGAACCTGATTCATTGGAGAAGGCATTCAGGTTGGCAAGAAAAATTGAATGTAAAATTATGGAGACAAGGAAGCCTACCACTCACTTCTATAAAGAAGGAAGTGTTGCTACGCCTAGATTTCCACAACCTACAAGGTTGACACCACAAAAATTGGAAGAAAAAAGAGCAAAAGGGATTTGCTACAGTTGTGATAGAAAATACACTAAAGGTCATAAGTGTGCTGAGAAGAAATTATCTTACATAGATTGTGAAGAGGAAGAAGAAAATGAACAAGAAGAGGATATACACCAGGAACTAGCTGTAGAAGAGGAAGAAATGAGTCCGACCATATCATGTAATGCATTGGCAGGAATTACCACTCCTCAAACTCTCAAGATAGAAGGACATATCGAGAAGAAAAAGGTAATAGTGTTGATTGATTCAGGTAGTACCCATAATTTTATTCATTGTAAGGTAGCCAAGGAATTGAATTGTTTCCTATACCCAGCACCAGAATGTCAAGTGATGGTTGCAAATGGAGGAAGTATAAATTGCTCTGGAAAATGCCATAATATCAAGCTAACCATGGGATAATATGTATTGAATAGTCCAATGCTTTCCATTCCTATGGGAGGTGCTGATGTTGTACTAGGAGTACAATGGTTACAATCTTTGGGGACGGTAGCTTTTAATTTTCAAGAACTTCTCTTGAAATTCTTTTCAGAAGGAAAGGAAGTCGAATTACGGGGTATTGAAGGGAAGCCAGGAAGGATAATAAGCTCTAATGGCATGACAAAGCTTCTAAAGAAAGAACAACGAGGCGTAATTGCATAATTATGCTCACTAGAAGTTCCAACATCAAAATCATCTATTTCTGCAGATCTCCAACAAGTCTTGGACAATCATTCCAAGGTGTTTGAAACTCCCAAAGGACTCCCACCTATTCGTGATAATGATCATGCTATTCATTTGATTCCAGGAAGTGTTCCTCCAAACATCAGGCCTTATAGATATCCTTATGTCCAAAAGAGAAAAATTGAACGTATGATTGCAGAAATGTTAGAGGCAGGTATAATTCAACCTAGTCAAATTTCTTTCTCTACTCCTGTAGTATTGGTACACAAGAAGGATGGATCATGGCGAATGTGTCCGGATTATAGGGAGCTCAATAAGCTCACCATTAAAGATAAATTTCCCATTCCTGTGATTGATGAATTATTGGATGAATTACATGGAGCAATTTATTTTACCAAGTTGGATCTTCATTCGGGATATCATCAAATTAGAATGAAGTCTGAAGATATTCCAAAAACAACATTTCGAACTCATGAGGGTCATTATGAATTTTTGGTCATGCCTTTTGGCCTTACCAATGCACCTTCTACATTTCAAGGGTTGATGAATTCCATTTTCAAACCCTTCCTTAGAAAATTTGTGCTAGTATTTTTGATGATATACTAATCTATAGCAGGTCTTGGAAGGATCATGTTGAACATGTTGACAGGGTGCTCAAACTATTGTAGGAGAAACAATTATATGAAAAAACATCCAAATGTTTCTTTGGAGTACAAGAGGTGGAATATCTGGGTCATATTGTATCTCACGAAGGTGTTAAGGTAGACCCTAACAAAATTAAAGCCATTAAGGAATGGAAAGTCCCCACAACCATAAAGCAGTTGCGAGGATTTCTTGGGTTAATAGGGTATTATCGCAAGTTTGTTAAGAATTATGGGAGAATAGCAGCACCTCTAACAACATTATTGAAGAAAGATGCATTTCATGGACTCCTGAAGCAACTAAGGCCTTTGAACATCTTAAAGAGGCAATGTGCCTAGCACCGGTCTTAGCTACACCAGACTTCACAAAAACCTTTATTGTGGAATGTGATGCCTTAGGAAATGGAGTTGGTGTTGTTTTAATGCAAGAAGGAAGACCCATTGCTTTTGAAAGTCATCCAATCAAAGGAAAGTATTTACAGAAACCTATTTATGAGAAGGAAATGTTAGCAATACTGCATGCACTAAAGAAATGGAGAACTTACCTAATGGGAAGACACTTCAATGTAAAAACTGATCATGATAGTCTTAAACACTTTTTGGAACAAAGACTATCTTTAGAAGAGCAGCAAAAATGGGTCACAAAGATGTTGGGTTATGACTTTGAAATAATCTACAAAAAGGGAAGCTAAATGTTGTTGCAGATGCACTCTCAAGAAAGAATGAAGAGGTGGAAGCATTGCTTTGTGCCATTTCTATTATCCAACCAGATTGGATAACTGAAGCAAGAGATGAATGGAAGAAGGAAAAAGAAGTATGGACACTCATTCAAAAGTTGCGGCAAGATCCTAGTACATCTGATACATTTAGTTGGAAAAATGATTCCTTATGGTACAAAGATCGCTTATATCTTTGTAAGAATTCCCAACTAAAACAAAAGATTCTTCTGGAATTGCACACTACTCCTTTAGGAGGACACTCAGGATTTTTAAAAACTTACCACAGGGTGAAGAAAGAATTTTTTTGGGATGGCCTTAAATCTGATATTCAAAATTTTGTGGCAGAATGTTTGGTTTTCCAGTAGAATAAAGTTGAGACAATTAATATCTCGAGTCTTCTACAACCTTTATCCATTCTAAGTCAATGTTGGGAGGAGATTTCAATGGATTTTATCACAGGTTTACCTAAGTCCGAAGGAAAGAGTGTCATCATGGTGGTAGTTGATAGACTTACCAAGTATGCACACTTTTGTGCATTATCTCATCCATTTAAATAAAGTACAGTTGCTACTGCATTTATGGAAACAATTCAAAAGCTACATGGAAACCCAAATATTATTGTAAGCAACAAAGATCCCATTTTTATTGGAAATTTTTGGACAGAAATATTTTCTTTTTTGGGTATTCAACTAGCTCATGGCTCATCTTATCATCCTCAATCCAATGGTAAAATGATATAGTGAATAAATGTTTGGAAGGATATTTTAGTTTTTTTGTATCTGATAAACAAACACAATGGGTCAAGTGGTTACCTCTTGCTGAATGGTGGTATAACACTTCCTTCCATATCGCAACAAAAATGACCCCATTTATGGCACTTTACGGATATCATCCACCGTCTATCACATCATATTTAAGAGAAAATTCTAAGGTTAAAGCAGTGGAATATCACATCAAGCATCACCAAGAATTTCTCCAACTCTTAAAGGATAACCTAAATTTGGCACAAAATCGAATGAAACAACATACAAGTCAACATCGTAGAGAGAGAAGTTTTGATGTAGGAGTCTGGATATTTTTGCGGCTACAACCATACAAACAAATGTCCCTCAAGCAATCTAAGAAGGATAATAAATTATCACCAAAGTATTATGGTCCTTACAAGGTGTTTCAAAAGATTGGTACTATGGCATACAAATTGGAGCTTCCTTCTTCTTCATGAGTTCATCTAGTTTTCCATGTTTCATATTTAAAGAAGGTTATAGGTGAAAAACTTCCATTTCAAACAATATTTCCATAACTTTATGAGGAAGGAAAAATCATATTTGAACCTGAAGCAGTCACGAAAACAAGAACTCGACAGCTACAAAATCATTCAATTTCAGAGTATCTCATCAAGTGGAAGAACTTACCCACTGAATATTCTACATGGGAGGATAATAATTTTATACAGAAGCATCCAGAGCTAATCAAGCGTTGAGGACAACACTTCTTTGAAGGAGAGGGGCATGTCAGGTCCCTATATTACTAGTGTAGTCCCTTATTGTTTTTAGTGTATCCCCCTTATTGTTATTGTTGTACCCTTGTAACCCCAATATTGTTATTATTGTGACCTTACATTATTATTGTTAGGTTGGCTAGGATTGTATTGTGATCCCATGGACTCCTATATATAGAAGGATTTTTTGTCATTTGTATCATCCAAGAATTGTTAATTTATGTAATGTAAAGGAGTTTACCCCCTTGAAGTGGCTTATTTCTAAGGTGTTGATCTCTCTTTTCTTATATTTTTGAAGTTGTTTTCATAGCAGTTGGCCAGCGCAAGTTTCTTTCCCAAAAATTGCGATGATAGTGGGAAATGAGCAAAAAAAAAATTTATTTTGAAGTTTCTCTTTTTAGAAGCTTCAAAAGTTGTTTTAACCATTTACTATTGGATAATATCTCTAAATCCTAATCTTGAGGTCTTATCTCTTATCCCCTAGAACTTACATCCCCTAATGTAGATCTAAGCCTTAGAATGGTAAATCCCAAACCACCTGATTTACCCTATAAATTCACTGCCCCCCATAGAGTCTAGGTTGGGTTTTGGAGACTCTTAGTTTTGCCCTCATGCTATTAATTTGTTCCTAGAGGTCCATAATCCATCCATGTGCTTGAGGTGTGATTGAAGGCTTGATATTGATGAAAAAGGAAGGACAATATAGCTAGGAGAGATCTACAAGGTCAAAGCCTATAAGGGTTTTAATATTCTCCTAATTTTATTAATACAAAATTTCCTTGTTTTTCCATACATTATGTCTGATTTTATGCATATGTAGAACATGAATCATTGAATTTAGGTTTAGAATTGTTTGTATATGGTATTTGTATGTTTTGGTTCTCTTGCTTTTTTTGGATGTTTTGTCAATTCCACTTTTAGCAATTGGAGTTGAAGCTGAAGCTTGCAAGGAAGGAGAAGGAGGAAACTTGCATTGGATTCCAAGTCAGTATTCTTCCCACATTTCAAACTTCTCTAAGGATAAACAATGCATTTTTGTATTATATGTTTCTAGATCAATCCACTAATTTTAGGGAGATTTATTTTGTCCATAGAAGGAATTTATCCATAAAAAAGGATGCATTCTTCATTGATCGGCACTTTTGATTTTCCACCTCCAATATTACACATCAGTTCCATTTATTCAACATACAAGATGGTTCCTAGAGAATATTCTTTTAGAACTAATTATTTTGTAGATCCATAGACTTTTCCTTCTTCTACTTCCACATTGGAAGAGTGGAAAGTTGTTGGAATGTCTTATCCCATGTTTGTAACTAAAACTACATGTAAACCCATTGTTAATAATGATACAGACACATGCCCAGTCTATGTTTCACTAGAATATTTGTACAATTGTTTGGTTCTTGTTTGGGAAGCTAACTCAAATATGGCTATTTATTTTCTCAATATAGGTTTACCATGTGAAGAAGTGATTCTAGAAGCAATAACATGATTATAAAGACTGTGGGATGATTTACAACATCGGTCTTAATTTCTCCCTGACTTACAGAAGGTTGAGTTAAGTTTTTCATGTTCTACCTCGCATGGAACTGTTTCACAGGATTTTAAAATATTTGGCTCTAGCACATATTCTTTCCGAAGGAAACATGGCTAATATCTCACAAACCATTCTAGTGAACATTTCCAAAAATCACAACATTATTGAAAATGTCTTCATAAGAGCAGATTGTTCCCTTAAAGAGGTTTAAATTTATATTGATATCTTTAAAGAGTTTCATGATGTGTTTTCTTGGTAGTATGAGGAAATTATTGGGATTGATCCTAACATTATTCAACATGAAATTAAGACTTATGAAAATGATAAATTGGTACGCCAAAATCTTCGACCCTTAAACTCTAGGAAATTTGTAGCTATTAAGGAAGAGGTATAAAAACTACTTAAAGAAGGTTTTATCTACCTTGTTCCTCTTATGGAATGGGTCTCAAGTCCTATTCTGGTTGTTAAGAAACAAGGAACAATTCATGTATGTATCAAATTTAGGGACCTTAGTAAAGCTTTTCTGAAAGACAATTACCCCAATCCATTTGTCAATTAAATTATTGATGAGTGTGCTAGAAATGAAAAATTTTCCTTCATGGATGAATTCTCAAGATATAATAAAATTACAACTCACCGTCAAGATCAATATTAGACAACTTATTTTTCCTTGGGGTACATTTTCATATAAGAAGATTCCTTTTGGCCTTAAAAAAATTGGAGCCACCTTTCAGTAGGCTATGTCTTATGCTTTCCATGACATCAAACATATTATATAAGCTTACTTGGATGATATATTTTCTCACTCTCGAAAAGGATCAGAATATCCAAAGCATCTTTGCCTTATTTTTGCAAGATGTTTTCATTATAAAATATGGTTGGATCCTCATAAGTGCATATTCGCTATGAAATTAGGCCAGTTGTTTGGATTCACTATTTTGAATGAACAGATTCGATTAGACCCATTATAGGTTGAGGAAATACTTCATTTACCTTCCCTGCCAAATATATGTCAGCTTCAAAGTCTCCAAAGGGAAGCCAAATGTTTTATGGAGATTTATCATAAATTATGTCGAGATAACCAAAGGTTTATGCATTTACTTAAGAAAGGAGTTCCATTCATTTGGGACAAATAAGCTCAACCCTATTTTGATGATTTAAAAAAATCATTAACTTTTTCTCCTTTAATCATTCCATCTAATTATAGTAGATATTTCCTTTTGTATCTTACGGCAACAGAATCTAGTACTGGTATGGTTCTGGTTTAGGAAGACAATTCCTTTAAATAACATATTATCCATTATTTAATTCTTGGCTTGGAAGAACCTAAACTTTGATATTCTCACATTAAGAAAATTTATTTAGTAGTAGTTCATACTATCTAATGGCTTTTTCATTATATTTTGTTAAGAAAAACCATCATAGTTGCTAATACCAATCCTTTTTAATATTTCCTCAGTAGGTGAGTGATTGGGGGAAATATACTAAATGTATTATAATTTTGCAAGAATTTTATCTTGAGTTTGTGTTATCAAAATCAAACAAATCTTCAGATTTCACCGTAAATGGATTTTGAAACTTCCTTGTGATCAAGAATCTATTTTTTAGGAATCATTTCCCAAAGAATTCCTTTTTTGATCTCCTCATTGGATCCTTTGTATGGAGACATCATAGTATATCTCTAGACTTTGAATTTCCCTTGGTCTTTTTCTAGGGATGATCATAAAAAATTACATCATCTTATTATCATTAATATATTATATCATCGAGCGGTTGATTTGATCCTAAGGCATTGTTTAACCTTGGAAGCATCTAATATGGTATTTAGTGATTGCCACAATGGATCTTGTGGTGGTTATTTATCTAAGCTAGCCACAACATAGAAAATTTTGCATGCAGGGTATTTTTTTCCTTCAATTTTCAAAGATTGTATTGAAGCAGTAAAAAATGTCACCCTTGTCGAAAAATGCACACTCATCTAGCTCTTCTTTTTCCCATTCTTACTATTATCCCATTCAATAAATGGGGAATAAATTTTACAACATGTCACTCGGCTTTAGTAAGGGGGCATAAATATATTATCATGGCATTCAAATACTTTACTAATTGAGTTTAAACCATGATTAATTTTAACAACGATAGTGAGATGGCGACACTTTTCCTTTTCAGTGAAGTCATTTCACAATTTGGTATCCCTAAAGAGATTGTCAATGACCATGGAAATCACTTTTAGAATAATATGATGTATGAATTGGTGGGAAGAACATTTTTGGAATATGGTGGTTCTTCCCACCAACATTAGAGTTCATGAAATCACGATTAACATTTATTTTGTTCTCATCATGAGTTTCTTCTACTATATTTTCACCATTATGAAACATTTCTTGTATCAACTTTGTCAAACCTTCCATGTCTGCTTTTATATCCTTCTTCATGTTTTACATGTTGTCTTTCATGTCATCCATCTTAGATTCCATGCTAGCTTCCATGCCATCCATCTTAGCTTCCACGCCTTTCTTCAAAACTTCCATTTCATTTTTTGTTGCTCTTTGCGAGAGCGAAATTTGGTGCACTTGCTCTTGTAATTTTGATAGATCAAGTTGCAATTCTTCATCTTCATGAGTCATAGTAGAGCCTTCTGAAGGCTTAATGGGTGTTGAATTATTTCTATGGGGCATCTTTTAGAACCCAATACTGATATCTATTCTATAATATGACCTTGGAATCAATTCAAATTTATTCTTCAAACAAGACTTATGCAATTCGGAAAAAATACACACTTTTTTCTTGCTTTTGAGGAGCTCGATATTGAAATTGGATTATCTCTGTGATTGCAGCACTTCAATATTTGAATTTCATCACTGCCATATCCCTCTAAATTCTCTTTCGAATGCCATAGGTATGACCTGATTTGGATTCTCCAAGACAAAGTTGTGTCCAATCTCCCACAATGACCTAATTATGGACTGGTTCAGTAAAGTGAACTTGTACGACTTTCCACGTGTCACTGTTTCGTCCTTCGACTCTGAAATTGATAGCCAAGAAACTAAAGTCCATATACTTCTGACCACTTTTTACGACACTCCAATCCGATGCTCAAAGAGAAATTTATGAATCTTTTCCCATGATCACCTCTTTGAGATGAAATTCGGGAGCCTGAAAAAGCACTACATTCCACAGATCATATCTCCGAAAATATTTTGAATCAAGCTCTGAAATTTTTTGATGAGATTCCTCAAGATTTCGGCTTCATGCCCTAAAAATTTCAGATTCTGAACCTTGGCATAAAAAATGTTATAGCGAAAATTCCACGATAACCTATTTAGAGCAGCAAAACCCTAGAATCCAAAGCTCTGATACCAAATGTTGTGTAACCAGCTCCAAAAATAGAAGAAAAGAGATATCAATGCCTTATAAATAAGCCACTTCAAGGGGGAAACCTCCAATACATTACATGTAAATGAACAATTCTTGGATGATCCCACAATTTTAAACCTCCTTTCTATATATAGGAGTCCATGGGGCCATAATGTAATCCTAGTGGGGCCACAATGTAATCCTAGCCAACCTAACAATAATAATTTAAGGGCACAATAATAACAATATGGGGGTTACAAGGGTGCAATAATAACAATAAGGGGTTTACACTAACAACAATAAGGGACTATACTAGTACTATAGGGACCTAACACTCAGGTATGGTCACAACCATCCAATCAAAAGAGTCATGAAAATAAAGTCATGATAAATCATAATATCCCGCAACCTAGATCTTATCATACAAAACCCAGGGCCTTGTGCTCCATCTTGACCTGAACAAGTACAAATTCAAGCATGAAAATATGTGATCTGAATTCGAACATGCAGGAAAGTCACTTGATTACCAGCCAATGATGAAAGTTGTTAACAAGTGTGAGAGAAACCACCAATAATGACAATGGCTCTCAAGGTACAACAGGTACAATCCACGGAATGTGAAAAATGAGCTGGCATCGAACACCCGTAAAATCACTCGATCGAAGGCCAATGATGTGGACCTATTGTCAAATGCGAATAACCTGCCATAGAGGCATGCAGGCTCCAAGGTACCGGTAGGGAGTCTCTAGACCAACTTCTTGGGTAACGAGCTTAGGTCGATAGGAAGTGACCTAGTCGAAGGAGGGCCATAATGTATCCCACATCATCAACATGAGATAGAGGAACATAATGATAGTGAATAAGGACCAACAGAGAATCAGAGGGAGGTTGAAAACTGCAGAGGCAAACTTCTTTTGAACATATCAGCGACACGACTCTAGATTTGGTAGTATTTGACATCAAGGGATCTGAGGTCATGGTGACGTGGCAAAGAGAAGATGAGAGGTCAAAACAGATTACCCAAACCCATGGAGGCAAAATATGACGAAATGAGATGTCCCCAACCCGACATGAATGCAGACGAGTATCATGTTCAAGAGTGACATACTGCCGATACAACTAAAATCTGGTTCAATTTTCACCCACCATTTCTGGCGAGTACCCCAATTATTTTTGAAAACAAGCTTGAAGGGGATAGCATATGCTTGTGCTGTAAGTTTTTCCTTCGGAAAAATCCAACCTATTACATTTTACGAGCCCTAGGAAGGAGGAACTTGGTGAACGTCATGGTGACGATATCCAATGTCATCAAGGTTTAACGAGTCTTACAAAGGAAGAACTCGACATATTTTCATATTTAGAGAGATTGAAAAGAAAAGGAAAATAAAACTCCATCTTGTCCCTTTTCGTAAATATTCTCTCAGATCTGAAAAGGTAGAAAACAATATCTGAAAGAACCTCTTAGTCGCGATAGGCTAAGGTATTCCTTTTTCGTAAATAATCTATCCTAGCCCGAAAAAGGGGTAAACGTATACTAGGTAGATATCGTTTCACAGCCATTTAACGAGTTCAAAACGACAAGATTCTTGCCAATCTTTTCAATTTTCGAGAGTCAAAAAAGAGCTGAAAGATGACTCCTCCTGGAGGAATGAGTGGTATTAAGGGTAGCAATTGGTTCCAGTGATGGTGGAACTGCTCAGAACAATTAAAAGTCAAGAGGCTAGCTAACAAGACCACTCATTGCAGCGATTCCTCGGGCATGGGTAAAACAATCAAGTGAAGGCATATGATCGGCCAAGAAAATGGTGACAACAGAATGAGAAAACCAAGGCTCATCTGGAAAAACAGGCTGATAAAATGGCAATCACAAGAGGTAAAATGAGAATGGTTTCATTTTTACACAAGCTTGAAATCAGGAAATTCTACTTGAGTTTGGTTTCATTTTTACACAAGCTTGAAATGGAAACACACTATGCTTGAAAAATTGGTTTCATTTTTACACAAGATTGAAACAAAGATAAACTATGCTTGAAAAACAGGGAAAAACAGGCATACCCCTAGCATGGTGACTCAATTCAAGGTACATGCCCCCCAAGCTTCAGTCCATATGAAAGGCAGATGGAGTGAAGGTTCAAATTATGAGATCAAGAGAAAGACTCCACTAGGATCTTACGAGATCGTGTCAAAGACTCGAATTGAACGAGAACATGTTTCATTGTTTTAACGAGGTTGACACATTAAAAGAACTATCCTCGTGATATAATTCATTTTTTAACAAGGTTGATGTAGAAGACGAACTATCCTCAGATGAGCTTGTTTCATTTTTTAAGGAGCTTGACACAAGAAAATGAAATCTGCTCCAACGAGCGTGTTTCATTTTTTAAGGAGCTTGACACAAGAAAACGAACTATGCTCTGATGACCTTTCATTAGGATGAATAAGAGGTCATGGCTTCCAAGAGGTTCTCATCTGATGGGAGAACAACATCTTGGAAATCAGGATCTAATGCCCCCAGCACACAACGCACAACGACACTATCACTGAATGCGGGCACATGACAGGTAGACACATAATTAACTTGTGGCAGGGAAGATACAACTGGAGGATAAAGATATGGAATAGATGATGGTGGGCTAGCTGCCACATCAGGACCAAAGAATGAAAGTTGATCAATGGTCACTGTCTGACCTTTGTGCGGAAAACAGATCACACGAAAGAGGGAGGAGACAAGTGCACCCATGGCATAAGCATAGTCGCACCCCAAGAGTAAATTGAAATCCAAGGGGCCTAGGACAACCATCACATCTATATATATGGTTTTCCCTCCCAAAGTAATAGGCAACTTTGGAAGGATCCCTAATGGTTGACTGGTTATTCTGTTAAAAGCCAACAGATTCTGTGTAACAGGAACAAGCAGTGGAGAACCAAAATCTTGCCAAGTAGTTGAAGACAGAAAACTAAAAAACACGCCTTCATCTATAATGGTGCTTGGTACGACCACATGGGAGGCCTGTACCGTGATCTCAAAAGGCACATAAGAAGGAAGGAGGTATCCTGCGAATCAACTCCAATCGAAGGAAGTGACCAAACTACTTGGAGGGGGTACCATTGAACTGAGATGGTCTTCCCCTAGTGTTACCAGAGCAAGAGGAGTATCCTCCTAGAACTCCATCATGGGGGCAGGAGGAGTAGCTTATTGAACTACAGGGACGAGAGAATATTTCTCCAAGTCCAAGGAATCTGAAGAAACAAGAAGAACGTGAGGGGGATGAGATCCACTCTCGATGGAAAAGACCTGATGAACCATAGGTGGGATCAAATTGATTAGTTCCCCGACCAATGATTGGTTGGGAATGGATTCATGAATTTTAATTTCTGAGGGAATGGGATCGATCAAGGATGACTCTTGATCGATCATTGAATCAACTAGCGAAGGACTCACGAAAAGCTTCTGGTAACCAGTCGGAAGGCAGGGTGCAGAAATAGTAGGGTTTTCCAACACTCTCGTGGCTTCATCCATGTACAGAAAAAGGTGAATGGGATGATGCCCTTCACACAACTTACAGGGATTGGTAATCTTACCCTGTTTCTTATGAGTCTTATCATTACTAGTCGAATATGTGCCACCAATATGACTTCCAGAAGCCAAAGGCAACGATGGACGACCATTGGACCATGCTTCAAGTACCTTGGGAATGCCAGGGCAGTGTCTAAGAAGGTGGTCACCTTTGCACAAAATGCAAGGGAATTTGACTTTCCGTGGAAGGTTGGATCGTTTATCAATGGAAGGTGTTTGAGGTGCAATAGCCACAGAGTTGGCCTCTCTCTTAACTGACTTCTTCTCCGTCTTCTTCTGCTTCTTCTTAGCCACCTGGTTACTATAATATAGACTTTCATCAGGCGAAGTAGAAGAGGAGGGTGAAGAAACAAGTGAAGAAGCGGAGAGGTCCACCTTAGGATCAATATGATATTTCTCAGGTGGGGGGGGGGCGGTGGGGGGCGGGGGTGGTTGTGTAGTGAGAGGAATACTTGAGACCACAGAGGTCGAGAATAACCAAACAGGCAACCCAACAATTAACCCAGGTAGGGACAATGTTGCCATATAAGGAGCACCAACATTCCCAAAAGTAGGAAAAGGACTAGGATTCCCTTCGGAGGGGATTCCTTGGTTGGTAAACTCCGGAAATGTTGCCATTGGAAACAACCTTAAAACAAAACACTAAGGAAGATAACTTTAACCAAGAATATTTTGTGGGCAGTTAATTTTTAAGACATTGAAACAAAACTTTGTTGTTTCATATTTTAAGAGTCGAGAAATAGGCAAAAGGTGACTCTATCACTTTCAGGTTGAACAAGTGTGAAAGGACAAGTGCACTATGATCTTTTCACTTTCAGAGAGTCACGAAAAGACCAAAATGACTTCCCAAGTAATCTAAGCAAGAGGGTGTACCAAGTTTCCATGAACTACCATATAGACCTTAGTGATCAAATGAAAGAGAAATGACCAAGGACTTAACATACGTGCAGGTAGTCTCCCCGAATGTCGTGTTCAGTGTATCACGGTTACAAGGTGGTAGACCCGGCTTCCTATGGATAAAGGATTTGAACCTATAGGGATCTCCCTTTATATACTCGACGGTATGGGGAGCACAAGTCCATACTAGCGCTGTCTAAAGCCAATAGGCGAATGACAGCTACTAGGTTTTAAGATGCCGGAACACGTATCTAGCCTAGACCACTAAAATATTTGCATTAGGTTCCAATGTTTCCTTAGGTGAATTCAATTGATTTTATAGTTGATCTTGAATTATGTTTCAATTTCAAGGCCATACCAAATATCGATCTCAAATTTCCTAAATGCAAACTATATGCAAATGAACACCATTTTCCATTCAATGAATGCTAATTACGAGAAGGATAGATATCTTTCAAACAATAGCAATCAAATGAAACCAAACGAAGAAATCCACTAATTCATCTAATTCAATCAAGTGAAAAATGAAAAATTATTTCCTAGATAGTCAGCTACTAGTTATGCAAAATAATTTTCCTTTTTCATGCAAACGAAAGAATGCAATTTTTTAATTTTTCAATGAAATGAAGCACACAACGCACTATTTACACGAAAAAACAAAACAAGCACTAGTTAGAGGATTGTGAATGTAAAGATCTAATCTGAATAATTCAAAGAAAACAACACAAACACAAAAATGAACTCAAACCAATGGCACACTCTTTCAATCAAAGAAACGATCCAAACAAGCAATGTGATCTATGCTTGGAGCAGCAAGAAGAACAATCAAACGAAACTCGAAATGATCATTCAATCAAAAAAAATTCTCAACGGATAAAAAAATAACTAAAGGCAACCGATCAAGAGATGTGATTGGCAAGAATAAAAAAGTCACAACTTTCAATTAGAAGGCTCAGTGAGCTAAGACACTCAGAAACCCTAAGGCCATAAACTACACTGATAAGTAAACATGCATACAACTGAGAAGAATAAGTCTATGACAGTTAAAACAATATCAAAAGGACAATTGTAGATCAGAAAACCACCCAGAGGTAAGAAAAACTGACCAAAAAACTCAAAATAGTTGTCAAACCAAACCCTACAGGATTCGGTGCGACTGTAAGACGGTAATCCGTGCCAAACAAGGGTTGGCGCTAGTGCAACACAAGCAACATGTGCCAATCCACGCGACTGTTCAATCCAAAAATGCGCCAAGCCGGATATCTATGGGAGAATGGGAAATATAATGAGCATAGGTCAATCTTGACACTCTAGAGCTAAACAAGAGGATTCTAATCAAGCAAGCAGACCAGAAAAGATAGCTAAACAAGTAAACGACCAAAATTGACTTGATAAGGACAAACAAACAAACTCACACTGATCCCCAACTGAGTCGCCAATTTTTTATGGAAGTAAATCCTCTCTGCAGACAGAGACGATCCTTCTAGCCCTAAAGTGGGTCTAGTAACAAAAGGACAAACTAGAGTGTAGGTTCCTAATTACTGAATGAAATAGACGAGGTAGATCAACCTACCTGCTGGAGTCCAATGCTATCGTTGTGGCTGTTGTAGTGGTGGCCTCTCGATTCTTGTCTCGGCAAGTCACGATCCTTTCACAGTGATACTTGGATACCTACACAAGATTAGCAAACAAGAGCAGCATACAAAGCAACAATCTCATTCATAATTACTAACTAGTCAAGGAGGGCTAAACATGTTGCATCAATAAAATACATCAACACGACATGGGAACCAGACAATAGTTATACATATTTATTAATATAAGAAAGAGTTACAACCAAGCCTTGATGTCACAGCCTCCTTCAGCGAGGTTCAGATGAAGCGCGTCTTGATGATTGTCAGGGAATTTGGAAGGGGTAAAGGAACAAGCCTAAGCTCTCTCAATGAGGGACTCTTCCGTTCTATCTTGAATAGAAATATCTCCAACACTTTTTCTACAATATCTTCAGTTCATCTAGCTTCATCAATGGAGGATGGTTATATTTATAAAGGGAAAGTCAGGAGGTTGGGATCCCTACTATGGTGGAAGGGAGGCCTTATCCTTTGGGAGGTTTCCCCAAAAGGTGAAAACAAGAGGCCAAAGGAGGAAGGCTATGGTTTTTCAGTCGAACCACTCCCTATGACTCATCCACGAGGTTGTTGTGATAAAAAATTCGCCTCTATTTTTAAAAAAATTTCCATAAACAGATTATTGAGGGTGGCTAACTGAGACAGAGTGCTAGCTGGCATGGGGGCCAGTGTTAATCTGCCTCATCGGCGTGAGGGCATAACAGGCTACCAGTGCCAAGGCAAAAGTAGGTGTTTTTGTTGGTCTATTTAGGAATTGGTCAACAGCATGAATGTTGTCCTCATGGAAAGGGATGCAATGGTGGTATTTTCAGGGCATGACACTTTATTTTGATCATAGAAATAGCCTCTAATGTGCGGGATGGTGATTGCAGGGACAGTGACAAAATGTTGTGTAACACTTAGCTTCCACAAATTGGGTAATTTATTATCCATCTAGTTAGTGGTTGGTCACTGTTGGCACATTTATAGGTCCTACTTCTAATAATATGTTTGAATATATTATTTTTGTTAAATTACTTTCAGAAGTGATATATCATGATATCTAATAATTAGTAGTTTATTTAGACTCACAATTGGTGGTGTCTTAATTAAATAACCTTTTTTGTGTGAGAGATCCTTTGTTATGTAGAAAAATTCTAATTTTGATATTAATTGAATGCTCATTTAGTTTTATAACATACATTCCTATTCCACCATCAAATAATTCATTTGTTGATTCTATAAATATGTATTATATTGGAATATTAATCATTCATTACACTAAAAGACATCATTTCATTTTTAAAATTATGTATATAATCAAATCATCTCGAAATATTTGTATATATATAGATATATAATGTTCAAAATTTTACAAAATGTGGAAAAATGTACTACAAAATTAGGGCTCTACCCATTGGTGCCACTATATGATCAGTCTAATCATCAAATATATAAGCATGCGGGCCTTTCCTTGGATGTGTGTCATGGTGATGGATGATGGAATTCGCCACTCATCGGAAGATTCATACCCAATCTTGTGATACTCCTACCACACTTCTCTGAATAGCCTCTTTTAGATCCTCTCCAACTATTATTGGAACTTGGAGAATTAGACTCTCCAATTTCCTATGAATATCTCAGAGGATCCTCTCAGACTTAGTTGATGCACCTTCCACATCCTTACCATGATTCTTATGCCTGGGTAGACCTTTTGGACTTTCTGGTAAAATTGTTTCAGTACTTTTGTTCCACGAAAAAATATTTTAATTTCTTGAGAATATTAAAAAAAATGAAATATAATAAAAAACAAAAAATTATTACCAATCTCGCCCCATGCAACACCTTCAGGAAGTTCTAGTTTTGGTTTTACTCAAAAATATAGCCCTGCATAGGGGTAGTCTTCTATGTTTATGACTTGTTTCTCCCACCATTGGAAGAACTCATCGTCGAAAGCAGCCTGAGTGACTTGGCCCCCTCGAAGTCTTCTTATCAGATATGCCCACCTCACCATCTGAGGCTCTCTCATATTATTGACATGGGGTGTTACATGTGGACGTAATTTCGAGATTCACTAAAATAAAAATGAGCAAAGTATGTTTCCATAAACAAAGTTATTTATTCTACCATGTTTGCATAATGTCAACTAGATCTTCATATTACCTAAGGATTTGTTACACCAATCACAAACCATGGGTTTCAAACACTTTACTAGTAATAACATAGATGGTAGTGAGGCCTTATGTAGTGAAGCTAATTTGGATACTCAGGAAATCATTAAAATAATTATTTTTATAGCTAGAGTTGTTATGCTTCCAATAGTTATTTAAGACCCTATTTTTGGTGTTCCCAGTGCATAATAAATGGAAATATAATCATCGATTTTTATGGCTCCACTTTCCTTTCCTTTCAAGTTCACTACTTCTCCTCATTTGGAAAGGCCCATGATAAAGTAAATGTCCTATACTTTGATTTGCAAAGGAATATAATCAATGAGAAAGTGTTCCTGCTTTAGGTCCCAATAGTTGATAAGCATGTTAAACAATTTATTATGATCCCTCATATTTGGCATCATAAAAAACTTGAGAAAACCACAATCTCTTAAGGCATCCATAGCCTCTTGGTCCCCTAAAACTAATTCATCAATCTCTTTATGCTCTCTTTCATGCCAAATGATCAACATTTTGCAAAAAAAAATGACAAATTGAATCATTAAAATTCGACATTTAAAAATAAATTCTACGTACATGCATTTTTTTAAATAAATTCACATATATGCATGCCTTTGTTTCATTAAAATCATGTATAGAGATTTCTATACGCGACCTGACAGAGCAAAATCTATGTATATGCAACCATGTTTATCATGTTGAGTTTTTAACCAATTAGTCCAATTAAAATACCTCAATATCGAATCAAATTAAGGAGAATGCATTGTATACCTAGAGTTTGAAAAATCCGATCTGGCTGAGTAAATCTCCCAAAATCAGTTGTTGAATTTTGAACACAAAAACCACTTATGAGCACAAGAATAGGTAAATGAGAAAATGGTGAGTTTTGTTGTTATTTATGAATTATTTATATAATAACTCTTCCCACTTTTCTATAGCTTAATTATTTTATAACTTACTAACCTATTTTGAAGTGTTTTGTGTTGAGAAATGTAACTAGCATCTATCTTCATAATTGTATTTGATTCATTATGTAATTTTAAATTACTTGTCAAAAGATGGAAAAAGAAATTTATTATAAAAGAAAAGAAAAATCGTTATAAGCATGGGTTTCATGCTTTATTTATTTTATTTCTTGGTCAAAGAACACATTGTGTGCTTCTAGGGTTTATTTCATGAGTCATTGTCCATTTCATCTTGTAATAGACGCTTCTTGGTCTCATTGTGTCAAATAAAGAAATTGTTTTTGTGTATTTTGGTCTTTTATGTCTCCTCCACCAAGTCAGCCTCATGAAGGGATTCGACCACCTTGAAACCACTATAAATAGAATTTAAATTCGACTTATTTGGACATCAAATCAATGACGTTTTGATTTGCAGTTGTAACAAGAAGAAAGGAGTGCAAAATACCAAGAAAAGAAGGAGAAACCCTAAGAGAAGAAGGAGGAGACAATTGTCAAGAAAAAGGAAGTCGAAATTATCTCATTTATTCCACACGTGTGAGTTTCTGGGCTACATGAAGGAGGGCCGAAGTTGGATGCCTGCAGTAGGGCTGAAAATCTAAAGTAGGAGGGTCAAAATCTAAGTTTGTTACAGGATTGAAGCAATTTGGCTAGAGTTGACTATTGAAGGCTGACTAATCATCTTGGGAGATTGAATTGGTGGATCAAAGAAGGTATTTTGGTTTGGTTAAAGGTATTGGTTGTCTCATTTTATTTGGTTCTAAAGGAAGAGAAGAGAATATTTTGGTTTTTCCCCTAGAAGACGAGTTTTAGCCTTGGCTTAGAGCCTATATATTGTGTCTTTCTTGTGTTGATATTCATGTAATTATGTTTTTGGTAGCTTCTTGATGATGAGAAGATAAAATAAGATATAATAATTCAAATATAATCACAAGTAACTATCAAGATAAGAAATTTTTTCTGCCTTTAATATATTCCAACATGGTTTCAGAGCTAAGTTGAAGAAGAAGGGAAAAAATAGTTTGAAGATAACAATTTGAAGGAAATTTGAGCTACAAAAAGAAACATATTTTTTTGGACACATTTATAAGTATATACCTATGTAACTAGGTCGTAGATAAAAGCTTATGGACCAAAGAAGTTAGAGGAGAAAAGAAGAATTTTATTGGAGATCTAAGAGGCTAGATCAATATCCTAACAAGGTTTAATCCATTATGGGATAGAGAGAAGTTTTTTTCTTGAATGCTAGTCTCTGAAATCAATCTTGAGATATAAAGTCACCTAGTTTTTTGCATTTGAAGTTACCACAGGTTCTTTTCAAGATCAAGGTGATCGAGTCATATAATTTGAGGACTAAATAAGCCAACAAAGAAAGGGGCATAGGCCGAAGTACTTTAGAGGCTTTGGATGTCTATTTGAAAAAAAATTATAGACTTGCAACCACTGAAATAGTTGAATATTTATTGTGAAATAGGACGTAGACCTATACACACATGTATATATAAAGGTCTAGCCTCTACAATTTCATAATAACTGACCAAAAAGAATTAAAAAAAATCAGTGTTTGCCTCTTTTGAAGTGTATATTCTAAGTGATTGAAGTATTCCTAGTACGAGGGTCGAAGGTTCAGTGATATTAGAATATCTGAAAGTTTCAGGTAGCACTTGAGAAGACCTTGACATAGAGACAATTTTTAACCTTGACAACTTTGGAGTATTCAGATCATGGCATCTTGAAGAAACTCTTGCAACAAATCTTGGAATACAAAGGTAGGTAATTATTGAGGTATGTATAATTGCTTTCTCGTTTAAGTATAACTTAAATTAGGTTAGTATTTTTGGATTTATTTAGGGTTTGTAGGCTTCATAATGTTGAAAGATGTTGGAATCTAAGTTCTTGTAAACCCTAGTTGAGAAAACCCACCCTATTCCATTTTGTTCCCTCATAGAAACCCTAGCTTTTGGGTTTGTATTTAGCCCAATAAGAAACTGGAAACCCTAGTAAGTATAGAATTCGATTTGAATCCCTAGAATTGATATTTTGAATGATAACTTAGATGTTGGATCTGAAATCCCTAGTTTGTAATCATACTCTTGTACTTGTATACTTTTGGTAGTACTTGTCAATGAATATTGCATGTATAAATAGAAATAAGGATGTTAATACGTTAAGGTGAGAGGGAGCCCTTCTAAAGTGAGCTTCCACCTTCTCACAAAATATAAGTATTAATTTTCATTTCCTACATATATATCTAGCTTTCTCCTTGTTTCTTTATTATTATCCTTTCCCTTGTATTTTCCGTGGAAGGACTAAGCTTGCAGATATATTCTAAAGAATAAGGATCGTGACTAGATTCAGAGGAAGACTTCAAATGGATCCTATTAATAAGTTTTGTTGTAGAAGAGTCCTTCAATAGGAAACATTACAAGGTTTGTGAAAGAAACAACTCAAGTTATGTATAAAGAGTTATAGTGGGTCTTCTTCATATAAGAATGTATGATCATTTTTAAATTTGCTTTATAGTACTAACTCTCTCATGTCTAGGGTTTTGAATCATAAAGATTCTTATTTGTTAGGGTGTTTAGGTTAAATCAACCCTTGTAATAACTATTTTTTGATATTTGACGAAACCTTATCTTTTTTTATTTTTAAGTTTTTTTTTATGGTATCTAGGGTATATGATGAAACCCTAGCTTTTTAGGGTTCAATGAATTAGGGTTTATGAAAAAATCCTTGTAATATTTAATTTAAAAGGCTAGAAATGATACCCTATGTATATATGATTTTGTATGATTGAAACCCTAACTTGGTACAGTTGTTATATATCTAATATTAATTTTTTTTATGATTATATCTAGGATCTACAACAAAACCCTACTAGTGATTGATATAATATTCTAGAAACCCTAGATGTAAAATGTTATAATTATGATTATTTGTTTATATCTAAGGTTTAGTTTAAACGATGGAATCTAGGGTTTTTGAGAAAAATCCTAGCAAACATTGTTAAAATCTAGGACATGAAAAGTGTAACATTTGTTGATTGAAAAACCTAACTAGGTTTATGTTTTAGATATCTAAAGATTGATTTCTTACTCAAATATTTGATAACCCTAGATGCTCTCTTTGTGATATCATACTAGCCCTAGTTTAATAAAGTCGACTTCATGCTTTTGTGTGTATATATTTTTTGTTGGATATACTCGTTATTGAAGATTTGCAAGTATATAGTCTTCAAGATGTTGAAGATGCTTACCTACATCATACTTGATGATGATGTTGAGAATGATGGAAAGAGGGAGCTATAATAGATGACCTTGTTGTTATAGAAAGAATGATGTTCTGTAAGGTTGAAGTTATCTAATGATATGTTGATGCAACATAAAAATCCATTTTGGCTGAGTTATCAATGTATTTTTTCGATAAAGAAAGTGTATATCTACCAAGTTAAGAGGGAGGTCATATTTTTATAGCTATAGTAAAGAGAAAAGATAAAGTACTATACATGGTTATTCATGATTGATGAAATTGTGAACAAGAAATGGATGTTTTGAAAAGTGTTAAAGTTGAGCTTGGTGCTATTGGAGAAGTTGAAGAAGGAAGCATTCCTCAAAAATGTGTTTGGATATTGTGATGACCTAAAAAACATATGAATAAGACCCGATATTTTTGTGTTGGCATAAAAACATATATATACATTGGAAATTTTACATGATTTTGGGTCGTGAAGTTACAGCACGTGCCAACAAGATAAACAAGTAGTTGATGTGTTAATGAAATATCTTCCCAACAAGAAGTTAAATTATTTTAGGAGCATGCTCGAATTAATGGATATCTGATTTGGTTGAGAGGGAGAGTTAAGTACCATAAAATTTCTTATATGTTTGTACTTGAGAGGACATATTGGCCTAGTTAGTATTGAGATCTTAGTTGATGTCTAAATCCTAGTGAGGGAGGGTATTGTGTGGATCTCTGATTTAGTGTTGATACCTGGATCCCTATAAGGGTTGGTGTTAGTTCCTAGAGGCCTAGATGGTATCTCTATCTTTTTGTATTGATGCAAGGGTTGTAGCCTGATGGTACCTATAGTGGTAGTTTCCTTGACGATACCTTAGTCCCTGTTGGGCGGATATGTTGGCAGTTAGGGTATCCCTAGAATTGCATATGTTGTTGTACCCTTCTTAAGAACATTTCAAATTGAGGTCAACCTTGTACAAGTTGAAAAATTATGAATTTCTACCTAGTTAAGAGGGAGTGTCGAGAAATGTAACTAGTATCGATATTCATAATTATATTTGAGTCATGATGTAATGTACTTTTCAAAAGATAGAAAAATAAAATACATTATAAAAGAAAAAAAATATAAGCATGGTTTTCAAGCTTTATTTATTTTATTTCTAGGTCAAAGCACTCATTGTGTGCTTCTAAGGTTTATGTCATGAGTCATTTTCCATGTCATCTTGTAATAGACCCTTATCTGGCTCATTGTGTCAAAGAAAGAAAATGATTTTTGTGTATTTTGGTATTTTATGTCTCCTCCACTAAGTCAGCCCCAAGAGTAGTCAATTCGGACTCATGAAGGGATTCAACCACCTTGAAACCACTATAAATAGAAGTGCAATTCGACCTATTTGGAAATCCAATCAATAAAGTTTCAATATGAAATTGTAAGAACAATAAAGGAGTGCAAAATACCAAGAAAAGAAGGAGAAACCTAAGAAAAGAAGGATGAGACACTTTTCAAGAAAAAGGAAGTTAAAAATATCTCATTTCTAACAAATGTGTGAGTTCTGGGATACATGAAGGAGGGTCAAAGTTGCAATTCTATAGTAGGGCTGAAAATCTAAAGCAGGAGGGTCGAAACATGACTTTGTTGCAAGATTGAAGTAGTTTGAATAGAGTTGAATAATCATCTTGGGAGGATGACTTGGTGAATTTGAGAAGGTATTTTGGTTTGGTAAAAGGTCTTGGTTGTCTCATTTGTTTTGGTTATAAAGGAAGAGAAGAAAATTTTTGGGTTTTTCTCCTAGAAGAGGGATTTTAGCCCTGGATGAGAGCCTATATCATGTGTCCTTATTGTCTTAATATTCTTGTACTTATTTTTTTGGTAGTTTCTTAATGATAAGAAGATAAAATAAGATATAAGAATTAAAAGATAATCACAAGTAACTATCAAGATAATAAAATATTTCTTCCTTTTTTCTTTTCTAACATTTTGGAGTAGTCTACAAGCTAATGAATATTTTTTATGTCACTTAGTGATATTTTTCCTGTCATTACAATTCCATGATCACTAACCTATCATGGCAGGTATCGTTCCCTAACCTACATATAGGTTAGAAAAATTTACCATTGAATATTGCATTCTAACATCATTCTGTGTAGTACTTAGCTACAGGGTTGACCCCACTATGTTGCAACACTTAACTGTTTCACTTTTCATATTTTAAGTTGTAACGTAGTGGTAGAACCTTCCTTGCATGGGATTCCTAGTTAGCACCTCACTAGCATATGTTTCCCCTATTGCAAATATTGTATAGGCTTGGGAGTCCTCTTTAGTTCTGCCATGACAATGTTGAAGCTTCATTCTTCTTCCTTGCTCTTATTCTGACTTTATACCCTATAGCCTCCCATGTGTCCAGTTGTACTACTGCATTTCCTATTGGCCACTTGTACCCTTTTGTACTTAATCCAACTCCAATTTTTGTTCATAAATTTTCTACAAGATCCAACCTTGCATTCATTAAACTTTACAACTTGAAACCCTTAACCCTTGTGTTGGAAATGTTGTCATTGATGGCAAAGGAGATGGAAAAGGAGACATCATAGATGCAAAGGAGATGGAAAAAGAAGAATGTTGAAAGGCAAAGAGAGAAAAAGAGGCAGCAAGATGTAGAGAGGGTTGAGCAGCAGCAAAAGAAGCAAGGCAGTAAAATAAGAGGATGCAAAGATAGAGTACAGAGTACAGTGACACAGTGAAACGGTCGAGCAGTAGAGAAAGGATACAAAGAGTACAGTGAAACAGAGACAGAGAATACAGAGTCAGAGACATAGAATACAGAGGCAGAGACAGAGAATAACAGAGGCAGAGACAGAGAAAAACAGAGACAGATAATAACAAAGGTGGAACCAGTAAGGGTGCAGAACCAAGAAATGAACCGTAATTACATAATGAAAACCTAATGGAGTCGAGCGTTCAACATATGGAAGCACCGTATTATAATGTCGAGAAAACAAGAGGAAACAAGAGCAAAAGCGGAAATTCTTTTAATAAGAGTTAAAATTTGATGAAGCAGAACCATGTGCTAGACTGAACCCTGAGAAAATAGTGAAACAAAAGTTTTGGAAACCATCAGTATCGCGTGCGTTTGGGAGTGGTAAGTGGATTTCGCTTTTTGAACATGATCTATGTTGCTGATGGACACGTGGCTTTGGGTGGTATTTGAATACCACTTGCATCACGTAATTTTTGAGTGTTAACCCTCGGCCCAAAGAAAAACGCGATATCAGCTGTGTTTATCTGATTGCCAAGGCTGGAAGATCGACGGTGATCACACTTGCGCGATGAACAGAGGTTAGTTGAGGCAAAGCATTGTGGGCCCGAGTCAATTGTATGATTGAAAATTGAAACATAAACCAAAGTTTAAAGCCGAACCTTAGTTCTTATGAGGTTTATCTGTTATACATTCAAAGGGTGTTTTAAAGTTTGTTGACATGTATTATGTAAAACATGTTGTGGGACCTCCATTCATAGCTACGGGGCCAAGTATTATACAAATTTTTGTGTATTGTGAGTATTATAAAAGCTATTTAATAGGCGGAAGGTAAGTCACAATGCATTATGGGGCTGAAGGTTATTTTAATTCAAAGTCATGGTATAATTTTTGAAATATGACCGAGGAGGTAATATATGTGAATACAGTATTGAGAATATGAAATTTCACAAAGGGTGCGCGTATGAAACATTTTATATGTGGATATAAGGTGCGGTGGGCCCAGTTGAGCTGTTGCGTTAATGGGTAGTGATTAACCATTGGAGAAAATGCTGAATGGTTGATATGTTTATATATATTAATTGTGGACCCTGACTATGTTGCGGATTAATGAAGAGGTAACCCAAACTCTAGACAGTGCTTTATATTATTATAAACAAGACGAGTTGAAATAACTCTAGAGCCCGAAAGGTTATATAAATATATATATTAGTGTTGGGTTTAATTCTGAGCCAAATACTTAATATAATGTTGATGGAGGATATTATATGTGTAGTGTGGGACCCCCTACGTAAAATTCCGAGAATCTTAACCCAAGCTGAAGGATACATAAAAGCTGAAGCGGAAAATCATATATATATATATATATATATATATATATATATATATATATATATATATATATATATATATATGTAGCGCCTTATATGCAAGGGACCAAGGTTACAATATAAAGCATATGTATTATATGCTTGTGCACAAGACTAAAAGAACAAAAGGCTCCATTGTTCGGTTTTTAAAACAAACAAATTATTATAAGGTGGGACCCTCATGAATCGCATTGGAGAAAATTATGGGAGTGGAGCATGTTAATAAAAGTTCCAATTGCAATTGCGGACCCGATATGTTATAAACGGTGATTCTCATATTTGTTTGAATTCCGACTTAAAGCGCATCGGAGCGATTCATCACATCAGAGGTGAAAGAGTAACGAACAACTAAAAATTTCGATTGTGATTGAGCGATTGGATGATAGCCGTCGGATTTTCTGAGGGATGGACGGCGGATATGAATTGATTGATTATATGGTGGGGCCTTTGCTAATCACATCGGTGGAAATCTAATGACCAAGTCACAGGAGCATTGTGAATGTTGCGATTGCGATTGAAATAAATGAGGCAGAGTATAGCTGGCATGTGGGCTCCATTCAAAAGATAAGATTAATACAGGTTTGCTCCGAGTTTTATACCAAAGCTAAAGAGTTAAAGGAAAGCAAAGCGACATGTATATATGTGTGTAAAACGATATATACATATTTATATATGTGAATAGTGGATCATCGCATTGGAACCACCGCAAAGGAAGCCATCGCATCGGAACAAGCCAACACAACGGAACAGGTTAATAAAGTTTGTGATTGCGATCAATAACAATTGGAAAACTCTGGAGAAGGCTCATCACATCAGAGCATAAGAAAATTTCGGATGGTGGGCCCGAAAGGGAATTTTATATATTAAAGGGTCTTTTATTATTTCTCTGAGAGTTTATTTGCATTACATAAAAAGGGCAGCTTATATGTTAAAAATGCCTTGTTATTACACTGAGAGTTAATTTTCATTACACAAAAAGCGCCGTTAAATATATGCAGGAGTTACGCAACAACAGTGAATAGAAAGGAATACAGAGAGGAAAAATATCCAAAAGAGGAAGACAACACGCAATGATCCAAAAGACTGAATGGGTTGAGTTGGCACTCTCATTGTAACTAAATGTAAATGTTTTAATTGGTTTATATTGTTTGTGATGCACTAGAAAGTCTCCATAGGAAACAAAACTCCACTATAAAACTGAAAGGTGTACAAATTGCTGTAGTTTTCTGAATGAGCTGGATAAAGAAGTGAGGAGGCAGAAGGCGAAGAGTTAGTGCTATTCACTTTGAATTCCTTGTAGAATGCGAACAGTTATGAGGAAAACTCTATAAAGGATATCAGATTGATATGCAGAATAGAGGTTAGAGAATGCAGAGTATGAAGAATTGAGGTAGAGAATATAAGAAAAAGGAGGAGTAGAAAGAGATGCTACAGAACAGAGCTGATATCTAAGGTAAATCAGAAAATACTTTATTTTGATAGAATGAGGAAGTTGGAGCTTCCCTATCAAGTTGAAGCTTGATAGATGTCAGTTGTAGCTGACTGAGGTTGAAGCCTCCTGTAGGTTGGTGCTTGCAGAAAATCAGTGGTGAGAGGGAGTTGGAGCTTGCCTTTGCATCACAACAAGAATAAGACGTGGTTTTCTCCCTTTATGGGTTTCCACTTATATCTGTTGTCTCTGTGTGTGTTGAATATGTGTTGATATGTTCTATCCAATATGCTTAATGCTTGCTGCTCTCATAATGAGTTTGGTGTCACATTATCTTAATACTTTCTGCTACATATGAAGACTGTTCACATATTAAGTTGGTTATAAAATTAAGTTTTAAATAAGCTTGATGAAAAGTTTTAAAAATCTCATGCATGTGTTAAACTGATTCACCCCCCCCCCCCTCTTAGTTTAACTAAGGATTCAACACCTTGAGGGAATATTCCTTGATTCTCGATGACCTACATCTATAAGCTTGAATTGAGCATAGGGGTGTTCCAAACACAAGAACTAGTTTGCTTTCCCTTGACAATTGTTCCCTCCACTACATTATAGGTGTTATTTTATTATTTTTCAAGCTTTATAATATGAAAAGGGAAAAAAATAAAATATTCCAAAAAAAAAAGAGGGAACAAGAAGATTTTATTTCATCACTTTGGAAGCAAATTTGGTCGTGTTGCCCTTAAAAAATCACTTAAAAATGATTATTTCCCTCCATTAGGTTGGGAGCTGGTTTGACTTTTAGTAAGTTGAACCTTGTATTGTTATTAATACTCCTCTGATTGTTTGTTATTCCAATCATATGGAGAGTCTATTAATGCCTCCTATATCATAGACTTATACAAGAATAATTTTATGTTTCATTAAGTCACAAAATATCATGATTTTGTTCAAGGGACATTAGCCTGAATGTTGGCTATTTTGCAATGTCTCTTGACTTGTTCTGTCAGTCAATGCTTGGTCTATCAAGTTATTCTCAGTATCATATCAAATCTTTGGTGATATACTCATGTCAATAAATAAGGTCCTCATTGACTTCTTTCTAGCATGTCTATTCTTATTGACTTCAACAAATTTTTCTAAGAATAGACCTAGAGTGGCACTCTCACCCTATTTACATCATTAATAGGTGACCTTGTGCCAAAAATCGATCAACCTCATGGGTCTTTGACTGGGTGGTTTCCCTTGTATTCAATGTCAACTTAAATTATCACACATTGGGATTCATGTAGTACCTTGGTTTCCATTTGACCCTACTGGTGGACTCCTTGACTCTGTGTCAAATTTCATTATTGGTTGGTTTAGAGGTTTCTTTAATGCGTTATTTTCATATTGTGCACACCATAAATATACTTGGTGGTGGTTAGTTCATCCTTGGTTATCTGAATCCTTCCAATTTATTTTCCTATAGGTTACACTCATGTTTCTTAATGTGGGATGCCCTAATTCCTTTCTTCCAACATATCTTTTCATTTCGAATTTAACTCATTACTCTTGGAACAAGATCTAGATTTATTTTATTAGTACCTTAGGGTTTGCAGTCATCAGTGGAAAACTCTTTCACTATTGATAGTGGGAATACATCAAATTTCCATGATTGATAGATTATTTCAAGTGTTTGACTTCAACTTCTTTATTCACACTCATTATATTGTACTGGGTTACCTTGACACTCATTATCATTATTGGTGAGTTATCTCGTATTTGTTAACGATATACATCAATGACCAGTATTCAAAAATTTTCTCACATGGTCGACTTCAGCTCATTTATTCCCATAGTCTAGAAATGAACCATCTACGGTCGGTGAATACCTCAGGTTTTGTCAGCATTTTAGATCGCTTGATAGTTCATTCAGCTTTTTTCCAGTGAAATTCATACTTATATGTTACACATTCTTTGAAAAACATATTATATGTAGGCACCCTAATTTTATATAGTACCACTACTCCATTCATATTACTTTGAAACTCATGTGGGGATTAGTTATACAACATCTTTTGTATAGATATCCTCATATATGATATTGAGACCTAGCTCTATTGTTTTCTTTCGAGGCTATGATTTGCTGTTCCATTATGTATTATTTTGATCATTATCACACTTATGTATACATCTTGTATATGCATTATACTTCATCAACGAGCATGCTTTACTATCTCTGAGCATGGGTATGCCCATCTTGGATATGTGTTTTACTTCTGACTCCTTCTAAAGGTATTTAATGGAGTGTAATTTGGTGATCTCCTCTTGGGAATTTCGATTGACTCCTCCTTTTTATACTCCATGTTTTTTGACCACCAGATCCCATTTTGACCTTATACAATAGGGGTTATCTGTTATAACATCTTTTATCACTCTTGTAAACTAAATGCTATTATATGGCTTGGGTAGATCCCTTTCCCCTTGTAGACCTGTCCTTATTTAAAAAAATAAATTTTGAAAATCTATACGCAAATCTTCCCACTATAAGATCATATATATACGTGGTTCCTATGAATTATACTTGCGTACACATTTTTAAAACTTGAAAAAATATATACAAAATTATTTTTCAGGTGGGGTTTACAGGTTATACCAAAATCCCTCATACAAGAGCCCATGGCCTAACCAAATTAACTAGTATTTGGTGGTATATATACACCCCATGGCTAGAACTAATTCATTGCTAATGATAGGTATATATACTAGACCAAAATTTTCCCAAATTAGGTTTGTAATTTTCTCATGCTCCCTACACTCCCTCTCTAAGAAACCCTTGTCTCCACACATAGATGATTAGCCTTTTTATCTAGCACCTTCTTGCATATATTGGAGAGGAGGTCTTTGATGGATCGAGTTGAATAGATCTGGAGGAAGGTTTCGTCGGTGCCTATAGTTAGGATCAGGTTGTAGCTTCACCTATTCTTGTTGCTTTTAGTTAATAAAGAAACACATGTCTTGTTCCGAAATTTCAGTTTAATCGTGTGTATGTTAATTTATGATGATGGTTATGGTGATATAATTGTGTGTGTGTGTGTGTTCTTTTAATTCAGTGATCTTCTTGTGTTTTTGTGATATGTTTACAATTTTTCACATTTTGGAAGAAGGTTGAGGGTTTGGGCCCTGTCGGATCTACTTCAAAAATAGGACCTAAGGGTGTGTCTCAAGTCCATACTTTTATTCTTCTCTATTGTGGCTCTCAACCCTAACCCTTGGGAACTTTTCCCTTCAGTAGACATGATGGAAAATTTTTCCTAAATATTCAATGACTTCCAATGGTAGATAAGGCACCTTTAACTGGAAACAATGTTTGGGGTGCAACACCCATTAAGGTACATGTTAACTTTGATGTTACCTTAATATTTGAAGGACAAATAGATGCATATTATTTAGAGAAATAGTTAAATTTATTAGAGGGATAATGCTCTGTCCATTTTTTTTATAATGAAAAGATCGCCTTTGCACTCCTAAAATCCATTCCCCATGTAAAAAATTAGTGGGGAGATTACCAAGAGAGAAAAAATGAAGATGAGTATATGATATTTAAGGAATTACACACTTGGGAATATTTTTGTAATGCCCTTAAGGAGTAATTCTACCTTGTGGGGAACTATGATGACCAATGCATGAGATGAAAAACCGTGTGAAAGGAGAGAGACCAAAATATGCCAAAGTACACACTATTTTGCATACCCGACAATCAAAGTTGGGTATTAGATCATTTGAGTGGAACTTGGTTCTAAATTATAGTAGCTGTATACACAGGTATATCCAAGTGGATATGGATTTCTCATACATCTCATCACTAGGAGCCACTTACTAATATTCTATCAAAATTGAGTAGAAATTGAAGTAGAGGAAAAATCAAGATTTTAGGCCTAAAAATACATTGCAACAAAAAAATGTAAAAGGTAGTATAAAATCAGGGAGTAAGGGATAGATAAAGGGGATCCAACCTTAATACAAGAACCCAAGTCACAGGAAGATAAGGGTAATCAAAAGTCAAAAAAGTACACTAGAAAGTGGTGTGAGTTCCACAAAGTCCCTTGGCACAACGCTGATGAATGTCACTCAAAATAATCATTATTAGTAGAGCTTAAAGAAAAGGAAATAGATTATAACAATAATTCTAATTTAGAATAGATAAAGGAAAGTGGAAAACCAATTAAAAACCCAATGCTACCATCACAACCTCAAAGATACAACTAGAAGAGCCAAAGTAGCTTGGAGAGGGAGAGTTTTATTTCCATTCACAAATCTGGGTGAAGGGGACCATACTACATTTTATCATTTACAGTGGTAGCTAGAAGAGCCTAATATCAACTAAGGTCACAAGAGATTGAATTTTTTGAAAATTCCATGCCCCCAAACATACACCATTGGTTGGTTGAGTCGTGGATTAGACATCCCCATCAATCAACAATTATTCCTATCCTATGGCATGAGAAATTTCAAACATGAGGTATTGTGTTATGTTTCCCCACTCAAAGTTTTTGATGTACTTTCAAGAAAAAATTATATGTGGAAACATCATGCTTTTTATGAGTCATGTCCTAGTAGTTTCATTGTTACTCTAGGAGGTTAGATTTACAAGGTACCAGAGGTATTTCCAACTCCTACAACTTCATTGATCTCATAAAAAAAATCCAAAAGATAATGTATCAGATTGAAATTTCTTTCATCTTTATGGTTTAGTGAGAAGGTGAAAGGAAGTTCATTGCGAGCACCACATCCTTAACACGGTACCTCTATACACAACAAAAGTGGGAGGATAAAATTGTGGAGACATAAATAGATATATTAATTCCATTCATGGGGGTTCCCCTGCACTGTCAGTTCAAACACTCAATTGACTTGATGCCTAGTGCTCCTTTACCTAATGGGCCAATATATAGATTCTCTCTCTTATAGAATAAGGAAACGAAATCTTATATTCATTATATCATCCAGAAGGGACAAATTTTACCAAGCTCCTCACTTTGTAGGAGTTTAATACAAGAAGGATGGGACATGGAGAATTTGTATTGATCATAAAGCCTTAAACAAAGTTGTTGTAAAAATTAGATACCTGATTTCCCAGATATATGATATTCTTGATTGGATTAAGGGTACAAATTTCTTTAGTAAGATCAATTTGAAGTCAATCTACCAGTAGGTTCTAATTAAACAAACCAGGGAAAATTTTAGGGGCTAATATTCGTAGGTGGGCTAATTTTCCATGCTTTTTCCAAAAAAAAGATGCGCCAATTTCCAGTTTTTTTGAAAATTTATTCGCCCAAATTTTATAGTATAAAATTATTTTACCCTAAAATTCGCCAAAATTTTATACATACTAATATAAAATGATTAGAAAACTAAATATTTTTACAAAAATAACATCAAAAATTTTACAATTTACATATTGGGGACTACTTAGATTCGCCAAGGTTTCTAAACTTTAAGATAAACGTCCATCCTTAAAATTTTCCTTGAAACAAACCAGTGTATGAAACATAACCTTCAAATCTAATTTCTCTCTTAGTGGTTGGTTATTCCCTTTTTATTAAATAATTTTTTAGAAATGGTCATGAGGATGATAGATGATATTATTTAACTGTTCAAAAACTATTTTGTGGTTGTATACTTGGACGTCATTGTCATATTCAGTAGAACTTGGGAAAAAAATTTGTAACACATTCACTAGGTCCTAAGCACCCTATGACAAAAAAAGTTGTATGTCAATATGGATAATTCTCATTTGGCATGTAGTGATTCAATACTTGGGATACATTATAGATGAACATGGATGGCATGTTCACCCAACCAAGATCCAAGCCATTAAGGATTGGTTAGCCTTGACGTATCTAATAGCTCTTTGTAGCTTTTTGGGCCGTGCCAACTTCTACCGAATGTTTATGTTGGGGACATTCTCTCATATTGCTTGGCCCTCAAGTCAAAAAAAAAGGTGGAGCTAAAGATTTTTTTTTTGTTTGAGTCACAATATAAAGCATTTTAGGATTTAAAATACTACCTTTTTTGTGCTCTAGTCCTCACCCTACTAAACCTAAAAAAATCATTTTATATTGAGACATATTCCTCTGACTATGCTATCAGTGCATTCCTCACTTAGAAAGGACATATGATGGCCTATCATAGTGAAGCACACTATGATATTTTTTGGAGATACCCCACCTATGACAAGGATATGTACGCCATCATGTAGGCATGCTGACAATGGAGGAATTATATTATGGGGAAGCAAACGATCATCCACATTGATCACATTTATTTGAAATTCATGAAAAAAAAAGGAAATTTATGGAATTACTTCAATAATAAATTGTCCACATAGCTACAACAATTCCATTTACACATCAAATAAAATAATGGTAGCACCAATCATGTTGCATAGTACCTCATTCGGGCCTCGGTTGTGGCACTAGCCACATTTCTTAACTCTTTTGGGAAAAATGCCTTTGGTTGGCCACAAATATACAATAATGAATTTGACTTCACTAATACATACATGTTATCATGCAAATATGTATTGACAAAACTACATGAAACTTTTATATATTCAACTTGTAAATTTTTGTAGATGTTCTATGCTTGATGCAACTTTACCTTTCATCCCCAATATCAGTAAAAAATCACATAAACAAGAAAGTAAAATGTTGATAGAACATACCAGTAGATCGACAGAAGACAAGCCAAAATATATAAGTGTGTTGGTGCGTTACGACGGTCAACAGGATGCTTCAACCAGTAAATTCTAAATATAGTCAGCCAACCAGAAGTGTCACAACCCTCTAGGAAAACTAGATCAATCAACCCCAAAAGTCAACGTTGTCAGTCAACGGTCAATGCAAACAACAACAGTAGAAAGGTCAATGCAGCCAAGTCAAATTCAACGTCTAGCCTCAAGAATTGTGCTAAAAAATGTGTATTGAGGAAATCAAAAGATTGGGAGAGTTTCAAGTCAATTTTCCCATGCGTTGACCAAAGTCAAGACTGGTCAATGCTGCGGTAGAAACCCTAGGCCAAAAACAAATTTTCTCCTTGCTGAAATTTCCCACGTGTGAAGAGAAGAGCCTCCAAGGTGATCAAACCAATCAGATGATGAGAGAGAAATATGTGAGGATGTGATGAGTGAAAATTTCCTCCAACGTTGACCAATTTATATCCATCAATGAGGGTGTGTGACACAAATACTATGGCTCCAAACCTTCAGGCCGATCTGCACATATTTTGAATAAATTCAAAATAAATGTTCTTCTCATCTGATCAAGATGATATTTAAATCGATCTTGCACCTCTCAGAAATAAGAGTCCAATAAAAATATTGGCATCTTCATCTGAGCATCACAACATGGATTTTGGACCTAGTTGTCCAAAATTAACACTCCCTCTCAACTAGGGAGAACTCCATCACCTGTGCAATCCAAACATCATGTGTCATCCCATCTTAACTTGCTTTGTTGGCTTCTTTATTTCAGAACAAAGGTGGGTTAGTCACAAAGACATCATTCCCGACTGACAGATTCAGCCCAGAGGTCCAAAACCTCTATAGGACTCAGAGAGTCTCATACCAACCTGAAGTTGGTTTATCTGACCCGAAGTCAGTAGGAGGTCTAAAATGTCACTAAAATTGATCCCAGATAAATTGGTTATACACGTTCCATCCTATATATAGAGTATGACAATATCCGATGCGTCCATCAATATTTTCTACTTGTCTCTAGCTTTTCCCACCTCATTGACCAAATGAGAGGTACTTCCCATGAGCCCTAAACTCAATGGGTAGGATGCATACAGGACACAGATCATGAGAGGTGAACCAACTCAATCATCATAATAGTGGGGTAGAAGCACACCAACAAGGTTTAGCAAGCCTAGCCCTGTGGTTGCTTATAGCTCCAAGAAGCTATCCCCAAATCCCCTAGAGCTCCTAGAGCTCATTTTCCAAATGACCCTCAGAATATGGTCGTTCCACGATACTAAGATTCTCATGGAAGTTTAGGAACTTGAACTTCTTCAGGGGCTTTGTGAAAATATCTGTGACCTGCTCATTAGTTTCGATATGATCAAGCCTTATGGCGCCTCGCTGTACGATATCTTGGATAAAGTGGTACTTGATATCAATATGCTTGGATCGATCGTGGAACACAAGATTCTTTGACAACCGAATCCCACTTTGGTTATCACAGAGTATCACGGGGGTATCTAGCACATGCTCGAACAACTCACTAAAGAGCTTTCGCAACCAAACTACTTCACAACAGGCCATACTCGCTGCAATGTATTCGGCCTCTGCGCTGCTCAAAGCCACCGACTTTTTCTTCCTGCTCATCCATGATATCGAAGAAGAACCAAGTGTGAAGTAGCATCTCGGTGTGCTCTTACAATCCACCACACTACCAGCCCAATCGGCACCAGTATATCCATGGAGTGTCATGCTCCTAGTAGTGTATCTCAACCCATGGTTTATCATGCCCCAAAGATATCTCAATAGATTCTTGGCACCAACCCAATGAAAGTGACGAGGCTCAACCATATGTTGACTCAAAGTGTTAACTACAAAACATACATCCGGACGGGTGTTCACTAAGAACATCAAGGCCCCTACGAGTTAACGATACTCAGTATGATTTTCTAGCACAGGCCCAGCAGTGCTGCCACTCAACTTCTTAAATTTGAGCTCCATCGGTGTTGACACGGACTTACTGTCCACCATACAAAATCTTTCCAAAAGCTTCACAATATATTTTCCTTGAGAAAGGAAAATCTTTCCTGGTCTCTTCCAGACCTCCCGGCCTAGGAAGTAGTGCATTAGTCCTAGGTCCTTCATCTCAAACTCAGCACTGATCTCCCTCTTGCACTGATGAATGATAGGGTCAGCACCTGTCAAGAAGAGGTCATCCACATACAACACCAGAATGAGAGGCTTTTCTCTATCAACCTTGTAGTAAAGGTTCGGATCAACATTAATACGAGTGAAGCCCAGCTTCATCAGGTAGCTATTTATCCTCTCATACCAAGCTTTGGGTGCTTGCTTCAACCCATATAGGGATTTCTTCAACTTACATACATGGGTGTCCCGATCCTGGACTTTGAACCCTAGAGGTTGCTCCACATACACCTCTTCCTTTATCGCACCATGCAGAAATGCGGTCTTCACATCCATCTAATGAAGATTCCATCCTTGCGTAGTAGCAAGGGCTATGATAGATTGGATGGTGGTATATTGGGCCACAGGTGAAAATATGTCATCATAGTCTATGCCTTCCTTTTGAGAGAAGCCACATGCAACGAATCTTGCCTTGAACTTTTTAGCACTTCCATAAGATCCATACTTAATATTATAGAGCCATTTCGAGGTGACAACTGCTTTGTCCTCTGGTCTTGGAACCACATCCCAGGCATCATTTTTCATAATGGACTCATATTCTTCGTGCATATCATCCTTCCATACTTGGTGCTTTACGGCTTCTTCAAAAGATCTAGACTCAGATTGTACAATAGTACTCATGGCTGCTAGATACCCTTGGTATCTATTCAGCTTCTTGCTTTCGTGAAATGTCCCCCTTGCGGCCATATGATTCTTGGCATCCTCGAGAGTGTCCCTGAGACATGATGGTATTTTCCTCGTTGAAGGAGGTGGATCAATTGGGTCCATTGGTCCTTCAACATCGAGCATTGCCTCATCCTTCGGTTCTTCTTGATTTCCAAGCCTTGCATCATGATCTTCCTCAGATCTCAGAAGATTGACTACTTTCCTCAGGGACGCATCTTCGTCAAAGGTAACATCGTAGCATATATCCACTTCCCTTTGACCAGGCACATAAAATATGTTGTGGATCATATGCATATCCTTTTATTTTTTCAAATATTTGAAAATATAAAAATAAGAAATTGTTGGAAAATATGTTAAAGTATCAAAATTTTATACTTTAGTAGGAAAAATATGTATGTTCATCAAAATATAAGTTAAAGTTTAAATATTTAAACTTTATGGTATTGGGTTTGGTATTTAATGTTAAACATTGATTAGTTTGATTGGTGGAAAGTGCTGATAATTAAAGTCCTTATCAAAAGGCCCAATCCACGGGCACAATTAGTGCACCGGATACCATGATGAGTGCCTCCGCAGTTGACCAGGTTGACTGTGGGGACAACAGAGATGAAGGGCAGAGATTGAATGTGAGAGCACCAGCCAAAGTTTTCCTCCGTACCCCGAGAGCCCCCATAGTGACGTAAGATGCTGAGTTGGTCACAATTGTCTTCCACGTCGAGTAGATTTAACGGCTTGCTGGCGCGTCTTATTAGCATTAAATTTAAAACCTGCACCACCTATTTAAAGAATATTTTTATTTGTTTTTCAAAATTACTTGTGATTTGTTGCGCTACACCCTGTTTTAGTTTTCCTCCACCTGCAAATTTGACCACCTTGTAAACTGTTCTCACATCAATTTTCAACCATGGCTAAACGGTCATCCCTATCAGGTTCAGCTAGCCATATCCCTCTCATGGATACTGAGAGGGATATACAAGATACCTTGTGTTCTATAATTCATCTCCCTTTCTACCAACAAGTTATTTTGAATGATAATGCTTCCCCTATGTATTCTGCCATGGTCAAGTCTGGAGTTTTGTCTGCATGCATTCCAAAAACCCATATTTTCCCTGAATTTATCTACTGGTTGGTATCTGCCATTTATCCAGGGGAGTGTTTTTTCATGAATTCCCAAGGAGAGAACATTCTGTAGGTGTCTACCCTGTTAATTCGCCAAGCCCTTTGCTATCTTGAGTCAAAGTCAGCCATCCAATTTTCTGACGAGTGACTAGTACAATATTATGATAATATTACAGGAGAAGAATTCAATCAGTTCATGTTTTATTTGAAGCCTGACATGAAGCAGTTTCAGCCATATTGAAAATAGTTTGCTATGGGGGTTTTTGATGCTGAGACTCATCCAGTATTAAGTAATATTGCAAAAATTATGGGTAAAGATGTTGATAATTCAGTGGATAAATCCGTCCTAGGGATGTTTTCCATGATGATGAAGCCAGTAATGGTGTTGGATATTCCATCATATTGGCAGGAAACAGTCAATTCACAGCTGATGAGCCTTTCATTAACAAGTTCTTTCAAATTTCCTTCATTGATTGTATATTTGTTCTTATATCAAAATGTGGAAGAATTAATGCATTTAGGTATAAATATTATGGATGTAAATAAAAGAAGGAAATCAGTGATATTTTGGACAGATGTAGTTAGAAGAGAACAAAATGAGGCTGGGTTGTTTGATTTTGCTAGCTATTACATGCCAACTGCATATAAAATATTGAATTGAAGTCCTCCTCCATGTTTCTTACCTAAAGCTCAAGAGTTTCTGCATTTAGGAAACAATTGTAAGTATGGAGATTGGTTTTTTTTTTAGGAATATTCTGAAATAAGGCTATATGGAGCAAGTGTTGAGCCTTACAGACTCCCAACTTTTGTACCAATGACGCTTTTTTCTTTAGAGTTCATTAGATAGAGTCTAAATGTTGATCAGGTTCATTTCGTGCCTATGAAGAAAGGACACATGTATAAATTACCCATGGTTGTAGGCCCATTCATAGTAAATATGAGGTAGGCATTTGATGAAGTAACAAAAATGTTAGATGACATGCATATGCTACTAGGAGAAATTTGGGCTTATGACCCATATAGTGTGATTTCAAATAGAAGAATTGAGAATGGGTACTCTGCTTTCATTCATGAAAGTAGGCCAAAACAAGAGAAGATAGCAAATAAAGGTTTGATGAGTTCAGTAGATGCAAACATTCAAACTCCCATCATAGCAGAGAAAAAAACTAAAAGAACCAAGGAAGTAATTATTGATCTAGATGATGAGGAGCAGGGAGCCAAGAAGAGAACAAAAATTACTGAAGAGCCTACATCTAATTCACCTGGTTTTTCTTTACATTTGGGAGAAGAGCAAAATGCTCCTGCGTCACCCAGGAATCATGAAGCTTCTCATGAATAGGTGCCCTTGATCAAACAGTTGTTTTCACAAATTGAAGAAAGAAATCAGAGGATGAAGGCCAACATGGAGGCCCAAGCTGAACATCAAGTTGCTACTGATCAAACAAGATTGTTGACTATAATGGATCTTGAGAAAGACCAATTTAGAATTGCCCTGTCACATCCTACAGATATGTCAATTGGTTCTTCCAGCAATTTCAACAATGTCAATGTGACTGTGGATGTAAAGAAAATTCCATTGATGGATAAAATGAATTTTCATATGCAAACAGGTGAATTGATTGTAAATGACCTCACAAAGACTAATGCAATGGAAATAAAGGCAGAAAATATGTTGGGTAAAGTAATTAAACATTTGAAGTTAGAGAAGGCTAACTCAAGAGCCTTAACAGTTCAGAATGAGCAATTGAAGAAAATTATTATAAAAACTGGAGTAGACCCCAGTGATAAGACTATTGTGCAGAAATTCATGCAAAGTGCTGAGGTAGAAATATCCACATTAAGGAAGAAGTTAAGGTTACCTACTGGAGAACATTCAATGGCCACAGAAGTTGCAGAGGTAGAGAAGGAAAAGGAAAAGTTTTTGCAGCAACTCATGCAGAAAGATGAAGAACTCTCCAAAATAAAGCAGACTGCAATTTCATTGCAAAATCATATTGATAATCATAATTGTACTTTTGTTTTTCCTACAGGTGATGAAGACCCTCAAGCACAAATTTTTCAATTAAATATTGAGTTGCAGCTGGCTGAAAGAGATCGAAAGAAGGCTCGAACAGATCTGGAGACTGCAACAAAATTGATGAAAGTCATAGAAAATGAAGCTGATAAGTACAAAATGCATTTCCGAAATGCAAAAGCTGAGATTAAAAATATGAAAGAAAGACTGAAAGGAAATCTCTCACTGATACAAGCTAAAGATATCATTTGGACTGATATCATCTCAGAAATGAAATCTAATTGGTGTTTCCTAATGATAATTGCAAAAGAGAAAAGCCTTATTTTAGAATGTGAAGAACCAATCATGTCTGATAAGCAAAAAAGAATTAATAGAGTCATTTGGGCCAGAAGATTTATTGATTTTATTAATTCAAAATCAGATCAGGAATTAGAGGATATTGATATGCATGACAGAATGTTGTATGCAATAGAAATTAATAAAATAATTGTCAGAAATGATTTCAGAAAGGCTGCAGAAAAGAAGCTAATGGAAATTAAGGAAGGAGTAAGTCAATTTGATAAGTCTTTTGATAAAATGACAAGAGTAGGCTTGCCATCATGTTGGGGAGCTGAAGGAAATATTTTGCCATGGAGCTCTTATGAGAAATTACTAGTGATGACAAAAAGCAAAGTTGATAACAAACATGAAAAGACTCAGGTGCTTAAAGGAGAGACAATGGTCAACTTCTTGCAAAGACATTTTCAAATCTTGTGGATGGTAAAGACTCTTTTCATAGAAAGGCCTTCTTATGATCGAATTATTGCATTAAGATTGGAATATCACAATCTGACACATTCATCCAGGATGAAGGTAGAAATATGGAAAATGTGCAAAGCTTGGACAATAGACCTACCAAACGGATCAGCAACAAAGAAAGACAAATTAGTTGACCAAGGAAAAGAAGCCACATCATCAGCAATTCCTATAGATTAGGATATTTATTTTATGTTATTTTCTGAAGACAATATAATTGTAACAAGACATTTTCAAGGCATTTAATAGACAACGTTCGAGTTTTTGTAGTTAGGATTGGTTACAGCAGTTCCAAACTGCTTTTTACTATATTTAATGTAATTTTCAAGGGAAGGAAAGGTTCCGAGTTTTGGGACCCTAAGAAAATTATTTTTGTACTCAGAGATTCAAAGATTAATAAATGAGTAAGCAAGTTTCTGGCATTTTGTTTATGTTGAAATGTATTCAGGTTTACATTATGTGTTTTCTATCTATGAATAAAACAAAGTTATGAGCAGCAGGTCTCTTTTTATTTCTACATATAAGAGTTAAAAACCTTAATTGGCGCTCCTTTGTTTTAACTATTTCTTTCATATATTTCTTTTGGGGTTGGAAATGATATTTTCTGTATAAAACATCATATCAGTTTGGACTTCTTCTTTCATATTCTTCTAGTTACTTCATTCAACATTAATAGAAGGTAGCATTGTGAAGCATTCATCATATTTGACATTTAAGGGTTTAATCATAAATACTTGAGGGTTAATAAAACAAAGACATATATATTCGTGACATAATCATATAAATGTCCTAAGCACTGATTCCTTATCACAGCTAAGGGATTGTCTCTTAAGGTACAACAGAATCTATAGGCCTTCAAAGTTTCGCTATGGCCCACAAACATTCCCTTCTTTCTAGAATCATCCAGCTTGCTCCTCTTCTCCTTCGGTACATGAAAATAGATAGGACATCCAAAAACTATAAAATGTGATACGTCAGGTTTCTTACCAGAGAAGACCTCTTCGGGAGTTTTGGAGTCTAGAGAAGAATGTGGGCATCGGTTTTGTATGTACATAGCAGTGTTTTCAGCTTCTCCCCATAGAAACTTCGAAAGACCTTGGTCACATAGTATGGCACGAGTAGCTTCCATAATGGTCCTGTTATTTCATTCAGCAACACCATTCTGCTCAGGAGTATAGAAAGTTGTGGTCTCCCTCTTGATGCCAACTTCTCTCCAAAAGTTCTTGAATTTTTTTGTCTCATATTCAGTGCCATTATCGGTACTCAATATCTTGATCTTCTTCCCCGTCAGATTTTCCACCAAGGCTTTGAAGGTACGAAACCACATGAAAGCCTCATCCTTCTTATTCAAGAAGTATATCTAGGTTTTGCGAGAAAAGTTATGTATGAATGTCATATAATAAGAAAATCCTCCCAAGGATGTCACGGGTAGCATACCAGACAGATCAGAATGTATCAATTGCAAGACATCATATGTCTTTGTGACACTTAAGGGGAAATGTCTCCTTGTATTCTTTCCTTCGGCACAACCTAACATGCACCTTCATGATTATTTGATAACTCGGGCATCCCCGTCACCACCTTCCTTGCTTCAGGAAGGGCTTTGTAGCAAAGGTGTCCAAACCTCTGGTGCCATAGTTCAGTCTGTCAGATAGTATAACACATCATCGCTCCCAGTGGACTTCCTCCAACCTGGTAGAGTGTATCAACTCTAAACCCAATCGTGATAGATTCCTTGAAACTATTCTTCCATATATGCACCTTCCCATCAACGAATGCCACATTGAAACCTTTGTCTTCCATGTCCGATATAGGCAAAAGGTTCTTCTTCAAATCAGGTACATATAGTACATCTTGCAAGTGAAGGACTTGAACTTGAGACAAGTGGAGGGTCACAGTCCCTGTCCCTTTTACGGGATATGTGGCATTATCTCCAAGGATAATTTTTATATTAACATCCTTCTCAACCATATCAGAAAGTGCTTCCTTGAACCCAGTGATGTGCCTTGAGGCACCACTATCTATCAGCCGGACATCCATAGTGTCGGGTGGAGATGCATTAGAGAGGGCAGATACAAGAATGTATTCATTTATTTTATCATTAAAAACATTTGATTCCTCATGCCTATAATTTCTCGACCTTTTGAAAGGCTGCCCATTTCCACTAGAGGAAGCCTTCCTCTTTCCTTTGAACCTCTTGTTCCTTTGATTTCCATCCCTTCGGTTGTTGTTGTTGTCACCATCATCGGGAGAATCCTTCTTGAAAGGGAATTCTCTAGCATAATGTCCAGGCTTCTAGCAAGTGTAACATTTTCCTTTCTTTCCTTGGGCCCCTGCTCTTCCTTTGTTCTTTGGACCACCAAAGTTCTTCTTCTTAGCACAAGCAGTGAGTGAAGGCAACATTTCCTTCATTTTCATATTCCTTCATCCTTGTCTCTTCTTGAACGCATCTCGATAATACTTCGTCAAAATTAGGTATGACATTGTTATTGAGAATGGTAGTGTTGAATACATGCCATTCAGATGAGAGACCTCCAAGTGCGGTGAGAACCATCTCTCGATCAACTATTGTTTCCCCAATAGCCAGAAGATTATTCTTGATTTCGGTCAGCCTCAGAAAATATGATTGAATAGACACATCCCTACCTTTCTTCAGATTCTTCAATTCGTTCTTGAAGAATAGGACTTGATTCACATTGTTGGCCTTGAAAATGTTGACCAACTTATCATACATATCCTTGGATGTGCCTAGCTCAGAGATGTAGGCAACCAGAGTCGTATGAATTGAGTCCCTAATCATCAGCTTTGCTTTGATTTCCCCCTTCTTATTATTTTATTTGGTAGCAGCATTTGCAGTGGTTGGAGGCTCTTGGATTTTACCCTGCACATAGTCCATGACATCTTGGTCTTCCAAATTAAGATCCAGTGTCATCTTCCAGGCTTGGAAGTCTTCCTTCCCAATCAATTTGTCATCAGCATTAAAGCCATTGTAGTTTGAGGAACCCATCCTCTTCTTCAGTGATTGCTACAAACTAGGGCTTTGTCTTCACCTTAGCTTTGATTCCATGTAAATTTTTGTAGATGTTCTATGCTTGATGCAAATTTTCCTTTTATCCCCAATATCAGTCAGCAATCACATAAACAAGAAAGTAAAATGATGATAGAACATACCAGTAGATCGACAAAAGACAAGCCAAAATATATAAGTGTGTTGGTGTGTTATGACAATCAACAGGATGCTTCAACCAGAAAAGTCTCAATACGGTCAGCCAACCAGAAGTGTCACACAACCCTCTAGGACAGCCAGATCAGTCAACCCCAAAAGTCAACGAAAGTCAACGTAGTCAACGGTCAACGCAAATAGTAGCAGTAGCAAGGTCAATGCATCCAAGTCAAAGTCAACGTCCAACCTCGAGAATTGTGCCAAAAAATGAAGATTGAGGAAATCGAAATATTGGGAGAGTTTCAGGTCAATTTGACCATGTGTTGACCAAAGTCAACACTGGTCAATGCTACGGTAGAAACCCTAGGCTGAAAACAAAATTTTCTCCTTGCTGAAATTTCCCACGTGTGAAGAGAAGAGCCTCCAAGGTGATCAAAACAATCAGATGATGAGAGAGAAATGTGTGAGAATGTGATGAGTGAAAATTTCCTCCAACATTGACCAATTTATATCCATTGATGAGGGTGTGTAACACAACTGCTGGGGCTCCAAACCTTCAGGCCGACCTGCACATATTTTGAATAAATTCAAAATAAATGTTCTGCTCATCAGATCAAGATGATCTTTAGATCAATCTTGCACCTCTCAGAAAGAGGAGTCCAATAAAAATATTGACATCTTCATCTAAGCATCAGAACATGGAGTTTGGACCTAGTTTTCCAAATGAACACAACCCTATCCTGGTTAAAAGTATTTCCATTTGGATTTGTGGATCTTAATATCTAGGGGGGGTGTCCTTGGATGATGTGTGCTATTATCCACTTAATATTCCTACATAAATATTCAATTTGATTACAATACAACAAATTTTCACTTTTGACTTGTCGATAGACAACCAAAAGTGAAGTAGTTCTTGAGAATTAAATTTATAATGGTTGAAATTAGATTTCTAAGAGTAATAGTAGCAACAAAATTGAAAGTGATGTGAGAAATGAATGCTCATCTCAAGTGAAATAATTAAAAACAAGTGCACTTCAATGTACCATCACACTACAAAAAAATCATCCAATGGCCTCCAGTACATTCAAAGAGTTACAATCAAACATAATTGAATGGAATCATAAATCCGACCCAAGAAGTTGGTTGCACCATAATGAGTATTGAGTGATAGCTTGTCATGAGTTCCTTTGCTTCTGATGGAGGTAGTGGTTTGAGAAACTAAAACATAGAAAGGTGAGGTATCCACTACTACCAAAGCATCTAAGAAAAAAATTCCAACCCTTCTACCAATGCTCTAATATGCATATATGGAAGAAACATTTCCTCTTTCAAACTAGTTGATCAAATGGCTCAATCAAAAGTTGGAAAGGATACAATATTTATGAGAAAAACCATCATTTCTTCCTTTTCCACATTCAATTATTTTGGAAAAAAAAAAAACTTTATTTTCTTCACTTATTGAGTGGAAACATCAATCAAATCTTCTTTTCACATCTCCTCATTGAATTAGAAAAATCTCACTTTTCCTCTAGCTTTACTCATGAAGACATTTAGTAAAATATCCCATTCTCTCATTAAACTATTTGAATCATTTCCACATTATTAAATAATTAAATAAAAAATTAATATTTAATTATTTCATACCTTATGACTTTGGATTCGTAATCCTTCAAAATTTATCTAGAGATTTAGTTTATATCCATGCTAAGTGTGAGCTCAAGATAAAATCTAGTGACAAAGATGCCACTTAACTCCTCACTTTTCTATGCAAAGGAAGCTCAAAATACCCCTCAATTGCAAGCTACAAACCATGATTAATACCTACACCTTCTAGATATATAAAATTACTAATTATATACATGACTAAAAAGGAAGCCTTCCTCAAAACAGGAAAAATAACAAAAGCACAAGTTTTGGCCAAATGACATATTGGGCCATAATTACAAAAAAAATAAAAAATAAACAAAAGTAGAGGATAAAGTGTCATTCCAAATTTTGAGTGAAAATGGTCCCAATGGACTCGCTTTTTCACTAGGATCAATAATAAGTAGTCAAATATGATTTCTAGCCACTGATGATTTGAATATCAAAAAAACATGACTACCCGAAATAACACTTTCTCGAAAAATGGTGAAATTGAATATATAAGTTCCTCTGATCAATGATTATTCCATTAAGCATTTGGAAATATAATAGTGTGACTAAGTCTCGCTAAAGCTTAACCCTTTAGTAGCTATAAGTTCCTTTGATTTTAACAATACTGAACATTGATCACAGGAACATAATTTACAAACTTCCACCTCTAGGATTCACTTTTTTGATGCATGGCCCACCTATTTGTTTCTTCAAAAGAGATTTATATGTTGATATGGTAGACATATTACAATAAGATGGTAGGGAACTTTGGTGTGGAGGAGATAGCAACAACACTTAAGAATTATTTCTATTTTCCAAATATTTTCCAAGATTTCCAGTGATATATCATATCATGCACTACTTTTGTCATTACTAAACTATTCATCAAGAAGTAGGGGTTTTACAATCCAATATCTATGCTAGACAAGCCCAAGAAGTCTATCTCCATGTATCACATGTCAAGCATTCTTTCCACCAAGCATGGAAATTATTGTGTGTTTATGGTTGTTGACCAATTCTCTAAGATGACTATTTTGGCACATTGCAAGAAGAGCATCAAAACTAAATCCATTGCTAAACTCGTCTTTGAGTGCGTTTAGGTTCATTTGGGTATACTTTAGACCATTATTTTAAACAAGGATAGAAGGTTCCTCTATACTTTCTCATACAACTTATGGTCTCCAGAGGATACCAAGTTGATGAAACTGACTTCCTTTAATTTGCAAATAGATGAATAATTAAAAGTGGTCAATAGGATGATTGTGCATGTCTTGCACATGTACAACTCCAAGCACCCACATACATGGGAAAAAATCCTTCCATATGTTCAACATAGCTATAACATATCCCACCATATTTGTATTGGTCACAACCAATTTTAGGTGTGCTTTGGGTTCAAGCCATTGGCAACAATAGATGTAGCTATGCCCATTGCATCTTCACCGATAGTGTCCTCCCATTCTTAGGTCGAGGTAGATAGAGTAGAAAATTTTGTTGAATGGATCCAAGAACTCCAACAACAATTTCAATGCCAAGTATAAGAAGTAACATGAGCAACACAGGGTTACGCACAAGTTTCATTTTAGTGATATTGAAAGAGTGCCCAACTAGCCCCCATAGGAAGCTCATACTGTTTTTCTATGGGATTGATAATGCTTGGATTTGACTAATCCAACAATAGGGAGATCACTTAGTCAAGGCTCTAATTAGACCTTTATTTTTTTGGGATGGTGATTTTGATCAGTATGTGGGCCTTGTTTCCATTGAAACAATTTCTCCTCGAAAGGAGACTTTCTCATATGATTTTTTAAATCTAAATGCAGTCTAAGCTAGTATGTAGATGATAGAAAGAACTATCCTATGGCTAATCTAAAAATAACTCTTCTAACTTATCTTGATGAAGATAGTGAGCAATATGAATCTCAACCAAGAGCAAGATGACTAGACTAGAACTAAATGTAAAATTAAAATGAACCAGTAAATCACAAAAATAGTTCATATGTTTAACTAAATAAATAGTTACTAGAACCGTTTACACACATACTTAGATTCAAATAATAAAAATCGAATTCAATATTAGATACACGATTCAAATAATAACAATCGAATTCAATATTAGATACATGATTCAAATAATAACAATCGAATTCAATATTAGATACACTATAGTATCATAGAATTAGTTCATATGATAAACAATAGCTAGAGAGAAAAATAAGTGCGGAAATAAACCGCTAAACAGTTGCCAACCTATGTACACAGGTTCTCTTGAATCCAACATTCAACTTTGATTTAAATTTGACCAACCATGAGAAGATAACTTTTCATTGGTTTTAAATAAGCATGAAATTGTATGAAATTAACAAAAATGCCAAAATAAAACAATATATATTGATCTAGAACATAAATAAATCAAAATTGAATAAGTTTAATAATTCATCAACCAAACTTTGAATTTAGATAACAATTTACAAAAATGAATATCTAGATACTATCTTCAAAGTATAAAATATTTCAAAGAAAGTTCATGATAATGTGAGCCTATTCGATCCCTAACATATCATCTTTGGTGAGATCTCGTTGGTTCCAAATTCCTTTCAAGAATTAAAATCTATAGTAGTGCAAAGGCTTAGTTTCTTTTAAAAAAATCAAATTCCCTTGCTCTGCATCTTAGACTACATTGAAATAATATTACAAATTAATTGAAAATAGAAGTATGTTTAATGGTAATTCAACAAAACCCACAGGGCTTTGGTTAGACACTGAAGGGTGCACTATTAAGACACTCCATATGATAGGTCACTAGTTCCAATCCACATATAGATGTTGACTTATAAAAAAAATGAGAGTTCAACAAATAATTAAAAAAAGAGAGATGAAAATCAATTCTCCAATTTTCCATGAGACAAAGGATCGAGTCCCTAAGTATGGACCCCAATCCACAAATCATGAGTGACCAAGTACGTACCTTTGGGAACTTGAAAAGTTTTAATTAGTAAAATTAAAACCAAATTTTCAAGAACATCACAACATAAATGACACATTGATATTTTAATGGATTTTGCTGGTTCTTCCTCTAAATGTGATCAAAATTAACCACTTAGAAATATTCTCCTTGATTTCGTTTAACCGACATACCATTCAATGCCCAAATTAGATATATATAACTCAAGATTCATGTTTTCTTAAATTCAACACTCAACAATTCTTTAATCTGTTCTATGAGTAAATCGTAGTTGGGGTCTACACATTTTTCCACATGCACTACAAGAGGGATGCCTTCATTGGTTTATATTGATTTTGTAATTATAATGGTTTTTGTGAAAAGAAATAGGAAAGTATAGATGAAGGGGTCCGTGTTAAATGTTTTGACAATCAAATAATAAATAAATTCCATTCTCAAATGATATTAGTCCTCATCCTTCGAGAAATATTGGGCTAAGTTGAAAGTGATGAATACGAAAACACCTTGTGATCCTGAGACACTGAGTTTTCAACGACCTGCAATTTTGACCATCGGATTCTGAACAATTAACTAATGCAAAAATATGGCAATTGTCATGAAAATTTCCATCTCTTGAGTATTAGGTTATCAGAAGGCTTAAGTGAAAAAACGGTTAGATGGATTCCTCTAAGATGGCAAGATCCAATATGTGTTGGCATCAATGCGGATGTGGCCACATTGATAAGGTGTCATATACATGTAAGTGCCACATGGTAGGTGAAAACTGTAATATTGATGAAATTATATGCTTAAAACAAGGTGACACATGGTGTATTCATGGAGGGATACATGGCAATATTTCCACATCTTCTCGAAGCCTTGGATCTTAGGTTCATTGTAGTTTTAAAAGTATGTTTTATGCAAAAATTGGTGAGAAGGAATGGTCTGAGATGATTGGGAATATCATGTGCTGTGGCTTAATCACTAATGTGACCCTTCTAGGTTAGAGACACCTGGAAAGTGAATACAATGATATAGAGTGAAAAGGACCTAACACGTGGCATTGACATGGATGGGGCCATGTGTAATGAAGGACATATGTTTTCAGTATAGGGATCTCGAGGGGTTTTGAGGAACCATTATATATATAATGTCATCCAAGAATCCAAGGTTTGAGAGAGGGGAAATTGGGCATCATTTTATAGAAAAGATGGGGCTCATAGTGATTTACAGGAAAAAATCTCGGGGCATATGGTCATCAGGGTATCGATAAGTATGAAACACCTAAAAATTTGGGGTTTGGTTTTTTAACAAAATTGTGTTAATTGTGGGTAGGAACAAATGGATCTCTCGATATCAAGGAAAACATGTTGGATGACTTGTGAGATGGAATAACGGTACATGAGATCATTCCAAGTAAGTATTTCCACATCAGCGTCTACATAGGTTGCCATGTCAGCATGAAAATAGAAGAAAAACTACAAAACTTTCAAGTCTTATAACTTTTGATTCGAGAGTCGAAATGAGGAAAATTTTGTATAACTAGAAATCTTTTGAAGGGAGGAAGATGATGGAAAACTCAAAAATTAAAAAATATAAAACATAAAAATCACTTTAAAAAATAATAAAATGGAAATCAAGGAAATATTTTCAAAATTCAAATGGGCCCCCCTATAATTTTCGATAAAAATAGAGGAGTTTTTAATGCTTCAACAAGGCTTAACAAAATCAAAAATCCTATATGGCTGAACATTCGTTTGAATTGATTATCCCCCCTTTACTTGGCTTGTACCAAATATTTAGTGTGGACTTTCTTTTACCTTATTTTCCACCTCTGTTCGCCCACCTCGAAGGAAACCAAGCAATTAGCCCCCATAGAACTCAATCCTAAATACATTGAACTAGATAGATTTGGTTAGATCATGGACACCAAGACAAAGGATACTCGCTAGGAACACATACATCTCTACTGAGTTTCCAAAGCATGGTAGCTTCTTCACCAAGGCAAGTGGTTCACTAGGAGACAAATTCGACAAACGTTTCTCCATCTAATGATGGAACATGATGCAATGGAGGCCACTTCTTCCTAATGGGGGAGGACTAATCTGGTGGATATAGGTGGCCACCCAACTCTTCCATTTACTCAATGGTTCTCTATATTTTTTTATGGATTTTTGAGACTCAAACTTCTAGGATCGTTTTGGGTCGTAAATGATGTTTTTATAAATTCAAGGGCCTAAAGGTATCCATGGAATTTCTTAGCCCTAGTTAAAATTTTTATTCATCAAATAATTATTTCCAGTGAGCTAATTTTTTCCCAAAATAGATATTGTATGCAAAATTTTCACCCTTGGGAAGTTTATGTACCAACTAACCACCTTGGGACTTGCAATCCATTTATAACTTCATATTCTAGGGTTAGGGTTATGAAATATATGGTTCTTTCTTTATGTGAAACAATTTGGCTCCATAAAATGTCCAACATCCAAGAATGTTGAAGCTTTGGTATGATGTAATGTGAGATAGGATCCCTACAAATGTAATTATATCTCCATAGAAGAACAAGTAGTTGATGTATTTATGAAGTATGAGACCAACTAAGCATTGTGGTTATATCTCCCTAGTTGAGAGGGAGTGATGATGGACATTGTATTCTCCACGCGTCATGCACTAGTCCAGGACTAACTATCGTAAGTCTAGTGAAGGAACTGGTGGGGAAAATGGAGTATTGGATAAGAATCTGAGACCGATACTCCTTAAGGATTTGGAATCCAATATTTGAGGATATGATACGGTATCCAAGATAAGAGTTGTCGAAGATGACTAATATTCTTTGATGATTGAGAATCCAGGATAAGAATAGTCTTGGAAGGACATACTTGGTGAACATTTGGATGGGGTATGTGCCTTGAGAGGCGATTGTGTTGGTGTCCATATATATTCCTTCCAATCTAGTGGAAAGTTACAGCTTGTTAGTCAAGGCCTTTCTATACTGTAATTTGATAATTTTGGTTATGATGTTGATACTTAAAGATGGCTTATCAATCTAACTCTTATTATGAGAATATTTCAATTTGGGAGTATCCTTGTACTTCTTATGTAATTATGAATACCTGCCTAGTTAAGAGGGAGTGTTGGAAAATGTAACTAGGTTAGGTATTCATAATTATCATTGTATTTGTTTCATTGTGTATTTTATATAAAATAAAAAAGAAGAAAAATAAATTTTATTTTTCAAGAATGGGTTTCATGCTCAAGTCAAATTATTATTTTATTTAAGCACGTTCTTCATGCACATTATTATTTTATTGGGAAAATTCAAAGGGATTTTTTATAGCCTAGAAAAAGAAATTTTTAAGATGTGATTTGAGTCAGAGACCCCTCAAAATGTCAAGTCGGGCCTACCTATCAAGTTGACCCTTCCCCAAAAGAAACATAAATTCAAAACCTTATGAAACGTATAAATAGAGAGTGAATTGAGCTCATTTGAAGACAAGAAATTCACATGATCTATTGTGAAATATAAGAGCGAAGTCAAGGGCATCCAAACTCTGAAGTTTGCATGAAAAAAAGGAAGGTTTTCATGAGCTTGGATATGTGATAGTTCTGCCATGACATATCTCTTGTTGAAAGATTGTTCCTAATGTTGTGCAAGTTGATGGTATTTTATTGTTGATGGATTTTTTATGTGGAAGGAGGGCTTGACTTGGCATCTCAAGGTTTGGAGTCTTTTTATGGTCATGGGTCTTGAATATATCACTTTGATTTGATTCTATAAGAAGAGATTTTTTTGGGTTTTCCCCCTTGTGGGGTTTTTTCCCAGGCTTGGAGCCTATGTCTTGTGTTCTTTGTTTCCCATGATCTTCATGTTTTGTATGTTTGGTAATTGTTAAATTGATGACAATAACATAATAAAGATAAATAAGAAGCCAACAACTTTCACAAGTAATTGTCAAAGTAGAAAAATCTACCCTAATATATAGATAACATGATTTCTCAGCACTTTCAAGAGGACAATTTCTTCGTCTAGTCTTTCACAATATTTTTCCTTCTCATTTAGGTCTTCAGACAAAAACTACTTTACCCTTTTAGCTTCTTCTAGTTTGATCTTGAGAACAATAATGGTGTATTCATTTACATTTTTGCCTTGAACTTATCGCATTATTTGACCTTTTCTCTTTCTGAGGATATTTATTTCCTTCAATGCACTTCTAAGTTCTCCTTCATAGTCTATTTTTGCTTCATGTTAATATGTTTCAACTATGAGCAATATTTCATCCCTTTCATCATCGATCACACTTTTATTGTTTTCTTGTCACTTTTTTTCTATTGAGTAGAAGTTCTTCTTCTTATTTTCTTGCTTCCTCTTTTGATGCTTAGACTTGAACCTTAACTCATAATCACTATCATTCATTTTAGCATAATGACATTTGGAAGAATAATTTCCTATCCTTCCACATTCAAAGCACTTGAAAGGAAGTTTACTTCTAAACTTTCCGGTTAGCTTTCAGACAACATTAACTTCTTTGTTATCAAGACCTATAGTGGAATTGATAGTATTTTCTACTCAAAGAAAGTGTAATACACTCCTATCCCCTTTTATATTTCCCATGTAACTTTTCTCATTTTTCGATCCATCAAGGATATATACATTGCCATCGGTCTTCATAAAATTTTCTATAAATTTACTTGTACTTGAATCTATGATCTCACGCCTTTTTTATTTTATTATTAGATTAAAACCTTGATTACACATTTGAATGACACTTTTAATATTATGTTTCAACCCTCTAACATATAAAACATCCTATTATTTTCTTCTTCCATCATTAATGTAGACAATCCCTTTTACCTGTGACTCTTGCTAATGATTTGTTTCCAAAACTCACTTTACCTTTGTCTATATCCTTAATACTAATAAACTTGTTTTGATCCCCTGACATGTGTCTTGAGGAACCACTATCCACATACCACTTATACTTTTTTTTTCTTCTTTATCCTTCCACATCTTAGGTAGACACCTTTCCTTCTCTTGAGTAATTTTATAATCTTGGGCCTTGTGTTTAAAATTATGGCATAGGAAACATTTTAAATGAATTTGAACATAATTTCAATTAACTGACTTATGACCTAATGCATGACATAAACCATAATAAAGTGAGTAGTACCTATATTATTGTCTTTTTCCACATATTTTGGCTAGAATATCTTCCTAATTTCCTTGGGTAACTGCCTTGTCGCATCTACTTCTCCGCTGAGAAATTAATTTTGTTATCCCTTTATTTTAACTAATTTTTAGTATCTCCTAGTTGCTTCTCAATTTCATCGAGCTTCTTTGTTAGGATTCTACAATGTATTTTAAGCTTCTCCAATTCAAATTCTGTAATAATGGAAGAGGTTGCATCTAGATCCATGTTACCAAGATTCCTTAGAACCGCCTTAAAATAGTTAATTGTTCCTGAAGGTAACCTGCTTTGATACCACTTGTTAGACCAAAGAGCACACTAAGAGGGGGGGTAAGGAATTAGTGTGGAAACAATTTTACCATTTCATAAATTTTCATTAATGAAAAATTATATAACAATGAATCATAACCATTTATAGCATATCAATAAATATAACAATGCATCATTAAGCTATCATCAAAAATATATCAAGAAGTTGCCACATCAACACAAGGAGACACAAGGTTTTATGTGGAAACCCATACGAGAGAAAAACACAAATTATTCTTCTTTTTCTTAAATTCATTACATATATTTTCAGGCACCCACCCCTAAAATATGGAAGCTGCCACTTGTAGTAGGCTAAAACCTAATTAAGGCACAAGCCTCGTAAATATGAAGGAAGTAACTTTTTGTAAGATACAAACTCGTTTTTTGACTTATTGTGGACCTCTTTACAAAATATTTCAAACTGGATCCACCATCATCATCTATAGTTATCTGTTAATGAATTTTCTCTCATAAAAATTGTCACAACCTGCAACCACTATCAGTATAATCACTATCATAACCCGCAACCATTGTCATTGTAATCACTGTCACAACCTACAAACATTGTCATTGCAATTATTATCACAAACTGAAACCACTATCATATTAATAAATTGTCATACTATTGTCAGAATGTTGTCGATACTCTACTCCAATTGGTTTATCAATCTAGTCACATAAAATCCTTCTTGGAACCTATTCTTGCCATATATCCAAAACCAACTGCAGTCTGCAGTCAATCCCACAAATCACATAAAAGATATTTTGGTAATTAAAAGTATATAAAAAGGATTTTCACGCCTTTAGAAGTGTTTACCTATGAACCCTGATCACCATGCTTCTTTCAGAATCTGATTTGGCTCATGAATGAAGCCAAACCACAACCCCCCCCCCCACACAAAAAAAAACCCATATAAAACCATATATTAAATTATATGTTTTACAAACAGACCCTTTCAAGTGTGTTCTAAAAAAATCCATTTTTTCATAAATCAGTTATACAAAATGTGCAGTTTTTGCCACTAATAATTCGATAAATGAAACTTTGCATGGAATAATAAAATATTAAATTTTCACCTAACATTGCAAGGGCTTGAGCTTGGGTCTCAACCAACATACCACCAAACCATTACCATAAATCTACATGATATGACTTGTCACATTATTATCCTCATGAATTCATTTTATTATAATAGAACTTGATTCAAAGGTGGGGGCATGAGTCTCGATCTTTTTGTCTCCCAACAACCAACTATATATACACTATGATATTTGACGTGGCGATACACAAGACAATATCTACTCACGATGTTTCACTATGTATCCATATGTCATAATCATGCCCAATCAAACTCCAATGAGTAATTCGACGTGCCAAGCTGTGGTGACCATGTCAACTATGTATGCTACACATTCATTGATCAATCCATTGTTACATAGGAAACCATAACAATTATGTGTTCATTAACTAGTATGTCATGCCATAGGTGACACTGCAAAATGTGTATGACATGTAATCGTTAATCAATTTTCACTCATGTTATAGGGTACCATACCAATTTTGTAATCAACAATCAATACACTGTGCCATAGGTGACCCTACAAATTGTGTATGAGATGTAATCAATGACCAATCCTTCATTCCATAGGCGACCCTGCCAATTATCTATGATATGTAATCATTAACTATTCTATTATTCCATAGTCATGCCCAATCAGACTATGATAACCCTAGTAACTATAACTGTTATGTATTCTTCGACCATAGACGTGCTTTAATAGAACACTTTCGCCATGAGAGTTCAACGAATAAAAACATCACAACCGTGACCAGAAGAGTGAGATATCAATTGTTCAACGAACCACATTAAAGGAAATTTCAACCTAAAATTGACTATGAAATTTTCACGTACATAATATGTGAACCAATCAAAATCCTTTAAATGTAAAAAGAGGTGCATATAAATATTTTGGAGGGAAAATTAAAAAAAAAATACTTGTTTTAAATGTATTTTATCTTATCTCCCTATAGGTTTACTCAAATTTCAAGTGTAGACACTCGTTGGTTGGATGAAAAATTAAATTATGCATACAATGAGTACCCATTATGCATACTTTTGAGATGACCAACATTGATAAACATTGAGGATACATTAAAATAATTGCATTGAACACATTTTTTAATGTATCTTCAATTTTTATCAATGTGGGTCATCTCAAAAGTATGCATAATGGGTAATTGTTGGATGCATAATTTAATATTGCATCCAACGAGTGTCTACAATTGAAATTTGAGTAAATCTATAAGAAGATCAGCCAAAAATATAATGAAAAAAGTAGTTTTTTTTTTTCCCTCCAAAATTCATTACTCTTATTTTATTGTTTTCCTATTATTTTATTATTTTTCCTTAGGAAGCCACTTTTAGGCTGAAATTTCCTCTAATGAAAATTTCACAACTATGACTAGAATATTGAAGGATTATTTTTTCAATGAACCACCATGCAACAAGCTTAGATTAATCAAAACTCATGTCTTCTCCACAAAAAATCCAACCTTTGTTGAACCACATAACTCACATATAAGCTTGACTAAATTGATGTTCATTTCTCGTGTATTTGGAATGAATGGCTATGATATATATGGATATTGGGTCTCAGGCATGTGGGGAGTTAACCATAGGCTCGTGGCTCAAACCTATAATCAAGTGTTTCAATGAGGTTGACGATTATATGATTATTGGTGCTAAAAAATCAAAGGTTGAGCCCCCTTTTTGTGTGCCCCAATAGACCATTTGATTGGACTTAAGAACCTAGCTGCATGTCATTAATATTTGTGCCATGGCCCCCATATAACCATCCCTTGTGATCAGGTCCCAAGGGGTCCCTAGTCATCCACATGATGATGTTAAAATGATGTCACCATGCCACATGACAACCTCTGAGGGTTTTCAAGTGTCACTCGAAATTGATGTTCCTTTTAATCAAAAGTTTCAAAATGTACCTGCCACGTGGTGGCCCCTAGTGGCACCATGTCAATTTGCTAACATCATCAGATGATGTGTCATGCCACACCACATCATGTCCTATAATTTTCTACCATGTGTCCTTTAACCAAGGGGTCCACATAATTACTGATATGTCATCATTTCCTATGAAAATATCATTGCCACATGTCAATGCATGACAAACCAACATCTTGTGTTAAAATTCGTGCAAGTTGATGTGTCATTCACCATCTAATTTCTCATTCAACTACTAGATTCATCTTATCATAGTAAACATGGTCAAAATTTAATGTTGTTAAATTTTTTGCATCTTTGGCTGATATTCACTATAGATTCACCCAAAGATGCGCATTGTGTATTCAATTAATATTTGAGGGGTTTTTCCTATAGTTTTGGGCCCTAACTTGATGTTAATTTTCAAACAAACATAATTTCTCATTTAGGATGAATTTCTTAGAGTGGGATATACCGTTGGAAATGTCTCAATAAGGAATACACAACCACGCTCTTTATAGGATCACTAAGGCATCACAACCTTGTCAAAAAAATAATAAAATTCAAGCTTCCTTTGAGAGAATGCAATATATCTAGCTATCATATTGCCTTCTCTGAGTCATGAAATATGATTTTATTGTCTCAGACATACCTTTTGACACTAATGACATTTTTTTTCATCAATGGAAACATGATGTGCAACATAATTCAATCACATCAATGGAGGTGAATCTAGAAAAAAAAGGAATGGATTGTCGTATGAAGACAACTAAGAAATTGGAATTACATAGGAAAGTTATAGAAGTAGATGAAATAATGGAGGAAGATGTACCAAAGCTAGAAGTGAAGAAGAAAAAAATAGTTTTAGGTTTTGAATACGAGGAAGAACCACATAAAATGAAATATGTAAGTAGAATTTTACCTAAAAGGTTTTTTATCTCAATTACTTGGATTCTAACAACAAAGGAGTCTACTAAAAAAGCTACACATGAGGTAGTTGAAAATAATGACGCTTCTAAATGGATTTCAATGTTAGAAATAAAATTTGATACATTTACAAAAATAACTTGAACAACAAATTGCTTGCGTAATCTAAAGAGATATTATTCTCTCAGACTAGTCATGAAGGATCAACACCACCAAAGTTTTTATCTACATTAAACTATGTTAAGGGGGTCACACTAGAGAACTAAAATTTACTCAAAAAAATGAATAAGTTTTAAAAATAATAAAGTATCATGAATATGAGATTACAAAATTAACAATTGATTCTAAAAAGGATGCAAATTGGAGACAAAATTGAGTGGCATAAACAATATAGTAAGATAGTGTCCAAATATCTAATACAAACAACAACCAATGTCGAAAAATTGATGATGATGCTAAACAAGATTCAAAAAGTATATTATAAGAGAATAATAAAATAGAGCCCATATTGTCAATATTCATGATTTAGAATTAGATGATAAATATAGAGTTTAATCCTTAGTTAGAGACAAGGAAAAATAAATCCATGTTCTAAAAGGGAAATTAAAAATACAAGTAGTTGAGCATATTAAAACTAAGGAGTTATTTTCCCCGATCGAGGTGCAATCTAGGAAGGAATTCACCGTGGGATTTCCACTACCATGGTTAGAAGATTGAGGGTAATAAATGGTGGGGGGTGGTGTGGCCACCCCATCACATGCACTCGCGTGTGTAATAGCATGGTGAAGTACGCATGTGTAGTTTAGGAGGGATCTCCCACGAGGCGAAATATTGAAGGGTGGAGGAAGTTGGTGGGCATGTATAATTTTTGGTGTTGTTTGGAGAGACTTCATAATCTTACCAAGAGGCAAGACACAGGGTGAAAGACAAGACTAAAGGAGGACAAACATGCATCCAGTTTCAAGACGACCTGAGTGGGGCAACAGGGAGTGGACACCTATTGGTATGTTACATTGTCTTTCCCCTTCCCTTTAATTCTTATGTGCCACTCAGCTACTGGTGAGTTCCGTGAATGATTGATTGTGTGGGTTGATATTCGGTAGGTGCTCTTTTGTTATGCCTGGAATTGGGTTTCTGTGCACTGTTATCCTTTTTCTAAAGATCTTTACCATCCCTAGTCTATGCTTATTTATTTATCCTGGAGAAAGGCTCAAACATAGAGTTGTGGTCCTATTCTTTGTTTGTCAGTTCGAATTCACGATGCCTACATTGGGGAGGATGTGGTTTTTATGGTTTTGCTATATGGAATTGAGACTTATTTAGTTATGGTCGAATTTTGGGATGGCGCGCTAATTCATGGAGACCAACTGAGTTCCAGGAATCTCCTAGGGAAATGTTCGTTCCTTTCTCTCAGGGATGGGGTCATAGATGCGATATTAGGACACCCTCATTCAGATTTTTTCTTAATTCTTCAGTTCATGGTATGATTTCCTGAAAATTCACTATACATGGACCAGGTTGGAGAATTTGTTTTAGTTATTGGGATATCCTCTCTTAGAAGGTTCAATGCTACCACAATTTTTTGTTTTTATTTCTACTAACATAACGATTATAGGGTATAACCAATCCTTGGACATCCAGTAAACACTTGCTGAATACTCCACTTGCGCATGACCATTAGGATAGATATTAGAGGACACAAAGAATTATTATATAAGGAAGGACATGAATCCTCTGGGTCTGGTGCATCATAACAATATCAATCCCACCAAGGCTAAGGCTGAGGTAAGGAGGTGACCAGCAGAGGTTAGGGTGATGTTCATCGTAGAGCTAGCATAGGGAGGGATTGAGGAGGCGGGTCTCGATCAAAGGTGGAGTCAGTTGCCTTATACAGGGCCTCGTCCTTGAACCTAGCAAGCTTTAGGCTAGAAGAATGGGAGGAAATATTCAATTCAGAACCTAGGTCGACCATGGTAGAGCTAGTGCAAGTTTGGGGTAATATTATGGCAGACCTGAGACACACTAGAGGGAGAGGGAATCTATACACTCAGAAATTGCCTCTATATTGGAGAATTAATACCTTGACGTCAAAATTTATGGCAGTGACACTAGGTGACCCCCTGCAGATACAGGGAGAGTTGGCCTTGCTTCGTCAAGATATACAATAGGTGAAATTTGGTATGAATCAAGTGAATGGGTGACTTGCAAGAATTGAAACTCACATTCCATTCATTCCTCCATCGATCCTGTAGTGATCCACTGCAAAGGATCTAGATCCTATTGATTCGTCTGATGATTAATGTTTTTTAATTACAATTAAAAGCCTTTGGGAATTGTCAAGATAGTGATAAAGGTCAACATGATATCTCAATTTTTTTATCTTTTCAAGACTTGATTAGGAAATTTAAATTTTAGTCAAGATATGACTCCACCAAATGGTCAACGACTTGGTTTCCCTCTGGGTATATTGAGACCATCTGGTTATTTTTGGAACTTGCATTTACAATCTACTTTTTGAAATAAATAGAAGGACCCAAAGTCAACTTACAAAAAAAAAAAACTAAGGAGTTAGATGGGATACAAAAAGGAAAGGAGTAATTAAATTATCAAGTAGCAAGGATTACAATAAAACATACAATATTAGGATAGATAATTGACAAAATCTGTGAAGAAAAAGAATTTTCTTTATCAGCTAATTTGGATCTAAAAGAAACCATTTATAAAATAAAAATTATTAAAGAAGGTTTAGAAGTAGAGAGAATTGTTAGTCTTAGAAGTCAATTATCTATAGTCTAAAAAGAATTATGAGCGGAAGAAATAAATATTAAATGGAAATCTATAGAGATTAACAAAATTAAATTATAGGTCAACAAGAGAAATATGCTAATAGATTATTATCACAAGAAAATCGATGAGAAATAAAAAGTTATAATGGAAGAAAATTACAAGATAAAAGATTTATTAAAGTCTCAAGATGAGTTTGAAAAAATAAGTTCTATAAAGAAATATTTGATTAGATCAAAACACATGATTTAGGATCAAATCATATTGATCACTGAAAAATAGAGAAATCACTTTAATGTAGTACATGAAACAGAATCTCTTGAAAAAGGGTATAGATTAAGGTTACTAAAATTTGAAACACTTAGTAGACAAGGTTTAAGCGGTGGATCATAGTAATAAAATTCTTAAATGGCAGAACCCAAGGTAATTTAGAAGTCTTAGGTATTAAGGATAGAACTTTAGTAATCATGTTAGCAAGTTCAATAGATTCGAAGCAAACATTAACCATGAAAACTCAAAAAAATGTAATGTAGTTAACTAGCTTTCCCCAAGAATTCAGAAATTGATTTTCAATGGAATTTGGGCTTGGATTACCTCCTATTTGGGCTTTCAATATATGATTTTTATTTTAGTATTGAATGCTATAATGATTCCCAAATCAAGCAAAGGTTTAACATTGAGAAATTTAAGGATTTCAATGGCCCATCACAAGAAAATTTATTTATGAAAGTTGTCTAAATATTTCATGTTGTTAAGTACCATCACTAATTTATGTTAAAGATTATCACCTACATCTTTTGACTTGCTTATAGAGTTGGATATTTTAATTAAAAAATGGTGGATTTTAATCACCTAGAAAGAAGTGAATGGAAACAACTTTCTTGATTTAGAAGAAAAAATCCACCAAGGGTTCCTCAGGTAGTGTCCACGTCAACACCATATCCTTAGCAAAGGAAAAATAGGAATGTATGACTGGCAAACACATCACAACTATTTTAAGAAGAAAAGAAAAAAAGGATAACGAGTTTCCAAATTTTTTGAGTTTCACTCTCTCATTCACTACTATTTTTGGAAACCATTACTTCAAACAAGAAATAGGTAAGCACAAGACAATAAAACAAAAAAAATAGAAAAGGATAAGGCACCAATTAGTGACTAAAGAGATAAATTGCTTCCAAAAACCATTTCATATTTTTTCTATAGAGTTTCTAAGTTCATGTTTTTTTTGTGTTTTAGAGTTTTCATCCCCTATATAATCACTAATTTGTATTTTTTTTCCCTGCTTCAGTAAGGATTTAGATTTTTTATTGAGATAGTTTTCTAGAGATTCAGTATCAAAACTCATCTTTGTAATTATTAAAATTTTGATACATTAGTAATGATTATGAAGTTATTCACTTGATAATTTTTCCAAACATGGATAATTCTATTATATAATGAAGTTTTTATTATCTTTTATTTCATTTTTTCATTGTTACAACATTTATTACTACATTGTGACAAAGGCTAGGTAGGCATGGTGGTCTGCGACGTAGCCTTCAAAAGTTGGCAATATTCCCCTCTTGCTATGCTGGAGTATTTGGCTGCAAAGGAACAATTTAATCTTCAATGACAAAGCACTTATCAGGAAATTGGTTACATCTCATATCATCTCCATTTATAAAAGTCTACTTGATGATGATCACTCCTGTCCTTCTCGCTTGATCACTGTTGAATAGTTTGACACAAATCATCCTTAGGCATACTTTGATGGATCTTCTTAGCACTTTGGTTGTGGAGGGGGTGTGATTTTGTATCTAAATGATAATCACTCATTTAAATTGAAGATGGGACTAGGGGATGGGACTAAAAACTTTGCAGAACTCATCACTCTATGTCACGTTCTACCTGATGATGATCACTCCCGTCCTCCTCACTTGATCACTGTTGAAACTGTTGACACAAATCATCCTTGGGCATACTTTGATGGATCTTCTCAACACTTTAGTTGTGGAGGGGGTGTGATATTGTATCTAAATGATAATAACTCATTTAAATTGAAGATGGGACTGGGAGATGAGACTAACAACTTTGCAGAACTCATGAATCTGCATCACCTTCTTCATTTTTCCATTCAGAAAGGGTGTCACCACATTCAAATTTTTGGGGATTCTAAGTTCATCATAAATTGGTTCAATCAACAATCTACTTGTCATGTGAACACACTCTAGGATATTTTGGAAGATACATTGCATATAAAAACTCTTTTTGACTATATCATTTGTCAACATATTTTAAGGGAGCGGAACCATATTTCTGACACACTATTCAAGGAGGCCACGCACCAGCCTAGGGGAGAATGGTTGATATTGGAGAAGAATGGTCAGGAGTTCTTTCAATACTATCACCGACCATACATGGATCTCCAATAGGATGGGGACATCAAGCCCTGATTTTGATAGTTTTTATTTGCATTTGATACTCTGTTTATATCAATCAACACATACTTTGTACATATACAACAAACATGTAATTTCCTTATTTATCAGAATCCCTACAAGGGATATATTTTTGACAATTTTGGACATGTGACAACAGTCACACTTCATATGCATATGCTACAAAGCATATACAACATGTAATTTTCTACCTAGTAATGAAAATTACGATTTTTCCTTGGGGAAAAAATATTTATTACTACATTATGTTGAAATTAAAGATGCCATGAGTAAGTATAGAAGCTTTCCTAAAAGTTTGCATTGTCACAATTTTGTTTCTTGTATTTAAGTTTTAACTACAAGTATTGTAATGAACCATTTCGACCTAAAAGGGACATATAGATATTAGCATGCGTACAAAGCATGCATATGATAGCTACACATGCAAGCATCGCATGCACTGCATTAGTATATATATATTAACAATTAGGAAAAGTCTAATTATTTAAATACGAAGTAAGATGCAAAATAAAAGGTAACTATAACATTATATTAACTAATATAGAAACTATAACATATTACTATTAACAATTAAAGCATAATATAAACTTATACATTTTTGGAATTAAGAAAATAAGATTATGTTGAAAAGGGGGCCAATGAATATAATTAATATATATATATATATATATATATATATATAACATAATATTAAATAAGCCCACGTGGTGTAGAGCAGTCGGTGATGGGGTGCACTGTTAAGGCACTCCGTATGCAAGGTCACTGGTTCGAAACCCATGGGTGGGATGGGAGGAGAAAAAAATGGAAAGATTAGGATTAGTCTAAACTACCAAAAAAAAAAAACATAAGATTAAATAATAAAATATAAAATAAATTAAAACAATTTAATTTAAATAATAAATTTGGATTAAAAAATATGAATACAAATTAAAGTGAAACATTATAAATAAGAATCTAAAAGTACATTAGGGAGATGATTTAGACCGCCTCTGGAGTGTCATGGGAGACAGATGACAGAGTTGCTCCTCCACGTGCTGAAGGAGAAAAAAGCCAGCAGACCCAGAGAAAAATGAAGGCAGTGAGATAGAAGGTATAAGGAGAATAGAATGAACAAAGAGTAGGGGGAAGGAAATTAATTGAGAAACTAGAGGAAATTTTCATAACAGAGAGAGACAAACACGGAGAAGCGTGGATTTTTCTTAGAATTCTTGGCACGTGGGCTAGAAGGTTTATCTTCTTGATCTAGGGACCATACAGGTACACCCTAGATAGGCTGCAAGGTAAGATTGGCTTTGTTAAATACGGTAACGAGAATATCAACAACACAAACAGTCAATTTCCAGGTATTCTCCTCAAATCTAAGTTGTTATTTAAAATTACAGTGATTTACTGAGTATTATTACAAAATTGGATTTTGTTTTGTTAATTGATATGTTGCGCAATTTATCTTGTTAAAATTATTTCCGAATTGGGGCCTTACAAGTATTAAGGATTTGGGTTATTTTAAGTACTTGTGAATCATATTTTATTTGGGTTATTTTAATGTACTTTTGAATCATATTTTCATTACAACAATATCTTGACTTGATAAATATTATCTTAAGAAAATCCTAGGATGGGTTGCTCAGATCGAGAGAGGTTGGGGAGAAAGCTATCACTATCCCATTAGTCTACATGCCTAAGGAACGTGGAAGCACGCTCTGATAATGGTTTGAAAGTCTCATGTGAAAAATGTGGGGGACCTTCCATTCCATTGTCTCATGTTTAGTACCACACATCACTTCACTCATAAATCTAGTTATTTGATGGATTCCTATATAATCAGATAGATTTTCAAAGTCTTTGAGGTGATCTTCCCTCTCAGTGTCACTGCCTCTCTACTGAAGCTCATTATGGGGGCACTTAATTCTTGTCAAGTGGAGAAATATTTTAGTAGCTCATAGCTCAAATGTTTTATTTAGCACCACCATCTTAGTGTATTTTCATTCGGTTTGTGCTTTAGAGCATGTATATGGGGTTGATACTCTGAAAATTTTCTCATGGAAGAGTAACCATATTTATCCACCACATGAAGGCAATGTTATACTCCTAAAGCAGGTAGAGAGATTGTTATTCTAGGCTCCCATTAGTTTAGGAACCAGTCTAAGGGGGTCTCGATAGAAGATGAAATTGTTTCCTCTGTATCCCTTGTCTCTACCATCTTTGGCACATTGTTGTGGGTCTCTATAGAGCCCTGGTTGTGCTTCGGAAAAATATCATCTAGTCAGACTTTACATTAGTAGGCTCACTGAGTTAGGTTTAGAATTCAAATTGCGAATAGTTTCGACACCTAACAACTCAGGTTTGAATATACTCTTTCTATGAAAGTTTTTAGTTTTCTTGTAATCATTGGTTTGGTGTCAATTGGTTTTATAGGATTAGGTGAGGGATTTGGTAGTTATGAATCTCTTCCCCATCTTGAGTCTTCCAATATTTATTGTATAAAGAAGAATACCTGGTTTCTTTCATCTGATAAACCTCCTCATAAGATTCGTATTCCTCACAAGCATATTTTTCTCACTCAATTTTGTCTCAAACCTGGGGAGCCTTTGAATCTCTCTAAGTCTATTTCGGACTAAGCACAAATAGTATGCCATGTCAGAGAGCTTAGGCTCATTATAAGGTGGCTTGTTGAGAAATCACTTGGGAAGAAAATTAGGGTTGATATATCTTCCTTGATAATTTCTTGTGAATATATTTTGACCTCTTATTATTATGTTATGTTCTTATTCATCAAAAATTTACTAAAACATAAACCATGAACATCACAAAAGACAATGAACACAAGATATAGGCTCCAATCCAAGGAAAAACCACACAATGGGGAAAACCCAATAAATCTTCTCTTCTTATAAAATCATATCAAAGTGAGAAATGCAAGAACTAAAAACCAAGAGCAAGACCACACACAAGACCCAAGTAAACCCTCCTTCAAGCCTTCCTTAACCAAGTCAACGAAGGTCAAAGCTTATTCCAATCAAAATTTTAGACCTGCAACTTCATAGAGTTGCCCCAACACCTTTGCAGAAAAATAATTTTGGCCTTGTAGCTCGCAGAGTTTCCCCATTACTTTGCAAGTGTGAACAATGATAGATAAAATTTTGATTTTAATTCCTTCTATAACTTCAATCTCTCTCCTTTGATTCTTTATGTTTCTTCTTTGATTTTTGTTTTCCCTTTTGTTTTTTCTTGCACAAATATTGAAGCTTCCAAGTGATGACCAAATGAGGTTGAATTGCTCTCTATATATACCCATCCAAGGGGTTGGATTATCCCTTCGAGGGTTGACTTGTCTAGATTTTTATGTTTAAAGGCAAGGCAAAAATAGAAATAGTAATCAAGAACAAAAATAGAAGCAATCACACATAAATATCACCATGAATTACCATGGGAAAACCCCAACTCTGAGAAAAAGCCCAACTTAATAGAATTCTATTAGTTTTATCCAAAACCTTAACCAAGTCTATCAGGGAGCCTTGCTCAACCCTTGGTCCCATACACTAACCGAGGAGACCTGATCAACCCTTTGCCCCTCACATTGGTCGAGGAGACCCTGCTCAACCCTTGGCACCTTTATGCTTGGCACACTTACAATGGAGACAAATAAGCCTATTTATAGGCTTCATTCCAACCAAATACAACTCATGAAACTACGGGTCACGAAACCATGTGTCGGGAACCATTAGTTGTACATCGTTTCCTTTGTATCCCTTGTCTCTACCATCTTTGGCACATTGTTGTGGGTCTCTCTGGAGCCCTACCCGTGCTTCTGAAAAATATCACCTAGTCGAACTTTACATGAGGAGGCTCACTGAGTTAGGTTTAACATTCAAATTGAAAATAGTTTTGACACCCAACAACTCAGGTTTGAATATACTCTTTCTATGCAAGTTTTTAGTTTTGTTGTAATCATTGGTTTGGTGTCAATTGGTTTTACGGGACTAGGTGAGGGATTTGGTAGCTATGAATCTCTTCCCCATCTTGAGTCTTCCAATATTTATTGTATAGAGAAGATTACTTGACTTCTTTCATCTGATAAGCCTCCTCGTAAGAGTCATATCCCTCAAAAGCTTATTTTCCTCACTAAATTTTGTCTCAAACCTGGGGAAACTTTGACTCTCTCTAAGTCTATTTCAGACTAAGCACAAATAGTATGCCATGTCATAGAGATTAGGTTCATTGTAAGGTGGCTTGTTGAGAAATCACTAGGGAAGAAAATTATGGTTGATATATCTTCCTTGATAATTGCTTGTGAATATATTTTGAACTCTTATTATTATGTTATGTTGTTCTTCATAAAAAAATTACCAAAACATAAACCATGAACATCACAAAAGACAATGAACACAAGTTGTAGGCTCCAAGACAAGGAAAAACCACACAAGGGGGAAAACCCAATAAATCTTCTCTTCTTATAGAATCATATCAAAGTGGGAAATGAAAGAACCAAAAACCAAGACCAAGACCATCCACAAGACCCAAGTCAACCCTCCTTCAAGCCTTCCTTAACCAAGTCAAGAAAGGTCAAAGCTTGTTCCAATAAAAATTTTAGACCTGCAACCTCATAGAGTTTCCCCAACACCTTCGCAGAAACATAATTATGGCCTTATAGCTTGCAGAGTTTCCCCAGTACTTTGCACGTGTGAACAATGATAGATAAAATTTTGATTTTACTTCCTTATATACCTTCACTCTCTCTCCTTTTATTCTTGATGTTTCTTCTTTGATTTCTGTTTGCCCTTTTGTTTTTTCTTGCACAAAGATTGAAGCTTCCAAGTGATTACCAAATGAGGTTGAAATAATCTCTATATATACCCATCCAAGAGGTCAAATTATCCCTTCGAGGGTTGACTTGTCCAAATTTGTTATGTTTAAAAGGCAAGGCAAAAATAGAAATAGTAATCACGAATAGAAATAGAAGCAATCACACATAAAGATCACCATGAATACCATGGGAAAACCCCAACTCCGAGAAAAAACCCAACCTAATAGAATTATATTAGTTTTAGCAAAAAACTTGACCAAGTCTATTAGGGAGCCTTGCTCAACCCTTGGTACCATACACTGACCGAGGAGACCTGCTCAACCCTTTACCCCTCACACTGGTCGAGGAGACCCTGCTCAACCCTTGGCGCCTTTATGCTTGGCACACTTACAATGGAGACAAATAAGCCTATTTATAGGCTTCATTCCAACCAAATACAACTCATAAAACTAAGGGTCATAAAACCATGTGTCGAGAACCATTAGTTGTACATTGTTTCCTTCGTATCCCTTGTCTCTACCATCTTTGGCACATTGTTGTGGTTCTCTCTGGAGCCCTAGTTGTGCTTCAGAAAAATATCATCTAGTCGGACTTAACATTAGTAGGCTCACTAAGTTAGGTTTAGCATTCAAATTGAAAATAGTTTTGACACCCAAAAACTCAAGTTTGAATATACTCTTTCTATGCAAATTTTTAGTTTTCCTCTAATCATTGGTTTGGTGTCAATTGGTTTTACGGGACTAGGTGAGGGATTTTGTAGTTATGAATCTCTTCCCCATCTTGAGTCTTCCAATATTTATTCTATAAAGAAGACTACCTGGCTTCTTTCATCTGATAAGCCTCCTCATAAGAGTCGTATCCCTCACAAGCATATTTTTCTCACTCAATTTTGTCTCAAACCTGGGGAACCTTTGACACTCTCTAAGTCTATTTCGGACTAAGCACAAATAGTATTCCATGTCAGAGAGCTTAGGTTCATTGTAAGGTGGCTTTTTGAGAAATCACTAGGGCATAAAATTAGGGTTGATATATCTTCCTTGATAATTTCTTGTGAATATATTTTGACCTCTTATTATTATGTTATGTTATTCTTCATCAAAAAATTACCAAAACATAAAACATGAACATCACAAAATACAATGAACACAAGATATAGGCTCCAAGCAAAGGAAAAACCACACAAGGGGGAAAACCAAATAAATATTCTCTTCTTATAGAATCATATCAAAGTGAGAAATTCAAGAACCAAAAACCAAGACCAAGACCATCCACAAGACCCAAGTCAACCCTCCTTCAAGCCTTTCTTAACCAAGTCAATTCCAATCAAGTCAACGGAGGTCAAAGCTTGTTCCAATCAAAATTTTAGACCCGCAACTTCATACAGTTGCCCTAACACCTTCGTAGAAACATAATTTTGGCCTTGTAGCTCGCAGAGTTTCCCTAGTACTTTTCACTTGTGAACAATGATAGATAAAATTTTGATTTTAATTCCTTCTATACCTTCACTCTCTCTCCTTTGATTCTTGATCTTTCTTATTTGATTTATGTTTGCCCCTTTTCTTTTTCTTGCACAAATATTGAAGCTTCTAAGTGATGACCAAATGAGGTTGAACTGATCTCTATATATACACATCCAAGAGGTCAAATTATCCCTTTGAGGGCTGAATTTTCTAGATTGTTATGTTTAAAAGGCAAGGAAAAAATAGAAATAGTAATCACGAACAAAAATAGAATAAATCACACATAAATATCACCATGAATTACTGTGGGAAAAACCCAACTCTGAGAAAAAACCCAACTTAATAGAATTCTATTAGTTTTAGCCAAAACCTTGACCAAGCCTATCGAGGTGCCTTGCTCAACCCTTGGTCCCATACACTGACTGAGGAGACCTGCTCAACCCTTTTCCCCTCACACTGGTTGGGGAGACCCTACTCAACCCTTGGTGGCTTTATGCTTGGCACGCTTACAATGGAGACAAATAAGCCTATTTATAGACTTCATTCCAACCAAATACAACTCATAAAACCATGGGTCACAAAACCATGTGCTGGGAACCATTAGTTGTACATTGTCATTCTCGAGTCAAGGTTAATCCTAACAATCCATTATCGCCTTTAGTACTTAATACATCTGTGACTTGCGTGTAAGAAGAAAACTTGGGTTTTCCACGACTTCACCTTTACGTATGTGGCCAACGCCAACATTGAATGCGTCGTTACTTTATTTTTCAATATTTTACTCAATTCACTAACGTTACCAGCTACAATATGGAAAAAGCTCCACAATCCTTTGTATCACATCCACCAACGCCGAGTATCCCTGCTAAAAGTTTATCAAGACGAAATCCACAACATCCACTGGCTCCTCTTTTGTTTCATACGTCATGCACATTTTACGATGCCCGCATACATTATCACAAAGAAAATACAAACCATGTTAATGACTCGTAATAGCTGGGTCATTTTCACGCGACTATGTCCATCAATTTTCTAACAACTATTTTTTGCATCAGATCTGACCAAATCCACCTTCTTCACATGCATATCTAACTAGATCTATATTGATCCAGTACCTTCATATGCAGATATGTCATTTTAAGTAGATTTTTATACAATTAAACTTCACACAACAACAACAAAACCATAGACACAAACAAAAACATTACAACCGCTCTGATATGGTTGTAATGTTTAAAAGGTAAGTCAAAAATAGAAATAGTAATCACTAATAGAAATAGAAACAATCACACATAAAGAACACCATAAATCACTGTGGGAAAACCCCAACTCTTGGAAAAGCCCAGTGTAATAAAATTCTATTAGCTTTAGCCAAAACCTTGACCAAGCCTGCTAGGGAGCCTTGCTCAACCCTTGATCCCATACATTGGCTAGGGAAACCTGCTCAACCCTTGGCACCTCACACTAGCCGGGGAGACTTTTCTCAACCTTTGGCACCTTGATGCTTGTCACACATAAAATGGAGACAAATAAGTCTATTTATAGGCTTTATTCCAACCAAATACAACTCACATAAAACCATGGGTCACAAAACCATGTGCCTGAAACCATTAGTTGTACATTCTCATTCCTGAGTCAAGGTTAATCCTAACACATATAGGGCCAAATTTGGAGACAAATAAGTCTATTTATAGACCTTATTCCAACCAAATACAACTCACATAAAACCATGGGTCACAAAACCATGTGCTTGAAACCATTAGTTGTACATTCTCATTCCTGAGTCAAGGTTAATCCTAACACATATAGGGCCAAATTGGTCTTGTGGTGACAAAATTGACTATTTTGACTCAAATAAAATTATTTTTCTCCTTTTTTTCAAAATTTCGAATGGGACTTGACTCAAGTACAATAGTTTGACTTATGATAAATGGTTTTGACTCAGTAAACACCTAGAAGCATGAAGAACATGTTTGACTAATGATATAATAATAATAATAGAATTTCTTTCTTCTTTTGCTTTTACATGAAGTATACAATGACATAAGTATAATGATAATTATGAAGATGAACATAGTTACATTTTCCAACACTCCCTCTTAACTAGGGAGGTATTCATAATTTCATACCATGATACAAGGATACTCTCAAATTGAAATATTATCATAAGAAGAGTTCATATCGATAAGACATCTTCAAGCATCAACATCATAACCAACACTTTCAATTTGCAATATAGCAAGGCCTTGAATAGAAAGCTCTAACTTTGCACTACATTAGATCACAATGCTTAGAGGCATACATTTGGACACTACCACTACCACCTCTCAATCTAGATACTTCATCCATATGTTCACTAGGTATGTCCTTATAGGAATATTCTTATCTTAGATTCTCAATCCTCAAATAATATTGGTCCTCCTAGACTATTTTTATCTTGGATACCCTATCCTATCCTCAAAGAGTATCGGTCCACGGGACTACTTCACATCTTGGATTATAAATCCTCAAGGAGTATTGGTCTCATATACCTATCTAATCATCCATTCTCCCTAACAGTTCCTTCACTAGAATTACAGTTGTTAGTTTTGGCTTAAAGCATGACACATGGAGAATACAATGTCCCTTATCCCTCCCTCTCAACCAGGGAGGTAATACTCACTCCCTATCAAATAGGGAGACATAACAATAAGCTTCAACTTGTCTCGTTCATCAACTATTCATTCTTCCGTGGAGAGCTTAGTTGTAGTTGCATGGCTCCTATATTGCATCACATCATACCTGAGCATTGACCTTCCTGGATGTTAATCATTTTATAGAGCCAATATATTTCTTAACTATCTTCGTGGTGTGGTTCTTGCCATCAACCCTTTATATCACTTTCCATTAACCATCATTTATAGTATCCATGTCATCAAAAGTACCTTGTCAAATCAATCAATGTAGGGATAATTATAGCTTCCCTTGTCCATCTGGGAAAGTGAACTTATTTTAGATCAACATTGAATCCACCATGTCATCAAGTGATCAAAAAACCATCTCATGAAATCCTATATCAAATTGTTGTTTTTCCTACCTTTATAGTTGTTGAACCTCAAAACTGTTCCTAATTTGACATCCATTTCCACCATTTCTTCTTCCTTTTTCACAAATCCATAAACTCAATCAGTGATAATTGACATATTTTACATATGAGAAGACATTTAGATGATCTCTATGCTATATTATAATGTTTCTTATTATTTATATGAATTTATATAATTAGCTACATAATTCGTGCAATTATGTAGCTAACCTTTGTTTCTATAGGCACTGTTATTGTTTGATAGGTTTGGAGAAGTAAATGAAGAAGCGAGTCATATGGGCATCTTCGAAATGGTCCATACATGGATCATATCCTACTTACCTGTTCGAATTCAAGAAGGAATCATGCCTACACTCGCAGTCAAAGATCAGTCAAGGAATAAGATCAGCGGACGAAGACTCTTGATTTTCTCTTACGTAGAAAATCGAGAGAAATCCATGAAGACTTTGCTTCTAAATAGACTTCTAGTCTTAGTTTTATTTTTATTTCCATAGGCGGAATTGTCTCAGACAGTTAAATTAAAAACCTGTATAAATACCAGTCTGTTGAAACCGGTAATAAGCTTAATTTTGTGATAATACTGTGATACGCTTTTATACTTTTTTTTGCTAATAAAGAATACCAATTCCATATCACTGATGCGTGGATAGTCTAAGTAGATTTCACACTCGTTTTGTTGCAGAGGGCCCCTGCACGGAAAGGAGGTTTTTATAGTTGTTTTGTAGTTTAGTTTTTGTCAATTTCATAGTTTAATTTCCTATTTATTCATAGTTATTTTCTCGTCAATTCATAGTTTAAATTCCTCGTTATTTCATAGTTAGATTATCATTGATTCATATTTTAATTTCTCATTGTTTTGTAGTTTAATTTCGTGTCAATTAGTTTTTAAATGTTTTCAGAATTATTTGTTGACTGTTAGAACTTATGCTTGCCTGAATCATCTCATGAATGTGACTATGTCATATTCCAATTGAATATATTTGTGCATTTGATTACACAGTAAGCATAGGATTTAATATTAAACATGTTGTTCTGTGCAATAGATACTCTGTCATTTCTTGCTTGCCTTAGTTAAATTTGATTTGAATCAACACAATAGTTTAATTTCATAGCAATAGATTTTATGCTTTCCTTCCATGGAATGTAGAATAGAATTAGATTAAAATTATATTCCAATCATTCTTAGATTTAAAACTAGGACATAGTTAGATTAGAATTGTACTTTGATTATTATTAAAGTAGGTCAAATGCTCTGTTTTCATAGAATTAATGATTTCAATTGGTAAAATAGGACATGGTTTTATTTTCATTGTGTTGATAGTTAGAACATTATTCAGAGATCAGTAGAATTCAATCAGAGTTAGAACAGTGCTTTGTTTAAATGAAGAATTACTTTAATTAGATGCTTTCCATAGATGTTTTGTTGGCCTAGAATAAAACTAACATAGCTCAAATTTTAACCATCCAGAGTTTTATTTATTTTTATGAGAATTAGATTAGTTAATTAACATTTCCTTTTCTTCCTTCTTTTAGATTTTAGATTTCATTCATTTTATTAAAAGTAATTTGTAATTCAGTTTCTTTTCTTAGAGTAAAAATAAAATTTCATTTTATTCCTTCTTTAAGATTAAGTTTTCATCATTAAATTTCCTTCATATTTAGTTGTTCCCTGGCATTTAAAGATTTCATGTAGAAGCTTAGATTTCATTCCTTAGATCAATTTCAGTTCTTAACTTTAGGCATAAAATATAAAACTTCCCAAAATAATATATAAAATACACAACGAAGTAAGAAAGAAGGTCATCTAAGCATATATAGTGCACCACACTTCATCAGATTACTAACCTCAGTCGATACTTTATGACAACAATTTAAGACATTAAATTGACTAAACATTTTGGCATCGTTTCCGATGAAGTGTAATTAGGAAGCCTTATTTATTACATCTAAAAAAAATGATATGCATAGAGAAAGAAACTCTAGGGTTAGATTCATAGCTACAGGTAGAAGTTTGATTCCAGCGACACCACTCACTCCACCAAGACCACGAAGTGCCACACCACCATCTCAAACTCATATTCCATTGTTCACTAAAAGACATAGACTCCCTGACGTCTTAAGGTCATAAATCCAACCAGGAGATTCTCCAACTTCATCTACTGAGGCAGTCTTAGAAGAAGAAGATCATAGATCTCCAACAGAAGGAGTAACCTTTTTCACCTCTAAAGGAGAACATATTCTAGCTCAAGAGTTAGAAATCCCTAGTGAGGAATTAGAAGAAGAAAATTTCTTCAATATCCTGTTGATAGAAGAACCAAAGGAAGAACAAATAACTCTACAGTTAGAACCTTAAATTAGTTCTGAGGAATCTACAATGGCGGGAGAAGGAGAAGGAGAAGGAGAATTTTGAATGGAGATGCCTTAAGAATAGCAGGAGGAAGAAGAGGTGGAGGACGAGGTGGAGGAAGAGGTAGAGGAAGAGGAGACAATAACTTTGTTGGGTTTCCTATAGTTGACGAGGATACAAATGCCATAATGAAACTTATTTCACCTTCCAACCTTCCCAATTTCCATGGATTAAGGAGTGAATACCCTAAAACATTTTTATTTGAATTTGAGGTTTTATGTAGATTATATGACTACTTACAAGACTCTCAAAAATTGAAGCTATTTCCTGCAACACTCAAGGATTTAGCCTTAAAATGGTTCATGGGTTTGATAACACAATCTATTAGGACATGGGATGAGATGAAAAGTGAATTTTTACAAAGATATCTGGATTATTTCTCACCTATTAATAGGAAGGATGAAGTATTTAAAATGATGCAAAAAGAGGATGAAAACTTGGAAGACTAATTGAGAGATTCAGTTACAATTTAAAAAGAGATAAAATGGAAAACTTAGATCAAGATACTTTAAAATCTCTTTTGTTGAAAGCCACCAGAGATGAATGAATATATATTCTTAACATGATGGGAAAAGGAGATATCTCTCAACTACCATTACCTGAAATCACTAAATTATGCATTCAACTTTCAAGAGAAAAGTAAAAAATTGGGAAAAATACAAGAGATCATATTCTCTCTAGAGTGAATAAATTTGCAACTGGAACAGTAAGTAGGGCAGAAATTGGAAATATGCTTGATGAATTTAAAACAGATATCTTAGGGAGTCTTAGCGAAAAAATAGACACCGTGAAATTACAAAACAAGAAAAAAGATGAAATTGATGCCTTAACTATTTTCTGTCCTAAATGTAGAAAGAAATATTTTTTAAGAGAATATCCTCTTAATGTAAAATTCATAGAGACCTGTGTTATTTGTGCAGAAAACCATGAAACAAAAATATGTCCCTCTATACCAGGTCTTAAGGTTGTTTTCCAAGAAGTAGCTCCACAATCCTATCCAAACTATCCTCCCCAACATTTTCCACAACATAATCAACAACCCCAATTCCAAAATCATAACCCACAACTTTCATTAGCATTTCCACAAAGACCAAATCAACTACCTTCCCAACCATTCCAAACCCAAATAATAAAAATTCTCAAACTGCTTATAACATAGAAGGACAAAATTTTCCAGCCTATCTGATCACTCCACTAGATCTTAACAATGTCCAACTTAGATTTGGTAGGATATTAGAAAGGAAAAAGCCTTCTGTTGTTATTCAAGAAAAAGATGATGATGATGAAGAAATTTCTCTACATCAAAATAAAAATTCTGGAGAAGGTACATCTCTTCAACAAAATCAAAATTCTGAAAATCAAAAATAAGAAAATCCAATAAACTCAACTCCAATCATAGAGCAACCTTCAATATCTATTTCTAATGCTCCTTTTCCTGAAAGATTACAAATCGATAGAGGGATATAAAAAAAAATTTGTTTCCTAACTATGATTTTCTAGATGAATTGAAAAATATTCGTATCAAAATCGCTTTATTACAGGCCATTAAATATATTCCTATCCTAGCTAAAACAATAAGAGAGTTGAGCATAAAAAAATCAGGAAGAAAAACAAAATAAGTAAAAAGGATTCAGTTTGTAGGAAAAATTGTTGACATTATGATGGGAAAAATAGCCATACAAAAATATTTGGACCCAAGAAGTCCAGTTGTAAAAACACATATCAATGGTATTGAGATTCCAAATACATTGATTAACTAAGGGCCAACCATAAACATCATGAGCAAACAAGCCATGGAACAACTTAGGCTTCCAAACCTTCAGTATACACCACATTACTGCAATTAGTAGATAGATTAGTAATCAAGCTAGATGGTGTATTAGAAGACATATATGTGTCCTTAGACTCTTGGGAATATCTAGTTGACTTCATGATATTAACTCCCAAGAACAACCTGGGGGGACATCCATTAATTTTAGGAAGACTTTGGTTAGCTACAACTGATGTTTTCATTAGTTGTAGATCCAGTGATATGTTTATTTCTGACGGTAATTCAACAAAGAACTTCACTCTATATCCTCCAACTAAAAAAATCACATAAATATAAAATCAAGAATGGATGGATGATGACAATGACATACAACATCTCTTTACTATTGCTCATATTATTGAAGACAGCCAAATTTTAAATTCAATAGAAAATTCTAAAACATCTTCACAATGTGAAGATGATCATGATTTTAAAGAACAATGCAATATTGAATACTTGTCATCCAGAGAAATGTATTTATATTCTATGGAAGAGTTTGGTAACTGTGTAGTTGAAATATTTCTAGGTAAATCTTTAAACATAAACAAAAACTTGGAGAAATTCCAACAAGAAGAGTTAATCAAAACATTGCAAAAACATTCTTCTGCATATGCATGGGAGTACACTGACATGAAGGGAATTAATCCTGAGACTTTCATACATCATATCTACATTGAGGAAAATTCTAGGCCTATCAGACAACCTCAAAGAAGGATGAATCCAAATCTTAGGGAAATTGTGAAAGAAGAATTGCAAAAATTGTTGAATGTAAACTTAATTTATCCAATTTCAAACAGTCAGTGGGTTTATCCTTTGGTGATTGTACCTAAAAATAATGGTAAATGGAGGGTATGCATTGATTATAGAGAATTGAATAAGGCTACTCTAAAAATTAATTTTCCATTGCCTTTCATACATCAATTATTGGATACATTTGTAGGTAAGAAGTATTTCTCATTCTTGGATGGTTTTAGTGATTACAATAAAATTCAAGTAGCACCTGAAGACCAAGAAAAAACCACATTCACCTGTCCATGGGGAACCTATGCTTACCGAGTACTTCCTTTTGGATTGTGCAATGCACCTGCAACATTCCAACAAGGGTGTTTCGGGGAATTAACACCCTAGAGGTTGGTTGGGATTCAACCTCCACAGAGCAGGGGCGTACTACTTAACAGAGACTCACACGATCATGCACATTCATAAAAACGAAATAGAGCAGAATGAGAGGTTTACCCGTTGGTCCTACGTTTGGCGAGATCCACGGAGTTCAACCCCCAACCGTCCTTACCTCTAACTCCGAAACAGGAAGAAACCAAAGACAAAGGACAAGTTGTACAAGACATTTTCACTTATATGTTAGTGAGATTCATATAAAACATTAAATAAATCATAATGAATGGCATGTATACCGTATATTCTTCACATATTAAAGCATACCAACAGGTTTTATTTCGGGGACAACATGATACTTCTGTATACAAATAGTACGACAAAAAGTAATTCAGTGGAGAGATCACTCGATCCTTCCAAGGCCTTCGCAGACCGTCGTCCGGATCCGTCCAGCCCTTGCCTCGCTAGGACTCCTTCCAAACTGGTGCATACGAGATAACATATAAAGGGATGTGTATCTCAAGGAAACAAGGGTTTCCCACAATGAACTGGGAAAGTGCAGGAGGCACGGGGAATCAGACTTGGATAGGGAATACCAACAGAGTATAATATCAATAATTCTCTCTCTCCCTTAGGCCATACACATGAGGAATTTTTATAGTCCCTCCAAGTAGTTTCAGTAGTTGGAAACAGTTGGCCACGGGCTGGGGTGGTTGAACTACCCGAGTAACCATCACATCCAATAAATTAGGGATTTTTATATATTTTTTAATCATTAAAACAAAATACGCGAAAGTTTGATGTACTCAATGATACACCAACACGAAGGAAAACACGGGCATAGTCGCGTATGGAGGATTTTCCACTGTTTTTAAGTGAATTTGTCCAAGTCTGTAGGAATGGGTGCCCAAAAAGCCATGTAGCAATCATGAATCATGTCAAGGTGAGAAATGATGCTATAACAAAGGGGTATTAGGAATTTTCTCTGATCTAATACATGATTGTGTGGAAGTATATATGGATGATTTTAGAGTTTATGGAAATGATTTTGAAGAGGCTCTTGAAAATTTGGAAAAGGTTCTTAAAACATGTAAATAAGAAAATATTTCACTAAGTCATGAAAATTTCTTTATGATGTTTACTGAAGGAATTGTTTTAGGACATCACATTTCAGGGGATGGAATTAAAGTAGACTCATCCAAAGTTGAAGTCATCTCCAAATTATCAATTCCAAATTGTCAAAAGGATATTAGAAGTTTTCTAGGTTTTACAGGGTACTATAGAATATTTATAGAAAACTTCATAAAATTTCATCCCCACTCATCAAATTGCTTACCAAAGATTGTGAATTTAGTTGGAATCCTGATTGCCAATTGGCATTTGAAACTTTAAAAACAAAAATATTTGAAGCACCCATTTTAAGAGGACCAAATTGGAAAATACCTTTTCATATTTCAATAGAGGCTTCAGACACAGCTCTAGGAGTTGTATTAGGACAAAAAAATTTGATCCCCTATGCCATATATTACACAGGAAAAAAATTGACCCCTCCTGAGTTAAATTACATTGTTACTGAAAAAGATTTTCTAGTTGTTGTCCATTCTATTAACAAGTTTAGACACTACATCACCGACTATGAAACCTTTATTCACACAGATCATTCTGAAATTAGGCATTTAATGAATAAATATATCACTAATGACAGAATCACAAGATGGTTATTACTCTTGCAAGAATTTAACATCACCATTCTAGACCGACCTAGAAAACAAAACACAATTGTTGATTTCTTGTATAGAATTCAAAACAAAAATAATGATACTCCAATAGAGGATAATTTTTTCGATGAATATCTCTTTGCAGTATCTACTAAATCTCCATGGTTTGCAAACATTGCTAACTACCTAGCTACATGAAAATTACCAGCATAATTTTTTCCTAGAGAAAAGAGAAAAATAATTCAAACAAGTGATTATACTCATGGGTTAATGATGAATTGTATAAAACAGGTCCAAATCTCATCATCAGAAGATGTGTCCGAGAAGATGAAATACCTGAAATTCTGAAGGCATGCCACGATGAACCTTGTGGTAGACACTTCGTTGATAAGAGGAATTCCTATAAAATCCTTCATCTAGGATATTATTGGCCATCCATATTTAAAGATGCCAAGGAGTATGTCAAAATGTGTGACAACTGTCAAAGAATGGGGAAACCTGTTCCTACAGATGAAATTCCCTTACAACCTCGGGTACTCATCGAACCCTTTGAGAAATGGGCCTTGGATTTTTTTGGACCAACCAATCCACCATCAAAACAAAAGAGGGAAATGATGACAGATCAAGGATCTCATTTTACATCTAGGATGGTGCAAAGGATTGTAGAGGAATATAATATCAAACATAGAAAGTCTACTCCATATCATCCACAAGAAAATGGACAAGTGGAGTCCACCAATAAAGTGATTGAACCAATCCTCACAAATGTTGTACATCTACATAGGAAGGATTGGGAAGATAGGCTTCCTGATGCCTTATGGGCCTACCAAACTACATGGAGGAATACAACGGGACATACTCCTTATAAACTTGTTTATGGGAAGCAATTCGTCTTTCCAATAGAATTCCATATCAAAACCTTCAAGACAGCAGTCAGATTGGGACTTGATTTATCAGAAGCCCAAAAGCACAGAATGGAGCAACTTAATGAGCTTAATGAGATCAGGCAAGATGCAGTTCAAAGAACCAGCCTAGTTCAACAACAAAGGTACAAATGGCATGATAGGTACATAAAAGAAAGAAAATTTCAAGCAGGAGATTGGGCACTTTTGTTCGACTCAAAGTTCAAAAACTTCCGAGGAAAATTTCAAACCCATTGGCTTGGGCCCTTTGAGATCGAAAAATTATTTGACCATGGGGCAGTTAGGATCGGGGAAAATTTTAGGGGCGAATTTTAGCCCAAAGGCGAAATTTAAAGGGTTTTAGATTTTGGAGGGGCGAATTTTTTTATATAAAACCTTTTTGTATAGTTTTGTATAATTAGCCCCAAAATTATTTTAAAAATAATTAATTATTATTTTTTAGCCCAAAAAAATAATGGCGCATAAAATATGAAACGCTAGATTCGCCTCTTGATTTACTCGTTTGCAGGGTTTTGGAAGAGCATTCGCCCCCGATTTACTAAATTGCAGGGTTTTGGAAGAGCATTCGCCCCCGATTTGCTAAGTTGCAGGGTTTTGGAAGGGCGTTTTGCTGTTGATTTACTCATTTGCAGGGTTTTGGAAGAGCATTCGCCCCCGATTTACTACGTTGCAAGGCTTTGGAAGGGTGCTGTGCTGTGATACTGACCTGGTTTCACCGCATTCTATCACTCTTTCAGTGAGCTCCTCTCCATCATATATACAGAGATTTTAAACAGGAGGGCGGATAGGCTATCAAAAATGGGGTTGGATCATGCATTTGGTTTTATCACAGTCATTTTAGTGAGAATAGGGAAAGGGCTTCCTTCAGAATCTCTTTGTAGGACCATAACTATGGGGCTGCTGTACATTACCTTGCTCAACTTCTTGTTTACAGGACTTTTTGGCATTTTCTGTATGCAACAAAGGCACTTTTTCCTTCTGGACCAGCTGATGGGTGATTTTATTAGGAGCAATAACACCAGATCTTCTCCATGAGCCGGGTCTTTTTTCTGGAGGTATCTTACGCTGGGTACAAGGGTGTATACAACTTCTGGAGGTACCTTTTGTTGGGCACATGGGATAGATGCTGTCTCGGACCTATTTATCAAATTGAAAACGACCCTGTAAATACTTTTCGGATGCAACAGAGGGTAATCTTTTTGGAACAAGTGAGCCAGCTATATTTTGTTCTTTATGCCTCTGTGTTGGTATTATTAGACAAGCGAGACAAACCTCTCTTTTGGACTCGGGTTAATGAAGTATTGCCCTCTTGGAAGGCCTCAGTAATGGTGTATCAGTATTTTTTGGATGGATCACTTGCACTCTAGACCACAGTCTTTGGCCCTATAGTATATGGATAATATGTGATTTTGGAGCTCCTTACAAGTCGGATCCTTTCTGTACTTCCTTTACTGGGTCCTCTCCTATCCGAAGCCTGGGCTTTTGGGGGTGCCTCTCTAGATTCATGTGGATCATCATTGGACGTATATCAAGCCCCTGTTGATGGATTCAAATATTTGGAACAAGCGAGCCAGACCGTATTTTTGAGCCTGGAAGGATGATGCAGTGGGTTTTCAATTGGGATCAAATGAGCCTGCTCACAAATGCGTGCTTTCTACATGGGATCAACTAATTTTGGTAAATATGATGCTGGACCTTCTTTGGAGCATGGGTTTTATGCTGGTTTTCCCCTCCTGGAGGCATATGTGATAGGAATTTTTCGTCAGAGTCCTCTTCACATTTCACCTATTCCAGTCATTGGAGCTTTTTTCTATGCTTGATTGGTTCCCATAAAGCCTACTATGCTCTCTTTGGTTGGTCAATGATGCTGGTCTTCTGAAGGTATGATGGCAAGTTTTTATATGGTCATATCCCTATGTGCTATCCAAATCTCCGGAGAAAGATAAGCAAGAGATTGATTCTTATGTGACATCTCTATGTGCTACTCAATTGTCTGAGATTGTAAGTAAATCTGAGGCACAACTTACTAAAGCACTCGCTGAAGCGGTGGCATCTTTTCTTGAGTCTGCATCTCCAGACACTTAGCCAAGCATAAGAAAAATTATGAAAAATGAGACAGAGAGAGCAGTATTAAATTTTAAATTTGCAATTGCTGGATTTGAGATTGATGATGAGACTTCCAATGAGATGGTTGAAAGTCTTAAAGATTATGGAAGAAGTGCTGTGGAGAAGAAGGCCACGGACGAAGCTGGGCAAGTGCTTATTCACATGAAGGACAGGTTTTCAATTGTCTTCAGCCATGATGGAAAATGGAAAGTATGTTTCTTTGGTCGTGGAGGAAGCTCAGGCGAAGGGTTAAAAATATCTGGAAAAGGATACTTTTCTGAGGATGAGTGAGGGAATCCTCTCGAGGGCTTCAACCGCAAAGGATCATCCCGAAATTCGAGCAAGCCAAATGCATGTCGTCGCAAATGGAGATGTCAAAGGAATTTCGACAATTACCTCCCGTAAGCGATGAACAGGCTTGTAAGTCTCTCATTTATGTTGGTTCCCTCATTCCATTCCTATCAATTGAAGATTTTATGCTTATTCATAGTCTATAAAATAATGCATTTTCCAACTCAAAATCTTCCAAAAATACATCTCAAATACTCCACGGCCTCACAACCACATTCAAATATAGAAAAATTTTATTTGATTCCTTCTAACCAGATAGTAAATAAACCCATAGGACTCTGGGAAAATCTTGTTTTGATATCTAATGGTTATCCCATCTCCGTGCTCTTAAAAATTAACCTAGCCTCTTCCTCTTCCAACTCCCTCGATCCATCAATTTTCTCTAATAATAGTTCTTTAATTGATACATCTCGGGTGGCTGGAAATGACCTCACCTTGAAAACATTATTTTCCCAACATTTCATCTCCTGAAGGCTCTCCACTTCCTCTCATCCCCTTAAAATATTTTTTCAACACCTTCTTACAAGGATGTCTTCAATATGACGCCCATTCCTACTTTTTATGGGACATGCCCTATTGAACTCTTATCCATTGAACAACCATCCCCCATTCCAAAAAATTACCATCAGAAAGAAAAATATTAACAAAAAATATATGGCTAGAGAGGGAAACCCTCTTGAATTTATTCGGGGTGGATTAAGCTTGCCTCCCCCTACTGATAAGGAAATTGTCTCCAAGGCCCTTAGAGCACATCCACCCTATAAGGATGTTCCCAAATTATTATCTTGTTTCTCAACATTAGGGGGGTTGGGGGAGCCTCCAAATTCCTTTCCCTCAAGAGATTGATATAAATCCACATACCCTCTATTATATTTCTACAAGAAACTATGGTCCCGAGGGTGAAGGCTAGAGAGGCATTTTGGAATCTGTGTCCAGGTTGCTATTTCAATTCTATGGATTCCACTAGTCTATATGGAGGGCTCCTCTCCTTATGGAATCCAAAGTATGCCTCTTTTCAAGCCTCCTCTTTTGTTGGCATTATTTTAGAAGGATTTTTAAGGGGCTCCCCCCTTCCGATCACGTTAGTAAATTTTGATGGACCCTATGGGGAGAGGCAAGACTTTTGGGATAAGTTTCAATCCAGTGGACTGCTAGGGGACCATTCCCTCCATTAGCATGTGATTTTAACTTCACTATCTCACTAGGGGAGTCTTTGGGATCTCGCGCCCACTCAAATCCTCTGGCTTCATATTTTTCAAAGTTGTTGTAGAACCACAACCTCCAGGATATAACTTCATTTCCATTAGCTCCCATATGGAGAAATGGTTGAATGGGTGTGGAAGGTATTGCCAAGCGTCTTGATAGATTCTTAATGGCTGGTCAGCTAGCAAAAATTGTGGGGATTTGTTGGCTTCAGAATTTGAATATGATCTTTTCTCCCATATATTTTCAAAATCTCTCTTTCTAGCAAAAATAGCCCATAAATGAGTCTCTTGGAAACCAGAAAAATGCAGATCTTGAAGATGGAAGAAAGATACTTGGAGACTCAAGAGTAGGGCAACTGGGATTAAGTTGGGGGATAGAAACATGAAATTTTTTTATAATTATGCAAATCGCAAAAGGAATATATATTCTATCTGGGAGCTTGAGATGAATGATAGTAAGACTGTCACTAGTCAACAAGATTTAAAGGTCGTTGCAGTGTCATACTTTTCTTCCCTTTTTAAATATCTGGGCTCTTCCAACATTGTCTCTCAACTTCAAATTATCCAAAATTATAAAAAAATATTCGGTAGTGAGGAGGTTGATCTAATAGGAAGCCCTATCTCCTCTGACGAAATAAAAGGGGTAATGAAGCTTTTTTCCAAAGACAAAAGTCTAGGTCGTGATAGTTTGGCAGTCAAACTCTTCCTTTCCTTTTTTGACCTTATGGGGCCTCATCTTTGTAAGGAATTGTATGAATCTATAAGGTCTGGAAAGGTCTTCAAATACATAAATAGCTCTGATTCCAAAAAGCTCCACACCAAAATAGCTAGATATGGCTACTCAGAAAAGTAGAAAAAAAAAACAAACATGTGGTGCTATAATTGGTTATCTCTTGGGGGAAGAATGGTATTAGTAAAGTTTGTAATGGAAAACATTTCAGTCTTCTGGGAATCCATTACCAAGATCCCAAAATTCATTCTAAACCAAATCAAGCAATGGATGTTCAACTTCCTGTGGACTGTCAAAAAAGGTAAGGAGGGATTCCATCTAGCCAATTGGGACTCCTTATCTAGGCATTCAAGTCTTTGGCAAACGTGTTGATAAGTGCTCCTATGGTGCTTTTAGGAAATGGGATATCAATTGCATGACAAGTTGTTAAATTTTTGTAACATGTCATAAGTTTATTTATTTGTTGGCATTATGTTCAACAATTATCAACCAAACATATACATTTTCCATAAATGCATATAGGTTGACAAATGGGTCAATAATTTATGAAATTGGTTCATGATGGCTTGGAATATAGAGACCTGCAATTTATTTTTGAAGCTTATCATCTGCCCAGACATGCTCGATCAGGAGCTTATGGAGATATTTGTAGAATGGAACAGAGGATGATTAGGGTAGTGGAGAAATGGACCAAGAAAATACACGAAGGGTCCATATATTTCACCAAAGACCAATATCAAGAGTGCAGATAATATTATTGCATTCTCATGAGCTAGGAAGATTTTTTTGCGTTAGTGGACTCGAGGCCAAAATTTTAAGGATTAAAAATGCTTCGCAAATTGTTGACAGAGGATCTCAACTGTACATATACTCATTATAAATGTAACTTCCTACATCATGCATGAAGTAACCAGAGTTTTCCTTGGAGTTATCTTTGTTTTATCTAACGAAATGGTTTATTCAAGATTTGGTATAGCTTGTGTGGCCATGGTTACTCACGGATCTGTTGTTCTAGTATTGAAATGTTGTGAAGCATATAAGTTCATGATTGAGTTCAACTGGATTCTATTTTCTCAAATGATGAGTTGAACATGATGATGGAATTTTCTTTAGAAATTGAATACTTTGAGAAAACTAGGTTGTTTTAACCCCATCTTCATAATAGACCTTGGAGATCGGGTCAAACGACTAACACTCCCAAAGTTTATCACCCTTATTAAAAAGGTGTTTGTTTATGCCAACACGACTTCAAAAGGGTGAAGTAGGATAATTTACACAATCACACATGCCTGAGTATGATCAAAAAATTCATTTCTTATCTCAAAGCGTAAGTGATGATGGGAAGCCTCTTATGTTAACAAACCTTTGTGACTCATTTGTATTCATTCAAACTGCAAAATGGGAGGAATACTAACAGACTACTATATTATAAATCCAAGTAGAAATTTTGATGAAAATGTTGTTTCTGCAGTTGGAATATGTGTTCAAAGGTCCCCATCTGTGGTTTGAACCTGTTTGATAACAACTTGAAAATGAGTTTTTTGCATCTATTGATTCCAAGGACGTAGGTGGAAATTTGGTTGAACATATTACATCACAGTGTTCTTCTTTTCATGGTAAGTTCATATAGATGTTTTGTATATTATGTTGCTAACACATGGTACAATTGTTCTTGTTCTAGTATTGAAATGTTGTGAAGCATATAAGTTCATGAGAGAGTTCAACTGGATTCTATTTTCTCAAATGATGAGTTGAACATGATGATGGAATTTGCTTTAGAAGTTGAATACTTTGAGAAAACTAGGTTGTTTTAACCCCATCTTCATAATAGACCTTGGAGATCGGGTCAAACGACTAACACTCCCAAAGTTTATCACCCTTATTAAAAAAGTGTTTGTTTATGCCAACAAGACTTCAAAATGGTGAAGTAGGACAAGTTACACAATCACACAGGCCTAAGTATGATCAAAAAATTCAATTCTTATCTCAAAGCGTAAGTGATGATGGGAAGCCTCTTATGTTAACAAACCTTTGTGACTAATTTGTATTCTTTCAAACTACAAAATGGGAGGAATACTCACAGACTACTATATTACAAATCCAAGTAGAAATTTTGATGCAAATGTTGTTTCTGAAATTGGAATATGTGTTCAAAGGTCCCTATCTGTGGTTTGAACCTGTTTTATAACTACTTGAAAATGAGTTTTTGGCATCTATTGATTCCAAGGACGTAGGTGGAAATTTGGTTTAACATATTACATCACAGTGTTCCTCTTTTCATGGTCAGTTCATATAGATGTTTTGTATATTATTTTGGTAACATGATACAATTGTTTTTGAAGGATATTAGGCAACAATACGATCTCCCCAATCATCCCTTGTTCAAGATAAATGGAGCTAAATTTTCCTATCAACAAATTTTAAGATTAACGTTGACCAGAGTATGAAGCTACAGATATGACATTTACTGTTGGAAATTGGTCCTTTGATAAGCCAGAACATCATGATGATGACATTGTCTATGATTGCAGTCACCTTTTCCCTCCACCACCTTATCCCAAAGAGGTGAGGCATCCAAAGAAAAAAAGTCTAAAGAGTTTTATTTTATGATTCTGTTTTCAGTTAAATAGTTTTTTAATGCAGGGATTGATTCTGCACAGATCAGAAAATTTAGCCATGTAAGCATATTAAGATGCCATTATTGCTTTATGTTTCATTCATATTTTCAACAACAATGAGATTTTAAGGAGTTGAAATAAACAGATATGGTCATTTTTCTTTTACCCGAGGAAAATCTGGGCAGATCGACTTGAAGGGATCACATCCCGCTGGCCAAACTAATCAGAGCCTAATCCCGAGGGCGTCGAGGAGAATTGACCCTGTGACCTCCCAATGGAAAAGTGCTTTAGCAATGGGACCTCGACCAATTGAGCTAACCGTCGGGGCTTAAACAGAAGATTTGATCATGATCAGACTATTATCATTAATTTTTCTGTAGATGTTGTGCTAATTTCATTTACAAATTAAAATATATTCAACCTTCCCTTAACAAAGATGGTTATTATATGTCCAGGTGCAAATTATGGAACCTGATTTGAACAAGAGGCGAGGCTTATTTCTTAGCATTGAATGTGTTAATACTATCAATGAAGGCCTTATGATTCACCATGAATCACATGGATGCTCAAAGCCATTTCGATCAAGATATTTGGATTTTTTGAAGAGGAGATTTTCTTCCTCAATGATACGCATCAAGAATGGACGCATGCAAAATGCAACCAAGAAATTTCCAACTCTAGGACTGGGAAGGACATATTATCCCAAAATTCATACACTTTTCTCCACAGAGTGCTCTGCATACTTTGATTGGCATACTGTAGGATTTTTTCATAGTTTCCATCTGAGTGGGAAGTCGGGTCAGGTTACACGCTTACTTAGTTGTACAGATGATAAACTAAAGACATACACAGGACATGATCTGGCACCTACACATTATGTTCCTTCAATGAGTCATCATCCCTTGACAGGTGATTGGTAAGACTTATGCCTTTGGCCTTTAGATCTCTGTTATTTTTAAAGTAGCACAACCACTGGAATGAGCTCTTAAGGCTTTTTCTTGAGCGGCCTTCATGTTGCCTTATTGAAGGGACATAAGGCTTTTTCTTATATCAATCTGCTTGGTGATTTTGATATTTTGTATTGTTGGATTATGCTCAAACCAGTATAACTGGTTTTGAGCATGAAAGGAAAAAACAGTAATTGGACTCGATATATGGATTTTTGAAATCCTTGGTGTAGAATTAAGAGGTTTTTGGACCATTTTGGTAATATCATTTAGGCAGGAAAAAAGAAAATTGGGAGAAAATTCTAATTACAAGGACTCTTGCTATTGGTTGCAAAGGTAATTATTGTTATTATTCATGTATTTGTGTTGTATCAACCTTCTCAGTCATGATTGTTGAACCAGGTACCCTGCAATCAATAAACCTGCAGCTGTATACCACTAGCTTAATCATGCATCAATAGATGCAGAATTTGTAATCATCTTAGATGCAGATATGATAATGAGAGGCCCCATTACACCTTGGGAATTTCGTGCAGAGCGTGGACATCCCGTTTCAGCTAATTATGAGTAATTACCTTAAATTTTCTATTAATTGATATTATGCACACAACATGGATGAGCATGCTTTCTAATTAGTGGTCAGTCATTATATAGTGCAATACCCGTAAGTTAGTTCATATGGTTTGAGTTTCGTTTGTGTTAGTGATAATTTGGTACACCGATATGTGTCAATGCCATGCTATGGATTCCATTTATCTCCTTGGCAATGAGCTTGCATGCTTTCAAACTAGGGATCAGTCATTTTATAGTATAATAATGTGACTATTGATAAATTTCTCAAGGTTTGAGTTTTGTTTTGCTTGAGTGATTGATTGATACATGGATGTATGTTAATGCCATGCTAGGTACCTCATTGGCTATGATAATGAGCTTGCACAAATTCACACAAGGCATCTAGAAGCTTGTGACAAACTTGGTGGTGTTATTATTATGCACATCGATGATATTCGAACTCTTGCACCATTCTGGCTTCATAAAAATGAAGAAGTTAGAGCTGACAGAGCACATTGGGAAACTGAATTCACTGGAGATATTTATGGACAAGGTTGGATTAGTGAAATGTATGGGTATTCTTTTGGTGCAGCTCAGGTATGTAAACTTATGTTGAAGTTGGTTGATGTCAAAAATATTCTTTTACATTATGGTCTATCATTTATTGTTGGAAATTGGTCCTTTGATAAGGCAAAACATCACGATGATGACATTGTCTATGACTGCAATCGCCTTTTCCCTCCACCACCTTATCCCAAAGAGGTGAGGCATCCAAATAAAAAAAGTCTAAAGAGTTTTATTTTATGATTCTGTTTTCAGTTAAATAGTTTTTTAATGCAGGGTTTGATTCTGCACAGATCAGGAAATTCATATAGTATAATAATGTGACTATTGATAACTTTCTCAAGGTTTGAGTTTTGTTTTGCTTGAGTGATTGATTGATACACGGATGTATGTTAATGCCATGCTAGGTACCTCATTGGATGTGATAATCAGCTTGCACAAATTCACACAAGGCATCTAGAAGCTTGTGACAAAATTGGTGGTGTTATTATTATGCACATCGATGATCCTCGAACTCTTGCACCATTCTGGCATCATAAAAATGAAGAAGTTAGAGTTGACAGAGCACATTGGGCAACTGAAATCACTGGAGATATTTATGGACAAGGTTGGATTAGTGAAATGTATAGGTATTCTTTTGGTCCAGCTCAGGTATGTAAACTTGTGTTGAAGTCGGTTGATGTCAAAAATATTCTTTTACATTATGGTCTATCATTTACTGTTGGAAATTGGTCCTTTGATAAGGCAGAACATCACGATGATGACATTGTATATGACTGCAATCGCCTTTTCCCTCCACCACCTTGTCCCAAAGAGGTGAGGCATCCAAATAAAAAAATTCTAAAGAGTTTTATTTTATGATTATGTTTTCAGTTAAATAGTTTTTTAATGCAGGGATTGATTCTGCACAGATCAGGAAATTCATATAGTATAATAATGTGACTATTGATAACTTTCTCAAGGTTTGAGTTTTGTTTTGCTTGAGTGATTGATTGATACACGGAAGTATGTTAATGCCATGCTAGGTACCTCATTGGCTGTGATAATGAGCTTGCACAAATTCACACAAGGCATCTAGAAGCTTCTGACAAACTTGGTGGTGTTATTATTATGCACATCGATGATCTTCGAACTCTTGCACCATTCTGGCTTCATAAAAATAAGAAGTTAGAGCTGATAGAGCACATTGGGCAACTGAAATCACTGGAGATATTTATGGACAAGGTTGGATTAGTGAAATGTATGGGTATTCTTTTGGTGAGGCTCAGGTATGTAAACTTATGTTGAAGTCGGTTGATGTCAAAAATATTCTTTTACATTATGGTCTATCATTTACTGTTGGAAATTGGTCCTTTGATAAGGCAGAACATCACGATGATGACATTGTCTATGACTGTAATCGCCTTTTCCCTCCACCACCTTATCCCAAAGAGGTGAGGCATCCAAATAAAAAAGTCTAAAGAGTTTTATTTTATGATTCTGTTTTCAGTTAAATAGTTTTTTAATGCAGGGATTGATTCTGCACAGATCAGGAAATTCATATAGTATAATAATGTGACTATTGATAACTTTCTCAAGGTTTGAGTTTTGTTTTGCTTGAGTGATTGATTGATATACGGATGTATGTTAATGCCATGCTAGGTACCTCATTGGCTGTGATAATGAGCTTGCACAAATTCACACAAGGCATCTAGAAGCTTGTGACAAACTTGGTGGTGTTATTATTATGCACATCGATGATCTTCGAACTCTTGCACCATTCTGGCTTCATAAAAATGAAGAAGTTAGAGCTGACAGAGAACATTGGGCAACTGAAATCACTGTAGATATTTATGGACAAGGTTGGATTAGTGAAATGTATGGGTATTCTTTTGGTGCAGCTCAGGTATGTAAACTTGTGTTGAAGTGGGTTGATGTCAAAAATATTCTTTTACATTATGGTCTATCATTTACTGTTGGAAATTGGTCCTTTGATAAGGCAGAACATCACGATGATGACATTTTCTATGACTGAAATCGCCTTTTCCCTCCGCCACCTTATCCCAAAGAGGTGAGGCATCCAAATAAAAAAATTCTAAAGAGTTTTATTTTGTGATTCTGTTTTCAGTTAAATAGTTTTTTAATGCAGGGATTGATTCTGCAAAGATCAGGAAATTCAGCCATGTAAACATCTTAAGATGCCAATAATGCTTTATGTTTCATTCATATTTTCAACAACAATGAGATTTTAAGGAGTTGAAATAAACAGATCTGATCATTTTTTTTTACCAGAGGAAAATCTGGGTAGATCCACCCGAAGGGATCACATCCCGCTGGCCAAACTAATCAGAGCCTAACCCCGAGGGCGTCGATGATAATTGACCGTGTGACCTCCCAATGGCGAAGTGCTTTAGCAATGGGACCTCGACCAATTGAGCTAATCGTCGGGGCTTAAACAGAAGATCTGATCATGATCAGACTATTATCATTATTTTTTGTGCAGATGTTGTGCTAATTTCATTTACAAATTAAAATATATTCAACCATCCCTTAACAAAGATGGTTATTATATGTCCAGGTGAAAATTATGGAACCTGATTTGAACAAGAGGCAAGGCTTATTTCTTCGCATTGAATGCGTTAATACTATCAATGAAGGCCTTATAATTCACCATGAATCACATGGATGCTCAAAGCCATTTCGATCAAGATATTTGGATTTTTAGAAGAGGACATTTTCTTCCTCAATGATACGCATCAAGAATGGACGCATGCAAAATGCAACCAAGCAATTTCCAACTCCAGGACTGGGAAGGACATATTATCTTAAAATTCATACACTTTTCTCCCCAGAGTGCTCTGCATACTTTGATTGGTAGACTATAGGATTTGTTCATAATTTTACCCCCACTGGGGGTAAAATTATGCATCAAAAATATCTCAAAGCTTAGTCAATGGAACAGTGGATCAACACAGGACCTAAGCTTGGTGTGGTTAGTAGATTAATCATTAAGGGCACTCTTAAAGTAATGATAGCTTGATCATGGTCAATTACACATTAGACATGGACAATAATATAGTTGTTTTGACTTTTGATTATTTTACGCTTTTATGCTTTATTTCACTTTAGTGTATTTCTCGGTCTATCCCACATTCATAAAGTGGATTGACTCAACTAGCGTGTAGTCATTGATAAGGAGGCTTTCTCTGGCATGGCTGAGATCACTTTTTTAACTTGATACATTTTGTTAGCACCCATTTTCCTTCTCATGTTACAATGGTTTTGATTCCCATAGCAATGAGCATAAATTGCTTGATTTTGTCTGCATGTTCCAATTTTGATGGACTGTCTCGTAACATGCTTGAAGGATAGCTTTTTCTTGTCAGGCGTCAATTGTATTATATCTGTGAATCAACAAATGCAAATGGAGTAGTGGGATTATAGTATTTAAATTTTAGATATCCCCTATGCATAATGGCATTCATGCTTAAGATTTAAAACTACTTATTCTTAACCCATCTGATTCGAATGGGTATTCTATGTACCTTGTCTTCATTTAAATTTTAAATTACTTGTTCACTTGGTTTAAAGGGAGCTACCCCTACTTTATTTATGGGAGCATGTTTTGTTTAATTTTTTGGATAGCTTGAAAGTTTGAAGTAAGGCTGAAGGTCCTCCATGACAGAGTTCATAACGGGGGAGAGGAGAATAGGAAAACTTATATCATTCTTTTCCTTGTTTCACAGGTTCTATTACATTCTGCTTTTTGACAGGAGCTAACAATGGGCTTATTCAAGTACATGAAATTGTGTTAATGTCTAGCCTTAATATCTTTGAAAATTTTAGTGGTTTGTTTGTTTCTTGTTTAGAGGATTTTGTTGAGTTTGAAATTAGTCTCTTGAATGCTTATGGTTCTCATATCATGCATATATCGATAGATCGATAGATCCAGTTCTATTATTATAATCATTATTGTTTTCTTTATATATTTGGTGGTTTGAGGAAAGATATTTTATTTCCTTTCACTTTTTGGCATGATTTCGACATCTTCACCTTTTAGAATATAGTAAAATATTTTTCTTATTATAGATTTTTCTTGGAAAAGAATTATTGAAAGTTAGGTGCAAATGCACAATGTTGTGTAGCATTAATGTGATAAATATGGGATAGTGCAAATCATAGTTTTGAAGATTAGTCTAAGTTGACTCGTACCTAATCAACTCAGTCAAGTTGATTGTTGGTTGAACGGCTAATTGTTGGTTCAATGGACAGAAGGTCTTGTAGGCACAAATACCAAAGGGAAAAATGGAGCCCATCATGGGGTACTCTTTGTAATTCTCCACCATTGCTACCTTTCCTCAAACTCCTCTCCAACCTCAATATCAGTGCTAGTAGTAGCATGACAAACAACACTACGCTTAGCAGAACTAGAAGAACGTGTTTCCAAACTACACGAGAACTACTTCCCTCACAAGTCACCATGTGCCATGCTTGGTCTCGGTGGTTCTCTTCCTTCTACTCCTGGTTCAATTACCATATCTTCATTGGAACCAACACTCCGAACTCCACTAGAAAACGATTCACCATTTTGTAGTAGTGATTCGCCATTTGTACTGGTGATTCGCCATGATTTTACAGGATAATATAATCTCGTGAGAGATTCGCCAAAAAATTATATATACATATTATATTATTAATAAAATCGCCTTCCATTTTTCCTATGTATCATGGGGATTCGCCTATTTTTTATATATATAAATTTAGGGGGGTTCTTAAAATTATCCCTAGTTAGGATAAGGAAAATTGATGAAGAAAAGGTACCTCTTGTTGTGAATTGACATCGACTAAAGCTCTATCATAAACCAATTTAAAAGGAGGAATTTATCAAAAAATTTCAAGACAATGTTGATATGAATTTGGTGAAGAGGAATCCTTCTTCTTCACCAACTTAGTCTTATTTTTACTTTTTTTTATCTAAATAAAAAAGAGACTATATATATATATATATATTATTCAAAAAAAAAGAGAGAAAAATAATAATTGTATAAGTATGAAAACCAATCAATGATTGGCACCTTTATACAGAAAATACAAGATGAAAATCAGAGTCATCTCTGACATCTTATATTTTCTCCCATTCTAAAAAATTCCCAAATTATTTGTTCCCTTTCTTTTTATGAAGCAATAAAAGAAGAAGCTACAGAACTGCTACATTTATGTATCTCTCAGAAGAATTTGCAGTTGTCATCACATTATGCAGCTCTGCTACACTTTGTAGCCTATTGAAGCAGGACATACTGAATAGAAGCAATAGAAGACTCCATTGAAGATCATGCTGAAAAGACACCTGAGGAATCAACACAAAAATAATATCAACAAAGGTTAGTTCCAAGGTATATCACAAAATTTGTTTAAATATAAGGTCCAAAAACATTAGTATATATAATTTAGATAATCATATGTTGCCACCTCAATTTGTCATCATTAAAACTGATTGTACTTAGATTCACATGACCACAATTCCATAATTCGACCACTTCATTTGTATCATATCCCATAATGATCAAGACCAATTTCATTAATTAATGATTAACGATCATATCTCATTCTGTAAACCACTTATTCACGTTCCTAAACCCTCGCCCGAATATCTATTTTACCTACACATCTATACAATCTCCTTTCGACACCTTTAACTCAGAGACAAACCCTCAATCCACCTAGTCAAAGAGGAACAATTCTGAAGGTGAAACTTCTTACGACAGAGACACGGGTCTAATAGTAAGAACCGAGCCTGTGGGAGAAAAATTCATGGATGGTTATCCACAGATGAAGGAAATGCTACAGAAGTTACGATGGCTCTAGTTCATAGAGAAGTTCGATGGGTTCCACAAGGAGGTCACCAAGTCCTTTGCAAGATCCTTTAAAGGGACAGAGGTAGAAATTGGGGACATAAATTTTTCGGTGACAAAGGCCTTCATAGCTGAAGCCATAGAATTTTTGAAAACCGGCGAAAGATGATTCAAGAACAAGGAAATTCATGGCAAAGAATGGAAGATGTTTTTGAAGAATCTAGGTATGGACACTACCATTTTTAAGAATGGAATTCCCAGTATGGAACTTAAAAACAAATGGTGGAACATGTTGTTAATCATACAAAAAATTGTTACTTGTGAGGGTAGATTTGGTTGTCTGTTTGTCTACTGTTTATTCAATTTAGTGTCCTAAATTGATAGCTTAAATTATTGACCCGGGCTAGTAAACTGATGAAGTGTACTTGCACTATATGTGCCTAAGTATCATTTTTCTTACTTCGTTGTTTTCAGTGTTTTATTGATTTTTTGGGGTTTTTTATGTTCGATTTCTAATATGTTACTCTATGCTAAGAAAATTAAATTAAATCTATGTCAAAGAGGAATGCATTAAAATAGAATTTGACTGCAAGATCTATTCCTAACTAGGAAGTGATAAAAACAGAGAATCCTAATCCATGGACATTACAACTGCTAAATGAACATTCATGAAATAAAAAGTAACTCAAAATACTATAACTTAATCTAATTCATTTAGTTAGAGATTTGTTGGAAGAGCTTGTGAAAAAGATTAATTATAATGCAATGAGGATTTCCTAAAATTGAAACAAACAATAACTCAGAACATTACAATGGAATATCATTCATTTATTAGAGGTTTATTGGAATAGCTTGAGAAGAAGATTACTATAATGTAGTAAGGATATCCTATGAAATGCTGAAACAACTTATGACATTACAACTAGATCTCATTCATGAGTTAGAGGTTTATTGGAAGAGATTTTGAAAGAGATTAAGCATAATGTGATAAGGATCTTCTATAAAACAAACAATCAGTAACCCACATTATTACAACTAAGTCTTATTCGTGAGTTAGAGGTTTATTGGAAGAGCTTTTGAAAAATACTGTTGCAATAAGATGAGGATCTTCTATCTAACAGAAAATGCTAATAACTCAAAATAGTACAACTAAATCTCATTCATATAGTAATGATATATTGGAAGAGCTTGAGAAAGAGAATATTTGTAAGATAATGAGGATCTTCTTAATCTAAATAACAGAAACAGAAATGCTAGTAACTCAGAATATTACAATTAAATCCCATTCATTTAATAGAGATATATTGGAAGAGCTTGAGAAAAAGACTATCTGTAATATCATGAGGATCTTTTATCTAAGCAAATGACATGAAACATAATGCAAAAAGATATAATTTCAGAAAGCAGTCTAAGGAAATATGACAAAACAAAATTGAAAACTACTTATCTAGAAAGCATGTAAAACCTCCTTGAATAGCAGGGGCCCTCTGCTATCAATTCGACATTAAATATTTAACTCCTCAAGGTTGTATTCAGAACAACATTAAATTTATACTCCTTTTATTATCAAAATACTTGAAAAACAGAGTATCACAGTAATGATAAAATATGTATCAACTTTTTTTTCTCGGTATTACAGAGCTTTAATTTATATGCAATTACATAACTAACATTGAAAAAAAGTAGGTACAGGTGTAGTTTTAAAGTCAAAATCAAATTGAAACTATTTTAGGATTCCTGATTTGTTGTAAAGAAAAATCAGGAGTCCTGATTCCTATAAAATATAGTTTTCTTGACTTTTTCTTTGACCACGTGCATAGGTACCTCCAGCTATCGATCCAGTCTTCGTGGAAGGGAACGAATGATGTAGGAAAGATTTGGAATCCACCTATGTGTGCCTTTTCTCCAGATGAAACCTGTAACATGCTTAAACACCAAAACAGCTACAGAACGCTTGACTAGCTATAGAATGACTGCATTCTGTAGCTACAACTGTTCAAAAATCATTAAGATAGCAAAATCACAAAAGTACAATAAGTTAATCATTGTATGCAACCTTTAAGTAATGTTAGTCATTCTCACTGAGTTTTAGGTTTATGAAATGATAAAGGAATGATGAAATGAAGTGAAGTTTGGCAAAAGAGAAGACAATTTCAGGGCTCAACATCTACCATGCCAGACTCTTAATGAATTTCCTAGAGGACGGAGAAATAAACCTCCTATTGAATAGATTAAATAAAATGTCAGAAAATGTGCATAAAAGATTCCAATTTATAAACAATACCATGTATCACCATGGACTAATAAAGATACTCAGTGAATTTCATTTAAAGAGTATAGGAGACTCCTTGGAAATTTTCCTAGTTAGGAATCATTTTCAAGAAGAAGCACTAGAACAATCCAAGGATGAAAAAACCAAAAGAAGTAGGAGGAGAAAGGTTGATACCTGCATTGAAGACAAGTTCTCACCTCAACCACAAGAAGAAGAAGAAGAGCTCACCATTGCAGAATTACTGAAGAATAAGAAACATAGTGGAGTAAAAAAAGAGAGGTAATGTAAAGGAAAAGGGCAAAGCTACAAAATCAGAAATATTAAGTCCTCCACAGCCAAGGAGAAGCTCCAAACTTTGTAAACCCTTGAAGAATACATCTCCAAAGGAAGTAGAGTTTGTTAATTTAGATGAAGAACCTAAAGTACCATTGCCCATTACTGCCTCTCCTATACACAGTCCTATACATTGTCCAAGCAGAAGGACCCCAGAAATTGACCTAATACAACAGGAGATTTATGACTACATTGAGTCCTTGGAGAAGATACATGCAAAAGAAAATCCAAGTGTTGAAGAGCAGCCTATCATTCCACATGAACCTCTAGTGAACACCTTGAAGCAAGAAATCTATGAACTAGAGATACTGAACAAGCACATCAAGCAAAAGAATGAATCTTTGAAGGAACATAATCACTTAGAAAAGGTCATAAGTGAAAATACTATTTTAAATTTGGGGCTATGGTATAAAAAGAACAAGAAACTGAAGAAAAGGAATAAATTTCTGAACATGAAAGTCATCAGCTTGAAGTACAAACTCCTCATGAAGAAACCAAGAATGGAAATCACTTCAAGGAAAATAAAGAAGAGGAAGTTGGATGTACTAGCAGAGGTATCAGAACAAATGCAGTAGACGGTGAAGGCTCACAATTTTTGAAACTGTATGAGTACATGCAATGGTCTCTTAGTCGAGGTATGTTGAACGTCAAAATTGTTCCTAATTTTACATCCTTTTCCACCATTTCTTCTTCCTTTTTCACAAATCCATAAAATCAATTAGTGATAATTGACATACTTTAAATTTGAGAACAAATTTAGATGATCTCTATGTTACATTATAAAGTTTCTTATTATTTAGATGAATTTATGTAATTAGCTATAGAATTCGTGCGATTCTGTAGCTAACCTTTGTTTCTATAGCCACCGTTATTTTTTGACAGGTTTCAAGAAGTAAATGAAGAAGCAAGTCATATGGGAATATTTTAAATGGTCCATACATGGATCATATCCTACTTACCTGTTCGAATTCAAGAAGGAATCATGCCTACACTCGTGGTCAAATATTAGTCAAGGAATGAGATCATTGGATGAAGAATCTCGATTTTCTCTTACGTAGAAAATCGAGAGAAATCCATGAAGACTTTGCTTCTAAATATACTTCTAGTCTTAGTTTTATTTTGCTTTCCATAGGCCGAATTGTCTTAGACAGTTAAATTAAAAACCTATATAAATATCGGTCTGATGAAACCGGGAATAAGCTTAATTTTGTGATAATACTGTGATACGCTTTTATACTCTATTTTTCTAATAAATAAGACCAGTTCTAGATCACTGATGCGCGTATATTCTAAGTAGATTTCACACTCATTCTGTTGCAGAGGGCCCCTGCATGGAAAGGAGTTTTTATAATTGTTTTTTAGTTTAGTTTATTGTCAAATTCATAGTTTAATTTCTTGTTGATTCAAAGTTAATTTCTCATCAATTTATAGTTTAAATTCCTCGTTATTTCATAGTTAGATTCTCGTCGATTCATAGTTTAATTACTCACTGTTTTGTAGTTTAAATTCTTGTCAATTAGTTTTTAAATGTTTTCTAATTTAGTTTTCGACTCTTAGAACTTATGATCACCTGAATCATCTCATGAATGTGACTTTGTCATCTTCCAATTGAATAGATTCGTGCATTTGATTACACATCAACCATATGCTTTAATATTAAACATGTTGTTTTGCGCAATATATACTCTATCGTTTCTTGTTTACCTTAATTAAATTTGATTTCAATCAGCACAATAGTTTAATTTCATAGAAATAGATTTTATGCTTTCGTTCCATGGAATGTAGAATAGAATTAGATTAAAATTATATTCCAAGCATTCTTAGATTTAAAACTAGGATAGAGTTAGATTAGAATTGTACTTCAATTATTCTTAAAGTAGATCAATTGCTTTGTTTTCATAGAATTAATGATTTCAACTGGTAAAATAGGATATGGTTTTATTTTCGTTGTGTTGATAGTTAGAGCATTATTCAGAGATCAATAGAATTCAATCAGATTTAGAACATTTTTTTGTTTAAATGAAGAATTAGTTTAATTAGATGTTTTCCAAAGATTTTTTGCCAGCCTAGAATAAAACTAACATAGCTCAAATTTTAACCATCTAGAGTTTGATTTATTTTTATGCAAATTAGATTAGTTAATTAACATTTCCTTTTCTTCCTTATTTTATATTTTATATTCATTCATTTCATTAAAAGTAATTTTTAAATAAATTTCTTTTCTTAGAGTAAAAATAACATTTCCTTTCTTCCTTCTTTAAGATTAAGTTTTCATCATTAAATTTACTTCATATTTAGTTGTTCCTTAGCATTTAAAGATTTCATTTAGAAGCTTAGATTTCATTCCTTAGATCAATTTCAGTTCTTAACTTTAGGCATAAAATAAAAAAACTCCCCAAAATAATATATAAAATACACAATGAATTAAGAAAGAAGGTAATATAAGCATATATAGTGCACCATACTCATCAGATTACTAACCTCGATCGACAATTTATTATAGAAACTCAAGACATTAAATTGACTAAACAATAGTGTACATATTTCTGCCATATTCTCTTTCTGGAAGTCATAACATATCCAATCATATTTTCTCAACATCAGAATTTCCAAACCAAGTGAAGCTACTTCAAATTCAAACTGCATGTTTCTTCAAGCCACTTCATGCTTCTAGCTCCCTCTGAAGTTGGCATTACTAACTTTCTTACATTCTTCAAGATACCAAATCAGATGTTGATCAATATCACCATGTTCCTTCCCACTTGTCATGCTACTTTATATCAAATAACCATATGGAAGAGTCCTAAATTTTCCAATATAACCAAGGCATAACATGCTCATGCTTCCAAGTATTTCTCTACATCTAGCTCTTCCTTCAATATTTTTTGCGGATATAACTATTTTCTAATGAAGAGCCCTTTTGTAAAGATATGCATACCTCTTACTGTCAACCTGTTAACTTCCTTTTGAACAACTACTTCCTTCTTTTAAGATGATGTCTAATATGATATTCCTTCTCTAAGATGAGAAATGCTCCAATTATGTCTTCATGCTGTTTCTCGACTATATTCGTAATTTCAAACTTCTATACTGCTTTTGATATTGCTTCCATAATACTCTAGTAGAATATATTCTTGCCATGTCACTATGATTCTTTCATGTATTGAAGAACCTTATTATAAAGATTATTATATTGTTGTAGAGGATCCTTGTGACAATTTTTATGCTAAATAACTACTTCTATATCAATATGATACCATGTAGTTTTTGCATGAACTGTGAAGTGTTAGATTGTCCAAATCCTTCTCTCCTTGCCTTGCTAGATGTTTATGCTATATGCTTCTTTCCATGATGCCATAATTTACAAAATCCAAGACTCTTCTACAAATGTGACTACATATGCTACTCTAGCTTCCATCTTCTAATAAAAGAGAAAACAAAATTCTAGTAGACTTGGTAGTGGTGGAGTTATTCAATAATAGAGATCCTTATGATCTTCATTCTTTGGCTTCTTTTCAGGTTCTTCATTTTCTTCATCAATGTGAGCTCCAATTATTTCCTTCCTCTTATTGTTCTTCCTATTTTGAGGATCCTTGGGACAATATCTTTTAAATTTTCCATATTCATTGCACCCAAAGCATTGTACTTTGGAAATGTCTTGTCTTCCACATGGCTGGTTGTTGTTGTTTTTTTTTTCTACTTTCGAAGAGGTTCAAATTTTCCAAAATTTCCAAACTTCTTCTTTGATATAGCAACAAAATATTGAGACTTTTCACTGTTGGGTTTAGTGTCATCTTTTTCTTTTAATCTTGTTTCTTCTAGAATACACAAAGCCCATAAATAATTGAAGTTTCGAGTATCATTTCTTGAATAGATGCTTGTCACAAATATAGTCCATTTTGAAGGTAAAAAATTGGGTACACAAGTAGTTAATTCAGAATCAGAAATGACTTCTCCAATCCCTTGTAGTTGATTTTTCAGTTGTGAGATTTTTATAAGATATGAAGCAAAGTCTTCATCTTTTGAAAACCTTGTTTTGTAAAGTTGATTGCTCAAAGATATATTTTGACCTGTGGTGGTACTGACAACATATATTTTTACCAATTTGTCATAGATTACTTTAGATGTGCCCAAATCTTCTACAAAGGGGATAAGATGATCTTTGATGGAATCAATAAGAATTCTTTGAGCCCTAACTTCTCCTTTATTGTACTTAGCTAATTCTTGAGTCTCATCCTTATCTAGTTTTGTAGCTTTTCCTAGAACGTGATCCATGAATTCATTTTCTATGAGTACCAAATCAATTATCTTCTTCCATGATTGAAAATTTGATGACCCATCAAGTTTTTTTCCTTCCTTATAAAATGAAGTCATTTTATTTGAAGATTGAGACATGGATTGAAATAAAGTACCTACTTGTCAAAATAGTGAGATGCTTGAATGAAAATGATGCCTTCTTGATGCTTCCAAAGATTTTGATGATTGAAATAGTTCTTCAAAAATATCCTTGAATTATGACTTCCATGATGGCTAGCACAATAATATATTCAAGTTGTTTTAAAGATGAATGATGATGCTTCTAAGAGTGTAGATGATGTTTCCAAGAATCTTGATATTTTAGAGATGTCTTCTAATATGAGTGATGATCAAAGAGCTTTCAAGAGAGGGAGATCGGTAAGATGATGATCTTCTTCAAAATAATGATGAGTAACCAAGATCCTTCAATGATAGAGAGAGATGGATAGCTGATGTAGTGGTCTTCATTTATGATGAATGCTAGTATTTGAGTCTTCTTCCTTATGCCCTTTGCAAATGATGTCCTCCAAAGTAATTTGGATGACTACTGTAGAAATATATTTCACTTATGTCAACAAAATTAATCTTCAAGCTACCTTCTCCTCACCTTAGCTCTGAAACCATGTTGAAAAATCACTAGGGAAAAAAATTAGGGTTGATTTCCCTTCCTTGATAATTGCTTGTGAATATATGTTTGCCTCTTATTATTATGTTATGTTCTTCTTCATCAAATAATTACCAAAACATAAACCATGAAGATCACAAAAGACAATTGTGACGGCCCAATTTGGGTTTGCTCATGAAAATGCAATGTAAATATTTTACAAAATATATTGAAGAGGGCTAAGTAAAAAGGGACACAAATTCTAGAGTCAAGGAGGTGGCTTGCTTGGGATGTGTAAGGTTTCCTTGTGTAGGAAATATGAATTGTTTTCAACAATTATTAAAGTATGGTTGGTATATGTTGTTAATGGACTAATTCTGAATTTAATGGGACTGAAAGAGAAGGATGAGGACCATGACCTCTTCGGATACATGGAAAGGAAACAAGGAAAATGAAGTAAATCCTTGTGCAGAAAAGAAAACAATAGATAAAAATAAGGGGTTCAACCTCATGGAGGGCACCATTCACTCACTCCTTCATTCAAGAATATTCATTCATTCGAGCAAAATTCAATAGAGAAGAGCAATAAAATTGTTTAAAAGAAGAAAATACAATGAAAATATTTCATTTGGCATTATTGGCATGAAAATGGTCTCTCCTTAGTGGGGAAAAATGCCTCTCGAGCTCCTATAAAGCCAGAGGGTGGACATGATTTTTCTCAAGATTCCATTGATGGTGTGGGCGGAGGATTGTGTCCTTCGATTCCTAGAGGGAGGACCTCTGAATTATTTCTTGTTGTGATGGTTACATTGGGTTTTGGAATCTTAAGAGTGGATGGAACCACTGTTTTTAGGGTGGAGACTTGATTCTTTGGACTCCCTTGAAACTCTTAGGTGGAGGCAGTAATATCTATATTCCTTGTGTGTCCTTAGGAGAAGAACAAGCCTATGGATTCCCTTTATGTTTTTGGTGGAGGAAGTTAGCCTATGGATTCCTTGTATGTATTGATTGGCTTCCATTGGGAAGCTAGAGGGTGGAGGCATCTAGCCTTTTCATTCCCTTGTGTACTATTGATTGCTGAGTGGTTGGTAGCTAAAGGAAGGAGGTCCTTTGGATTCCTTATTTCAACTGGAAGTTGGTGTTTTAATCCTTTGAACAAGCCCCTCAATCTCTAGAATTTAGCTCGGGGGTGACAACTACAAGTGAGATTGGTCGTAGTTGTCTATGGTTGGGTGGCGAGTCCTTGTCCCAAACTCAGTTTCCTTGAAAAATACAAGATAAGTGCTCATTTTGCATTTTCTTAACTGATAAGGCATGTATGTGACATTTCTGAAATTAAAATGGTGTTGTAGAGCAAGATTTATCACTACATTCATATATTATGAAAATGAATGGGATATTGTGTAATGACCTTACATGATAACAAGAATTGTGTTTCATTTGGTCTGAACTGATGAGTTGTGTGAATTTCTTAATTGTGTTGTTAATAGCACACAATAAATAACATAATGTGTAAAATGTAAAGGCATTGAAAGGATCCATGAGGATATGAACTAAATCATGGAAATAATTTACAAATGCACTCTTTTCATTAAATGTATAATAGTTACATTGAGACCTCATGTTTGACAAGATTTGTGAATAATGTGTTGAAGGTGTTGGTTACTAACCCTTGTTGTCATTATGAAGCATTGGAATAATGTTAGGTGTAATCCTCTCTCCTTTACATTCATAGGCCGGGATTTTACATAAGGGGGATTTAATATCCTGTTGTGATACATTCCTTGGTGTTTGGTCTGCATCTTCACATGCCCAGGATATGATTTCATTGGAGATGGCTCGTTGTGACGGGGATGTGCACATATGATGGCTATGAGCCTGTATTACAAATTTTTATGTAAATGCGTTGTTTTCAAGGATTATTTACTCCTTTAAACTTGATAACATGTGCTCTTTACATGGAGGCTTCTCCATCCTTTCATTTTTAGTATTATGAACCTCTTCCCTAGAGGCATTAATGTTGATGGTAGTGCATCACCACCAATATCCAAATGCCTCTGAGACCCCTAATAAGTACAATTTCACCTATGAGGTCGTTAGGAATGATTGGGCATTCCCTGGTTTGTGGTAAGAGGGGTAAATTCCCTTCAAGAGTTCACTACAAGTCCTAAGTCAAGGGAAACCAAAGGATTACTAGCACAGGCATGCTTGGAATTATTTGTCCCAAAAAAGGGAATCCTTGGATCTCTGTCACAAGCTTAAGAGGGGTAGCACCGATAATAACCTTAGCAAGTCATGGTGGTCATGGTTGAACACTGGCATAGATTGAAATGGTTGCAGAGCCACTGTAACCAAGGCATAAGTAAAACAATGGTTGGAGAGAGAAGTTTTCTGAGAGTAGCGTGCAGAGGATCCAAGTAGAAGTTTAAACTTATAGATGAAGCAAATAACCCTTAGCCTTCAATCTGAGAAAAAACTATTTGTGGTGGTCGAGGATTGGCTATCAATATTTCACCTCATTTCTATTGGGTGAAGACGGAGTGGCGCGGCGTCAAGCTTCTATCTTGGAGGTTTAATTTTGCATTGCAAAGGGATTAATAGGGATGACTAGGCACCGAGGCTGCTAGGTTCACATCTTGGAGGTGGGGATCATTTCCATTAGTTGAAGCGGAGCCCATCCAATATCTCATCATGAGGCAAAAATATTGTAATTTTAAAAAGGGGAAACTGTAGTAGGGAACAATATTAGCCCAAAAACAATGGGATTGGTGATGAGGGAATCCACAAGACAACTCATCCCATAAGGTTTTCCTGGAAGTCGATTTTAAGTTCAAAGGGGAAATATTGGGATGATTAAGCGCATAGTGTCATAGCACTGTTATAATGTAGGCCAATCGAGAGAAAGGGTCATTTGAAGGAGTGGCCCACTGATCCACGTAAACCTGAAGGGTCACCACTAGAAGCCCCAAAAGTGCATGTTAAGAGAGCACGTGGGTGTCAGGATCGGGATGACATGTTCAAGAGGTCCCAACCCAGAGGCACACAGGGTGGTAGGAAATGTATGCGCCAAGGTGAAACATGTAGGATGACGTAATCAGAGTCATGTTAGCATAAAATGGATCAATAATCTTGCCATTGGTGGAGAGGCGGTCCCACTTAATAGGCCATCTCGATGCAATGAGCATAGAAGTGAAAAGGGGTGAAAAAAAGGAGGGCACTGGGACAAAGTGTTTGATATGAATTGGCATTGATTTCAGTGGAAATTGAAATTTGGAGTGACGAACGAATGGGAAGAGGAGGTCATGCAACCCCACCATACGCACAAGCTTGGTAATGAGGCCCCCACATATAACAAGGGAGCATGCCAAGGAATTTTGGGATGGGGAGAATAGGATGACATGTCCTGGAGGCTCCCATCCCAAAGTTATAATAGGGAGAAATGGTTGAGAACATTTGGAAGAAAACATTAGGGTGTTGTGGCAAGTTATTATTAGCCCAAGGTTAATGTATGGTTGTACCCTTTGGAGGGAGGGGTGCAACATATATTATGCTTGCATATGGTCATAGTTAATTTCATATATGTGTGTGTTTGTGTGTGTGTGTGTGTGTGTATTGCAGTCATGTGCCCTGGTTATGGGGTTCTGGGAGAAGGGAAAATTAAATTAACAACCTAAACCCCTTTAGCAAGAGAAGAGATAAGAAAATTTATTTGGAGGAAATAAATTTCTTTTTATTATCTCGTTTCTCTAACTTTACCTAAGGATTTGGGTAAGCAGGTAGCCACCCCACTGGTAAGAAAGTGGGTTGGTGTTGTTACATGTGGTATCAGAGCATCCAGGTTCAAAACTTGGACTAGATGGGCTGTATCATGAGAAAGTGATGATTTTTAGAAAATTAACAAAAATATCATTTAGGTGTTAAAAGTTAGCCTAAATAACTACTTGTAGACCTAATTGGCATAATCACTCTATGATCTATTTTAAATGGTATAAAAATAAACAATTGTCTTGATTGAACAGATTAACAATTGTAATAATTTATGAATTTTGCAGGTCTGTATATTACCATTAGTGATTTCTTTTTTTTCCATTAACCAGGTACTAATTTGAGTGTCTGTTGCAGATTTTCCATTACAACAACTCTGTAAAAAGTAGTAACATGGCATAATTTTTTCTATTCATTTAATTATTATGCACTAACAGTGATATTGATTGTGATATGATTTATGCATATAAAATACTAAATATGATGGGCATATTGATAAGGTTGTTTCGTCATAGTAGGGATAGTAATGGAAACTCCATGAATGCAAGGTTCATGGTCATGATTTTATTTATTTTTTTACCACATGAAAATATAACAATGTGTGATGACAGAATTAAGGATATTCATGACGATGGTGCAACTAGGGTTTTTGAAGGTCGAAGAAGCGTCAGAACAGGGGTTCCTGAAGAATGTGGATGAGAGATGCCAGACGATGGAGGGATGGGGATTTTATGTTGGACTGTTCCAGAAGCAGACCCACATTCAGAATCCCAAAGTTTTAAAACCCTTGGACCTACTCAGAATCGAAAAATGGGCAGTGGAAAACATAGTTTTTCGTGACAACAATATCCTGTATCAAACAGTGGAGCTCAAATTTTACTGGTGAATCGAGGTTTCTATATATGTGTTTTCTGATGGACTAGCCACTAATTATGTGGGTGTCCCCTGGGTTTTGGAGATTCTGTTTTTGTCGGCAAGGTAGAAGGGGATCGTTTTATGGATTTATTACTCACCCGGGAACACTCTAGTGTTTTCTTATTTGGTGTTGGTTTTCACCCGGTGCTCCTCACTGTGTATCTATTTTATGGTTGCTCAATGCCATAGGTGTGACCTATGGCATCTGGGTCCTTTTTTTTCTTCCCCGGTGTATGAAACAAAGGCTACATCCATGGTTGGTATGCCCAATTTTTGGTCTGGGGCAGGGTGTAGTCTTTTGCCCCCTTTGTTTTGGCTTTAGTTGGGGGCACAAAATTACTTCCCCTGTGTTCTCTATATCTTGTGGCATGAGTGGGCCATGGTTCTCTTCCCTATCCATGGAGGCTTGTTTTATTTGTACTATTGGTTCTTGCTCAACCACAACAAAAATATGAAACCACTCTCATACGGGATTCCAGAATCGGAACAGATTGAAGACAACATTCTAGATCCAGACTCTTTGGAACATGTACTCCCCTCATGTTTTCAAATATTTATTAGGCCCCCTGTGAGTAAAAATATTTTATTATGGGTACACGACTCAGGCATATTTTTCACTTGAAACAAAATATTATGGCATTGTTGGGATACCCTATTCAGTTGCAATCCCTGTTCAGTGGAGACCAGACGCTTCAAGGCTGCTCGTCAGTGAATTACCACTCCATTTATTTAGGGTCAATCATCACCCTCAACATACGGCTGAGGGGGGGTGCTGTGGAGCAGGGAAAATCAAGAGCAGCAGGGGGCGAAAGGGGAAAAAAATCCTTAAAAAAAGAACAGAATAATGGTGGCCCCTCTTACAAGAACATTCTTTAGGGGAAAAAATTTGCATAAGTACCACTAGAGCAAGTTGGAAACAACTCATGGCCATACATAGTAGAAAATTTGGGCCTAACGCCAGCTTTGAATATATACAGTCCAGAAACAGATGAACATGGCACCGCATATGAATCACAAGCGATAATATGTCATTTTAACTGCTTCTTGCCTAAACCAATGGAGCTCTTCCATTGGATTTTCACAAACTAGACCACAAAATTTTAAATTCATCTCTGCTCCAAAGGATTTTTTATTGTTAAATTTCAATCCTCGGAGGTTAGAGATATTGTTATCTGAGAAGGACCATGGTTTTTGGGATCTACGGGCCTTTTCATCACCCTATGGTTCCCGGAATTTGATGCAAACACTACGGCAGTTACTAGAATGCCGATATGGGTCAGATTGTAAAATCTCCCCCTTCACTTATGGAATGACCACGTTCTTGAAGGTATTGGGAACATCATTGGGCAAAACATCAAAGCATATATTCAAATATTAGAGGAGAGAATCGACACTTTTGCACGTGTATTTGTGGAAGTAGATCTTAGCAAAGGATTACTGGTAATCGTCCTGATGATTCACAAACAACAAAATTGGATGCAGCCCGTAGATTATGAAAACACTGCATTCAGGTGCAAAATTTGTAGGCAGAAGAGACACTTACAAAACACATGTCCTGATGCCAAGAAAGAAAAAAGAAAAAATAAGAAGATTGGGAAACAAAACAAAGGTTGGCAATACCCCCCACCTGGGATTGAGGAGGATGTGGAAGAAGAAGAGGACGATACCATCCCCATGGAAAAAAAATAGACAAAAAATGAACCAGAGGTACAAGGAAATTATTCACTAGATTATTTGGATCTACAAACTCTCCTAAAACAGTCAGACTCGAATCTAGAGGACACAGAAAATTGTGGGAATAAACAAAATCATACATCAGATAAATAAGATTCAGATAAGGACATGGGAACACATGTAGCAGAAAATTAGATTGTCCTTGTCTCCTCCATGCCATCACAAGGTGAACGTCGTAAATTCGAGAAGAAAAAAGGGAGAAAAGCATGATTTGTGGGGCTCTCCCTCCACTCTAGTGGCATGGATCTCTCTTCATTTTTGTGTTGTTTTTTTTAATTTTTTCCTCAGTTGTTTTATTGTGGTGCATATTTTTTTCTTGTGTTTGGCTTTTTTTTTGCCTACTTTTGGTCAGTGTGACATGCTGCCCTTATGGGCGTTGATTCATATGGAATGCTGTGAGATCTACAATGTAAATTTTTACTATTTATAAAAAGTTTTACTTTTCTGTGGAAAAAAATAACAATGTGTGTGTTTGAAAACACATCACAAGCAACCTAAAACATAGATAACACAACAATTAGGATTGTTATGGTGTTGTACAATTCTGACCAATCACAACATGGAAGTGAAAGGATCAGGACCAATGAAGAAGAGAGATCAATTGACTAGGGGGGAATGAATCATTCTCCAGATTGGATGGATACCTTGAGAATCTTACATGCTAAGGTTAGAAGCTTAAAAGAAGATAATGAGAGTTTGGTAATAGATCAAGAGAAAAAATCTGAGATAAATTCAGTCATCCTACAAAGTATCTCAAATTTGTAGAGGCAAAGGAAACCTGAAATGAGGTCCAATCATAGATACAAGAGGATCCCTCAAGAGTCAGAGGATAAAACCAATGGGCATATGGTACTGGATTCAGAAAGAAGCATAGGCATGAAAGTGAAGACATTGTGCCATGGAATGTACCATTGAGCACCCTAAGAGGAATAACCAACACATATGTGCATCATTCTAGCAGACCATCTAGTTATGCTACCAAGAGACGTCGCCATCACTCCCATCATCATCATTTAGGAAGTAAGGAAATGATTACATGTCTAAAGAATTTAAGAAATCCAAGACACCCAAATTTGATGGGGAAATGAAGAAATAAGAGAATGAAGAAGCATGGGTTTTGGGAATGAAGAATTTTTTTAGAATCCATGATTATTCTAAAAATATGAAAGCTAGAATTTCCACCTTCAGCTTGAAGGGGAAATAAAACATATGGTGGGAATATTTGAAGAATTTTAGAGGAATTTTTTAGAAGAAATTGACTTGGGAATAATTTGAAAATCTATTTAAAGAGACATATTTTTCTTAGTGTTATTATGATGGCAAGGAAAAAGAGTTCTATGAACTCAAGTTGGGGCAATTAGTAAATGATGAATACTGCAACAAGTTTCTATAACTATTGAGGTATGTTCCATATCTCAAAGATGAGAAAGCCAAAATTCGAATATTTATTAGTGAGTTTCCTATGGCATTCAAAGATAAAATTGAGTTGTTGGAACCACCAACTTTGAAGGATGTTATTAAGAAGCTGAAGCATTGTTATGAGCAAGAAAAATGCAGGCCATAAATTAAGGGTAACTGGAAGGCAGAGAAGAATGTTGTAACAAATAATAATTGGCCTAAGAAAAGGTTAGAAAACAGGGAAGGTAAGAATCTAGCCCATGCAAAGAAATCTCACAAGAAGGTTAATGTTGATGTTAAAAGAAACATGGAACAGTCAGTAGTAGGGAAGTTTAAGATTGAAGGCCGAGAGCCACTGAAGTGTTGGACATGTGGTGAAAACCATAGGAAAATGGATTTCTAACATCATCAAAACATTGAACCAAATATTTACAGTGCCCAAGAGGCTCACACAATTGGTGGTGTAGCTTAGAATTTTCCTAGAATCTATGCATCCATATACAACAGCCAGGAAGACCACCAGAAATCCATAGTTGAGATGGAAGTTAAGTTGCATAACCAAATTATTTATATTTTGATCGATCCAGGTTCTAATTACAACTATATTATCCTAGAGCTTGTTGAAAAGTGAAATTTGGTCAAGGAGTTGCATGAAGAACCATGGCTGGTTCAATTGACAACCAAAACCCAAATAAAAATTAATCACTATGTGATATCATGAATTTTTGAGCTCAGTGGCATGCCTATTGTTTTTATATATCATATCATCTCGGTATTTGTGTCAAATGGTTCTATTTTTATCCTTAGTATAGAGAAGGATAGGTGCAATCTTGGTTTCCCACCAGGGAGAACCAAAATTTTAGGAGTCGAAATTTAGAAGGGAGTAGAAAATGGAAGAGCCGAAATTTAGAGCCGATTATTGAAACCCAATATCGGGACTTTGGGATATCGGAGGTCCGAACATGGTGACCTCAGTGGTTTATTTGAAAACTAGAGCCGAAATGGAAGGGTAGGAAAAGGCGGCATTTAGGAACCCGATATTGGAATGTCTAACCTCATAGAATAATTGTATCAGAACATCGGAGTATGGTAACTCCCTAAAAAATGGAATTCTTTTATAAGCGTCGAGGTTGCGAGGAGGATAGAAATACAAAGGAAATCATCACATAACCAAGGACCCTTTCTCTCTCCACTGCACAGACACATGGCAACAAGTGATTGGGCCCAAGGAGTAGATGTGGCAGATGATATAAGCATGATGTGGCCATGCAGTGGACACATGGCAATCAGTTTCGGAATTTTTGAGGGCCTAATGGGGAAAATTTGGGTGACACATGGGGAAAATTTGGGTGACACATGTCACCACTCAGGTGGTGCCACGTGGAAATTATTACATTGGCGTGACATCATCTCAGAGGCTGGATTTCAGATATTGGAGTTTTTGTAACTCTTGTCCAATTGTTTTAAATGAAAGTTCTGATTTGATGGTGGAGTTCCTATGCGAGCGACACTTGTTCATGAGGACTCAAAAGAATCAAGGGCATAGAGAGGGAAGAGAAACCAATTTCTTTGAAGAATATCATAGGTCGGAGCTTTCAGAACTCCTATGTAATAAAATTTTAGAAAAGTTACGATGGGTGGTGCTTCTGATGTATATTGGAGTTGGGTAATAGAAACCCAAAGAACCAAGGGCGGAAGAGAAAATGTGAAGGGAGATAGGCCCCCGACAAGAACCCGTAGGCCTTAGAACCCAAGAACCTAGCCACTAGTCATGGAACCTAGTTCTATGGAATAATTGCGATAAGAGGGCTAAGAGAATCAGAATGTTATGATTTCATAAAATTTATTTCAAATAGAGTTACAATGGATGGAAGATCTGATACTGCAGCACCTAATTTTTATACCGATGGTCACAGACAGAGGGCCTATGGTGTATAAACAATAGGGGGCTAAGAGAAAATGGAGCTAAAGGAATCATATTTTTTTTTTCGTAATGTTATTTTATTGTAAAGTTACGATGTGTTTTGGCTCCGAAGTTGCACTATGGAAATTCTAAGAGATGTATTGAGCTCCGATAGTATAACACAAAGGTAATAAAAATGTGGATGGATCGACAGCTAGGTCACAAAGCATTTTCAACGCCACCACACCTTATCATGACCAACTCCAAAAGGAACAATCCAACTGGTTAGAGAGAGAAAGTGGCAGGTATCCACTTCAGGAAATTAGAGGAATCAAAAGCAAATATATTTTTATTTGTCAATCGTGACACCTCATTTTTTCATGTTTTTCTAATTTCTGCATTTTCAATACAAGAATCAAGTATTTCATGTAATCATTGGGACAGTTAGGCTAGTCACACACTTAGACAACTATAGCATTATGAGATATTTTGTAAATATTGTTTGAGCCCTCTCTCCCAATAAATGGGAAGAGAAACTCAGTAGTAAAAGTCCCCAAATTCTTCTTTCAATGTTTCTGAATTGTGTTCTAGGGTTTTGAACTATTTTTTCAGAGGAGGTTCCAAGTTTGGTTCTGAGTTCTTGTTCCATAGAATATTATTGTTATGAAAATTTCGTCGTTTTTGGTCCTATGACATGTATTCCATTCTTGAATATTAATGAATAATGTTTATGGTGATACCAAGCGTTTTGGATACGTAGTACATGTTCTTCCTCTGTAATTCCTTTCATATGTGTGTTTTCTTCTTAAGAAATTATGTAATTGTAGCTGTTGGATTCATTCTTAAGTCACATATTTACTAATGTCATGAGATAGTAGAAGGTACCTGTAAGATTGTAGATTTACCTATGTTAAGTAATAGCATATGGTCCCTATGAAATCACACACTTATCTATGTTATGAAATAGCAGACAATGTTTGTGATATATTGAGTTGAAAGCCTTAAAATGTGCTCCATAATTTCTACACTTCACTCCTTTTACCTTTCCATGTTTCTACTGGGATTTGTTGCTTAGTATTATTTATTTATGCATCTCTCTACACTAGGTTCCTCTCTTATATTTCTCCTTTCCATATTTATTGAACCGACAAAATTTAAGCTGCGTTCTCTGTGTGTTGGCCACCAGATATGAAAATTTATTCTTGAGAATGATATATATATATATATATATATATATATATATATTGTTTATGTTCATACTGAATCTGCCTCAGAGAAAGGCAATTGAACCAAAATATAAACCATTTTATATTCATCTCTTGAGAATGCACTGATTTATCTTCAAGAGAGATTAAGATGACCTAGGAACTGACCTCTCCTCAACCCAAGGGTTATCTGTAGGAGCCAAAACATCTTTTGGCGTCGTTTTCTGGGAAAAAATCAGAATATTTTTCCCTGTGTATGACATTTATACATTCCTTATGTTAGGTGAGCAAAGGAAGTGTGGGTTGAAGATATATCACCTTGGAGACTCCACTGCTTAAAGATTATTTCGATCATCCTATCTGTCAAAATTCCTCATACTTGCTCTAACATTTCTCAGCAGAAAACTCCCCCTGTATTCGACCCTGAAAAAATAATATCTAGAAGATTTTGGAAAGAAAGGACCCATATTACTCTAGATCATGTAATTTCATTTCTTGAAGTGTCAACTTCTAGCTCTCATAAGGTTGATATAGACTATTCTGAGTTCTCTTCCAAAGCCTTAGAATATTCAAAACAATGTCGCCAATTGTTTATTTCATTTTCCTCAAGGGTCAAATTTGAAGAGGCTTATGTTAGTTCACCTCCCTTCGCATTTCATACCTTTCCAGAATGTGAAGAAGCTAAAGATATCCTCATACACAATTCGGCTCAAAGCATCACCAACTTCCCATCTCAACTCCATTTAGCTACAATTCATACAACTCCTGAGAAAGGCCCTTTGATAAACCTTCTACAACCTGGTTTCCTACTTAATAAATATGCTCCACTAAACTTGCAACAACCTTTGCATGGAATGCCACAAGATTACTTAAAACTCCTACCAAGATTCATTGGAGAATATTTTATGTCAACCCAAAATCATATACTATACTTTATGTGCATTTTCTGAGAATCTGAATGTAGAACATCTGGATGTAGTACTAAGAATATTTCTTCAATATCTGGATGGGGAGACTAGGAAATGGTTCAAGATTCTACCAAATTCTTCGATTACTACCTTGGAGGAAATGGAGAACCCTTTCATGCATTAATGGGGGGAGAAAAGGGACCATGGATATATTATTACAAATTTTAACGCAGTCAAGAAAAAACATAATGATGATGTTTCAGAATTCATAAAGAGGTTTAATAAGTTATACAATAGTCTTTCTTTTGAAATTAAGCCTCCACGTGCTGTTGCTAAAGTGGTTTTTGTTGGAGACTTTGAACCAGATTTTGGGTTCACCCACAAAGAAATAAAGTATCATTCTCTGGATCAAATCCAAATAGATTCCTTTTATGTGGAATCGAATTTCACCTTCAACGGAAATTGGAAATGAAAATTTGAATATGGTGATAAGAGAAGAGGAAAGGAAGAAGTCATTTCTTGAGGCCGTGCGAAGGAAACTCAAGAACATAAGTTAGAAGAGATGAAAAAGTTGATTAGGAATTTGTATAACAAGCTTGTAAAGCTGGAGTTGGAGAACAAAAACTCACCTCTACCAAGTCCACCAACTCTTAACATAAATTTTAACCCCCAATATAGGAGACCATCTTTGTAGCTCTTGCAAAGGGAGAAAAAGGATCAAAAATTTCATATTCAACCTCCTTTGTATTTATAAGATGATCCCAAGGAGGATGTTGAAGAAACTGTTGAAGTTCAATAAAACCAGTTCTCTCCTCTCTCAAAGGAAGAAAATGAAATAGAAGCACATGAAGGAGAAGGGGATAATTTGGAGGCTCCACTAGATGATGAAAAGATAGAAAACTATTGCAAATAGTTTTCTCACTTCATGCAGGCCCAGTTTCACAGTATGATCTTAGGTCATTTAGAAAAAGGTCTAGGGAGAAAGATCAGAATGAAGGAACTCTTCATCCGAGTTATCCTAAACCAATAGATAAAGGGAAGAAACCACTCAACCCTATCTCACCATCCAGAAAAGAATCCTCCAACCCTATTCCAAATGATTCTAGTGCCTCCAAGGAAAAACAATCACCCCTACGATACAAGAAATTTGCAATAAGACCAAAAAATCTGTCAAGTCTATTAAAAATGATAAGAATCCCTTTGCCTTCAGTCTTCAAAAAGAGTTGGAGAAAGTCAAGATTTATATCCCTTTGACCGAATTGTTGAAACAACCCTGTCATAAACCTCAAGTGTCTCAGTTTATGAGTTCACCCACCTCTGCCCCACTACAAAATAGCCTTAACCTACAGGAAGACAGGCCCATGGTTGTGTTTGGACCCCATGTGGAGGAGAAATACTCTTCCACGACCCCATTCTATGTCACCTTGGTGATTCATGACCTGCTACTACATAATTGTATGCTTGATTCAAGAGTATACCATAACTTAATGTCATTATTTGTGATGGAGTAGTTGGGACTACAGAACAAAACAATACAAATATATATACTCCTTCGAATCTAAAAGAGTAAATTGCCTAGGTATGATCAAGGATTTAGTGGTATATTTGGCCCAAACCCCAGTGAATAGTGTAGTAATTGATATTGTATTTACTGACATTCGTGCAAGATTTGGTATGATTTTGTCCAGATAATGGGGATCAAGAATTGGGGGGTCCATTAATATGGACCTAATATATGCTACCATTCCTATTTTTGGTCAAGAGGAGCGTCGATTATATGGGGAATCCTGATTTGTGAAGACAATTAGAAAGGCATATTGTTCAAATAATGGTCTTGTGTATGGTAAAAAGAAATATTTCTCTTGTTTGTTACTGGAAGAAGATGATAAAATTACAGGAGACACACTAGTGGAATTCTCAGCGTAGTTGAGTAAACAATCACTGGAGCATGACAAGGTATGGAAAATGTATTTTGATGGTTCTTATTCTAAGGAAGGAAATGGGCCAAGCGTGTTGTTGGTATCTATAGAAGGAATCTTGATCCCTCTCTCTTTCAAGCTAGAGTTTGAGGCCACAAACAATGTTGTTGAATATGAAGCTTTGTTTATGGTGCTGCAAGCTGCTAAAAACCTTAAAATTGGGTGCATGTCTATGTTTTGGGATTCAAATCTAGTGGTGAAGAAAATAAATAATCAATGTCAAACTAGTCATCCAAGATTGAATACCTATAGGAACGAAGTATGAGATTTGGTTGAAAACTTTTTCTTGGCCTTCAATTTTCAGTTCTTTCCCAGAGATCAAAATCATATGGTTGATTCTTTGGCACTTGATACTAGTAACTTAAACCCCCCCCAAAACCCCTTGCTCATATATGAAGTTGAGGTTTGGTACAAACCTTTAGTACTAGACAATGTAAAGCACTGGAAGGTGTTCAAAGATGAGGAACAAATCAAACAGTTTATGGAGATGGTTGGAGAATTCTCCAACTCGAATATTGATAAGGAGGATGAGAAAATGACATAGGATCATCAAGTCAATTGGGAAGGATATATTTTTGGTCACAAGATATTACAAACAAAGGTAAATACCATCCCCAGAGGATTAGTTCCATTGGAGAGGATTTTCAACTCAAATGATGTGGCTGTTTAGCCAACTGAACAAGAGCTTGAGGAGGAGGTGGAGGATTGTAACATGAGCACCAAAGAAGATCTTAAAATCATCAAATTAGCTAAAGGAGTTCCTAGGGAATACAAAAAAAGGTACCTGGAAATTTTCAAGGAGTATATGGATGTGTTTGCTTGGTCATATGATGATTTGAAGACTTTTGATCTCGATTTCATACAACACAAAATTTCCCTAAAAATGGGGTGAAGCCATATAATTAGAAGCTCAGGCATATTAATCCTCTGTTACTTCCATCAATTGAAAAAAGGTGAAGAAAATGTTACAGGCTAAAATTATTGTGCCTTTTAGATACTCAGATTGGGTGAAAAATGTATTCCTAGTTAGGAAAAAGAATGGAGAAATAAGGCTATTTGTGGGTTTCAAGAATTTGAATAAGGCCCATTGAAAGATAACTATCCTCAGCCTAAAATTGATTGAATTCTGCATAAAGTGGTAGGATTTTCTCGAATGCCCACAATGGATGGTTTCTCTAGATACAATCAAGTCATTGTACACCCCGAGGATCAGAAGAAAACAAATTTTACTACACAATGGGGGAATTTATGTATGCCATAATTTTTTTTGGCCTTATAAATGATGAAACTAATTTCCAAAGAGTGATGGATATAACATTTATTGTAGAACGAGATAAATTTGTAGTAATATATCTCGATGATATAACTATCTTTTCTAAATCAGATGAAGCACCTCATGTATATGTAGCTCACATTTGCGGAACGCAGAAGGTGTGGTTTATCCTTAAACCCCAAGAAATCACAATTTTCTTTAAGTGAATGGAAGCTTTTGGGCCACATTGTAGAAAAAGGAGTGAAGATTGATCCAAAAGGGGTGGAAGCTATTAATAATATTCCATTACCAAGGAATAGGAAAGATATACAGGTTTTCTTGGGAAGAATAATTTTTCTAAGAATATTATACCAATCTAAGCTAAAATTGTCAAAGAAATCACAAAAATGTTAAAAAAGGACAGGGAGGTAAAATGGACCATGGAAGCTCAGGAGTATTTCTCCAGAATAAAAAAGCTTTTGCAGAATCCTCGATCTTTTGTAGAATTTCTCATTTTCTATTTTTTCTCTCCTAACACGGTGTCCATTGTTTTATTGCAGAGAAATAGTGAAGGACATGAACAACCAATTACATTTTTCAGCCAAGTGTTGCGAGACGCAGAGATGAAGTATAATGTCTTGGAGAAATAGGCCTATGATTTGGTCAAAGCAATGAATGCCTTTTGAATTTATGTCATGCAATCTAATATAATAGCTTATGTCCCTACAGCTGTTGTGAAAGATATCTTGGTGCAGGGTGATAGTGAAGGTAAGAGAGGCAAGTGGTTTGCCAAGATTCAAGAATATGACATGGATATCAAACCCATTAAGTTGATCACAAGGCAAGGATTAGCGAATATATTGTCTGAAGCTAACTGTTAGGCCTTGGGAATAAACCTATTGGAAGATACTAAAGAATAAGGAAAAGGATAAGAGGGGAAAATAAGCATTGTACCCTCAACGCAAAAAGTTAAGATGAATTACCTCGCCTCAAAATGGTATAAACATCTTATCCATTATTTACTTTTTTCGAAATTCCCATTGAATTTCGACAAATTCAAATATAGGGCCTTGAGTCTATAAGCCCATAAGTTCATTATCTCAAAAAACCAATGGTACTGGAAGGACCCAGTGGGGTTTTTTCTTTTATGTCTGGCGGAAGAAGAAATTCCTAAGGTAATTGACGAATTCCATAATTGTGTTTTTGGGGGACATTACAACTAGAGAACCACAACCCATAAGATCCTTAAGACAAGTTTCTATTGGCAAAAATTGTTCAGTGAGGTGTATGCATATGCTTGGGACTGTGATAAATGTCGTATTTTTGCAGAGAAGAAGAAGTTAGCACCCCTCCCTTTGATTCCTGGTTTTGTGGAGGATCCCTTGAGGAAATGGGGGCTAGACTTCAATGGATAAATACACCCACCATCTAGTGGTAAGCACAAATGGATACTTACAACCATTGATTATTTCACAGAGTCGGTGGAGGCCATCCCAGCTAAAAATGCAACTGATGCAGTGTAATCAAGTTTATGGAGGAGAATATTCTTGCTTGATTTGGTTGTCCAAAGAATATTATCATTGATAACGCTTAGGTTTTTAAGTCTAGCAAGTTTCTCTGTTTCTGCCAAAAGTACAACATCATCTTGAGACACTCCACCACCTACTATCCAGAGGGAAATGGATTGGATGAAACCTCAAATAAACTCTAGTGAGGATTTTGAAAAATACCATATCATAAAATTAGAGAAACTGGGACTCACAACTAACATTTACTATATGGGCTAATAGAGTTACTACAAAGAGGTCAATTGGGAAGTCTCCTTTTGAGTTGATATATGGAAAGGACGCAATTTTCCATATCTAACTAGCCATGGTGGTGGCTAAAATTATAAAGATGTTGAGGAGGAGCCAAATTCTTTGACCAAGAGAATAAATTAGCTAGTAGAATTGCAAGAAACTAGAGGGGAGGTAACTCAAAATATGATCAAATATCAGGAGAAGATGAAGGCTCTTTTTGATAAAAAGGCAAAGGACATATCCTTACAGTCAGGAGATTTGGTGTTGAGGTGAGATGTTACGAGAGAGGACAAAGGAAGGCATGGGAATTTTGATCCCTTGTGGTTTGGACCTTTCAAGATATCTGAAGCAAAAGGAAGAAACACATTATTACTAGAAAACTTGGATGGTGAGGTGCATGAGCTGCCTGTGAATGGGAACTTTCTCGAGCTCTATTTTCAGCATTAAATATGTCCATTTTCACCCACTATATATACCATTGATCCATTATACATACCAGTAATTTTTTAATTTCTTACTGCTTCTATTTTTATTTTTTATGTACTTAAATAAAATGACTCCATGCCCAATGGTGAAGGCTACTAATTTGCAGGTTCTCAATGCATTTCTTACAATACATTTTCCCAAATTGGAGCTAATGTTGTTATTCGTCATACCATCTTAGTATTTGTGTCAAATGGTCCTATTTTAATTCTTAGTACAAAGAAGGATAGGTGCAATATTAATTTCCAACTAGGGAGAATCGAAATTTCAGGAGACAAAATTCAGAAGGGAGTCGAGGGAAGAGTCGAAATTCAGAGCCAATTATTAGAACCTGATATCGGGACTTTGGGATATCGGAGGTCAGAACATGGAGACCTCAACAATTTATTTGAAAATTGGACCCAAAATGGAAGGGCAGGAAAAGGCGGAATTTCAGAACCCGATATCGAAAGATCGTACTTCAGAGCAGAATTGTATAAGAATATTGGAGTTTCGTAACTCCTTAAAAATCAGAATTATTTTATAAGCGCTGAGGTTTTGAGGAGGATAGAAATTCTAAGGAAATCATTGCAAAACCAAGGACCCCAAGGACCCTTTCTCTATTCCCCTTTCTCTATTCTTTGTGGAGACACATGGAAGCAGGTGATTGGCCCCAAGGAGAAGATGTGGCCATGCAGTGGACACGTGGAAGTCAATTTCAACATTTTTGAGGGCCTAATGGAGAAAATATTGGTGACATGTGTCACCACTCAGGTGGACCCACGTGGAAATGATGACATTGGTGTGACGCCATCTCAGAGGTCGTATTTCAGAGGTTGGAGTTTTCGTAACTATTATCCAATTATTTTAAATGAAAGTTATGATGCGATGGTGGAACTCCTATGCAAGCGACACTTGGTCATGAGGATTCAAAAGAAATAAGGGCGTAGAGAGGGCAGAGCGTTGGAAAATCATAAAGGCAAAAATATTTTATTATTCTTGAAAATTACTTGTGATGTTTCTTGTTATTACGATTCTTTATATCTTCTTTATTTTAGTTCATCAAGCAGTTACCAAAGCAACATCACATAAAACAATATACACCAGATGTATGCACTATGCCAGGGAAAATCCCCCCTTGAGGGGAAAAACCAGTCAAGATAATTCTTCCTTTCAATAATATTCTTTGAGACTCTTCACCCTAAATATATACCAGACTTTCCCTCCACACCAAGTCAACCTCCCAATTCTTCGCGCCCTTTTTGGAAACTTTGAATAAGCAGCAACTTCCAACAACAGACGTCTTTTGGCTGCAACAAAACCTGGAAGAATTTGATCTCCCAAACTAGGGCACAAAAAAAGAGAGAGAGGTACCAAAATTTCATTTTTCTTCTTCTCCTTATACTTCCCCAAACTCGCACATTATTCGACTTCCCGACAACAAACTTCAAACTTTTCCCAGCTACAAGAGATATCGAACTTGCTATGAGATAGTGTGCTCCAAATGAATTTTATTTCCTCCCTTTTATAAGCTCTAGGTGAGGTCGAATAGGTGTATCTTAGGCCGAATTGGTGTGGACGTCACACCATTCATATTTTACTCAATATTAAACCTTTTTACATGATTGAAAATCCTAAGAAGGGTCTCTTTAAATGTAAAATGACTCTATTAACTTAGAATAAATCCTATAAGTCCTCAATGGGGAATTTGACCTAAAAAATGGTGACCCAAGCATGAAACCCATGCTTTAGTAAGTCAAAATAATAATAATTGTTTTCTTTATTCTTTTGACAAGTACATTACAAGATTATTCAAGTATATTAAATGAAGATTGGACCTAGTTACATTTTCCAACACTCCCTCTTAACTAGGGAGGTATTCATCATATTCAAATACAATGGAAGATATCATACTATATGAACAATGAAGAACTTTAGGTGCCACAATGCCATGGACTAGATCCCTGACCAGGGAAATCTATCCATCAGTCTCTCAACATTTAGGCACTACAATGCCACAGACTAGATTCCTGACCAGGGAAATCTATCCATGTGGGACTAATATGGACCCAATATTTCTACCCCTTTAGGTACCATCCGGATTACTTGCTAACCATCAACCTTGGGACCGAGGTGTGTATCCATGGTCGAAGCTCTATGACCCAATAAACCCTCCCTACTTTGAGACCTAGACATAAACAAAAAGTGTCAGCCAGATGTCCTCCCAGGAAATGCTTCACTCACAAACCCTCTCCTTAATCCAACAAATCAAGGATAACAAATATCTCTTGAGTCTCAATCAAACTGATCGATAAGTGACATGATATCAAAACCTTTGAGAGATTCACCTGTACAAACACAACCCCAATCAATAATACTTTCATATGTACATTATAAAATACAAACCTTTGGGGTGTTCTAGATAACTTGATGTTGCTTCTCAACTTTTCATAGTAGGAATATCAACCGAATATTTGATAGAATATTCCTTCATCATACAATTTCCTTCTCCTAATTCTCATGCGACAACATATCCTTCGAAATTAATTCTTTAGTCATAAAAAAATTATGCCCTCCCTCTCAATCAGGGAGCATATTTATCCATACTCCCTTTTAATCTTAGGGAGATCTCTTTTATTCAGGCTTCCTCAGGGAGATCATTTTCTTCTTTTTGTCATCGAAGAAACTTTCTTGGCTTCCAACCATTTCATCAGACTTATTAACATCCTCATCATGCTTATTACATCGACGAGCATCTTCACCATATTGAATATTGTGTACCTGCACAAATTTGGTAGCAAGTACAATCAAATCTATAGAAACGTGAAGTTATCCATATCAGATTCACGAAAGAATTTCAAATTTTATACATATCAGATACCCAAAATTAATTAAAAAATATATACATATTATTTTCAACATTTTTCTAGGGACTTTGTCATAAACCCTAGACTACATCATAATAACTTTCATTCTATCTAGGGTTTAATGTTTATTTAAAAGGTTTAACACACCCTACTAAAACATATAGAAAACCTTATAAATTTTTTTAAATATAGATCTTCAAGATATCTAACAACTTTCATAATTCATATGTTAGACTTTCTGCTAGAGATTTATACAAATCCTAGATTTCATACAATAGAATCAATGAAAGTCAATCACAAATTAGTCATTAATATGACCAACTTCCACTGGAGTTAGTTGAAAACCATATATTTTCAATCAACCATAAATTCCAATAAAAACTTAGATTTTCATCAATCTTACACAAATCTCAAATAATCATATTGTCATTTTTCATCAGAGACTTTCACTTGTACTAAGGTTCAACTTAAAAGCCCTAGAATTTCATTCTCACAACCTTGAAAATCATTATATAAATAGATCTCATATTGTTATAACACACATACTAGATAATTTAACTACTACTAGGGTTTAGCTGTAAAACCCTAGATTTCCAAATATCATCATCCTAGAATCTCAGACAAGTATTTATATTAAATCCTAAGACTTATGACCATCCATAACTAGGTAAACACATGTATCTAGGAATTCATTATCATGCAAAGGCATATCATATGACAACACCAATATATTAGACATACATAGACCTAGACCAAGCTAGGATTTCAACCAAAAAAAGGACATATCTTCACATACCTAGGGTTTCAACATCAAGCAAAGGCATTTCATTTCATAGTCAAACCCAACTTCACAACATATCAATAAATTTTATTAGACTAGGGTTTGATCACACAAACACACACATACCAAGGAAATAATTTCTAAGACATTATAAGTGTTTTTCTTACACATTCCACCAAACCCTAATGAGTTATAGTTTCAATATAGGAACATATAAAACCTAATATTACAAACATTTCAAGGGTTCAAGATTGTAGACCTTATCATTCAACCCTAACAAGTTAGGTTTTCTTGATCATACCAAAATCCTAAACATGAAATTATCAATAAAAAATGAAAATAGTATTTCACAATAACCTTAATCAGGCTAGGGTTTCACACATTATCAACATACCCTTAGGTTAGGGTTTTTCCATAGAACCTGTCTAAGCCTCTATATAATCAGTTAAGGATAGGAGTAGATTTATCAAGTGATGAATCACCCAAAATAAGAATCAATATGATTCACTATAGCTAGACACAACAATGTTAGTAATTGATTTTCAAATGAATAAACATTTATTATAAAGAAATCAAAATTTTAAAGAATACATTTGTTCTTTGACAAACCTTGCCTTGAGAGGTCCTCCTTCATATTCCTTGAGAATATAACATATTTTTTCCTAATCAAGACAATAGAGGGAGAAAGGTGATTAGTATTCATATAATCAAAACATAAATAAGTACATGAAACCAAAAATTGAAAGGAGATGAGATACATATATTAGGGAGTTGTTGAGCACTACCTCCAAAGCGTGAGGGATACCTATAAACTTATAAAAAAATATATATATAACTTCCAAAAATATGTTAGAAAGCTATCAATTCTAAAACATCAAAATTATGAAATAATATATCTAAAGCTAAAAGAAAAGGACTTAGTAGTGTAAGTCCCTAATGTCAAATTCTTCAGCCTAGAATTTCTTTGAGTCTCCATCTTCAACAATGTTGGCTTGATCTCTTTCTCTCTTATTGTTTCTTAGATTTTTGGGATAGTCACTTATATAGTGACCCTTCTTATGGAATTGATAGCATTCTACCTTGGACATGTCAACTTTCTTCCTTGGTCCTTTCGATTTCTTTCCTTTATGTTGAGCAATGTAGGCATTTGATACTCCTTCAGAATTGGAAGCTAATGAGATCCTTCATTCTTCCTGACTATAGGAATTCCATAATTCTTCAAAGGTGGGAGATTCCTTCGAACCGTTAAGTCCTACAACAAATGAACCCCAAGTAGGTGGCAATCCTAATAGGGCAGTGATCACAACTTCTTTGTCTGGAACAATTTCATCGATGACCAAAATTTCATCCCTGATTCTTACTATATTCACAAAGAGGCCACTATGTTTTATTTAGTCATATTTATAGTCCTTATCTCATTCTTCAAAGTAGCTGCTTGACCAATATTCTTAATAGTGAATAACTTCAACAAGGGTTCCTAAATTTCATGAGCATGGTCGATGTTGGTTATGAATGAAACAAGGTCAACCTTTATTCCTTATACCATTAGAGTCATGGCCACCAATTCTAAGTCCCTATATTTCACTTTGTCACCATTGCTAGAATCTTTTGTAGGCTTCTTTACTTTTCCTTTGACCAAGTCCAGTACCTTATTCTTTTCAAGGATGAGCTCAATTCTCTTCTTCCAGGACCTGTAGTTTGAGGCTACTTAAAGTTTGTTTTCTCCCTTTATTGTGTTAGAAATCTTCTTAGAGTGTATCATATTCCTTCCCTGAGATGATCCTTTGAATGGTTCCTTGATTAAGTGCTGAAGACTATTTTTTTTTCCTTATTCATAAAATATTTGATACCATGTTAGAAAATCATAAAGGCAGAAATTTTTTCTTATTATTGATAACTACTTGTGATGTTTCTTGTTATTACGATTCTTTATATATTATTTATTTTATTTCATCAATAAATTACCAAAGCAACAACACATAAAACAATAGACACTAGATGGAGGCACTATGCCAGAGAAAAACCCCCCTTGAGGGGTAAACCCAATCAAGATGATTATTCCTTTAAATAGTATTCTTTGAGACTCTTCACCCTAGACATATACCAAACTTTCCCTCCACACCAATTCATCCTCCCATATCTTCGAGCCCTTTCCAACAACTTCGAATAGGCAACAACTTCCAGCAGCAGACGACTTCCGGTAGCAGCAAAAATTGGAAGACTTCGATATCTCAATCTAGGGCATGAAACATAGAGAGAGAGGCACCAAAATTTAATTTTTATCCTTCTCCTTAGACTTCCTGAAACTCACACTTCTTTCGGCTTCCCAACAATAGACTTCGAACTTTTCCTAGCTATAATATATATCAAACTTGTTGTGAGAGAGTGTGATCCAAATGAATTTGATTTCCTTCCTTTGATAGGCTCCAAGTGATCTCAAATATGTGTCTCTTAGGCCAACATGATTCCCTATAGGCCGACTTGGTGTGGAGCTAACATAATTCATATTTTACTCAATATTAAACCTTTTTACATAATTCAAAATCCCAAGAAGGATCTCTTTAAATGTACAATGAATCTATTCACTCAGAACTAATCCTAGTAGTCCTTAATGGGGACTTTGACCTAAGAAATGGTGACCACATGAAACTCATGCTTTAATAAGTCACAATATTAATAATAAAAATTATTTTCTTTATTCTTTTGACAAGTACATTACAATATGGCTCAAGTACATTAAATGAATACCAAACCTAGTTACATTTTCCAACACAGAGTACCCAAATGTTATGAAGAATATCAGAGTTCGGAGCTTTTGGAACCCCTTTGTAATAACATTTTAGAAAATTTTCTATGGGAGGTGCTTCTAATACAGATTTGAATTGGGTAATAGTAACCAAAAGAACCAATGGAGAAAGAGAAAATACAAATGGAGATAGGCCCCCAAGAGGAACCTGTAGGCCTTAGCACCCAAGCGCTTATCCACTAGTCATGAAACTAGGTTCTATGAAAGAAATGTGATAAGAGGGCTAAGAAAAAAGGGGCTAAGAGAATCAAAATGTTATGATTTCGTAACGTTTATTTCAAATAGAGTTACGATGGATGGAAGCTCCAATACTGCAACACCTAAGTGTTATACCGGTGGTCACAGGTAGAGGTCCTATGGTGTATAAAAAATAGGGGGCTAAGAGAAAAGGGAGCTAAAGACATCAAAGTTTTTTTTTTTGTAATCTTATTTTAATGTAAAGTTACAATATTTTTCGGCTTTGAACTTTCACTATGGAAATTCTTAGAGATGTATTGAGCCCCGATATTATAACACATAGGTAATAAAAATGTGGATGGGTCTGAAGCTAGGTCACATAGCACCTTCAACGCCACCACAGTCGATCATGACTAGCTCCAAAAGGGACAATCCAAGAGGTTAGAGAGAGAAAGTGACATGCGAAGTGGCAGGTATCCACTTTAGGAAATCATAGGAATCGACAACAGAGATATTTTGTTGTGTCAATCATGATACATCGTGTTTTTCATTTTTTCTAATTTCTACATTTTCAAGAAAAGAATCAAGTTTGTCATGGAATCATTAGGAAAATTAGGCTAGTCACATGCTCAAACATCTGGTAGTTTAGACAGCTGTAGCATTCTGAGAAATTTTGTAACTATTGTTAGAGCCCTCTCTCCCTCTAAAAGGGAAGAGAAACTCAATAGTAAAGGTTCACAAATTCTTCTTTCTGTGGATCCAAATTATGTGTTCTAGGGTTCTAAACTCTGTTTTCAGAGGAGGTTCCAAGTTTGGTTTTGAGTTCTTGTTTCAGAGGCTATTATTGTTATGCAAATTTTTCCAGTTTAGAGCTTGTGACATGTATTTAATTTTTAAATATTAATGAATAAATTTTATGGAGATTCCAAGCATTTGGGACATGTACTATGTGTTCTTCCTCTATAAGTCCTTTAATACGTGTGTTTTATTCTTCAAAAATTATGTAATTGTAGCTACTGGATTCACTCTTAAGTCACATATTTACTAATGTCATGATATAATAGAAGGTTCATGGGAAATCATAGATTTATATTTGTTATGTAATAGCAGATGGTCCCTATGAAATCGCGGACTTATGTATGTTCTGAAATAACAGATAATACCTGTGAGATATTGAGTTGAAAGCATTAAAATACGCTCCATAATTTCTACACTTCATTCCTTTTACTTTTCCATGTTTCTACTGGGATTTGTTGCTTAGGATTATGTTTTTATCCATCCCTCTACACCAGGTTCCTCTCTTTTATTTCTCATTTCCATATTTATTGCAATGACAAAATTTAAGTTGCATTCTCCGTGTGTCGGCCACTAGATCTAAACATTTATTCTTGAGCACAATACACACACACATACATATATATAATTTTCATACTGAATTTTCCTCAAAGAAAGGTAATTGAATCAAAACCTTAGCCATTTTACATTCATCTCTTGAGTATTCACTAATTTATCTTCATGAAAGATTAAGATGTCTTAGGCACTGACCTCTCCTCATCCCGAGGGTCGTCTCTAGGAGCCACAACACCTACAAAAGCACATATGAATGTATTTTCATTGGGTGAATACAATATATTATTGGGAATGTTCTAGTTGTACTTTCACATGACCAAAGTGGAATTCTTTGAAAATGAAATAGAATGATTATATGAGCAAGGAAAAAACACAGTTCTGCCGGGAAGGAAAAAGCCTACTTCAGTAAGGATTATCATGAGTATGCAAGCCAAGCGCAACAAAAAAAATGGATGCTTGTTGTTTAAAATGAAAATCCTAAGTGATGTGAAGGCTGAAAACAATGCTGAGAAAGAATAAATTGAACTGTTGAAAGGATACCCAGTTCTATAGCAATATGAAAATGATTTTCCAGTGGAAGTTGTTGTATTTCCTCTGCATAGAGAGGTAGATTTCTCTATTGAGTTGGTACCTGGAGTAGCACCAACATCCAAGGCAACATACATGATGAGTACCCCTCAGTTAGTTGAGCTAAAATTGTATCTAAAAGAGATGCTAGACAAGGGTTACATAAGGTTGAGTGTCTCCATGGGGAGCACCTGTATTATTTGGAAAGAAGAAGGATGGAACCCTTCGATCATGAATTTATTATAGAAAATTAAAAAATTTAACCATAAAGAAGGTACCCATTGCTAAGGATTGATGATATTTTTTATTAGTTGAGGGAAGAAGTAGTGCTCTCCAATATTGACTTGAGGTCAGGATATCATCAAGTGAGGATCAAGGAGGAGGATATTCACAAGACTGCTTTTAGGGAAAGATATGCACTATGAGTTTGTAGTGGTACCCTTTGGGCTTACTAATTCCCCTACCATGTTCATGTGCTTAATAAATAGTTGTTGCATCATTATTTGGACAAGTTTTTCATTATTCATGTGGATGATATATTAGTTTACTAAAGGTTAGTAGAGGAGCATGAAAAGCATTTGGATGTAGTACTACAATTGCTGAGGGAGAACACGCTCTATGCAAAGCTCAATAAGTGTGAGTTTTTCCAGTCACACATACATTATTTTGTGAATATTGTCTCCAAATAATGGATATCAATTTATCTTGAAAGGATCAGAGCCATAATGGAGTGGCCAATGCTAAGGAATTTGAATGAGGTTAGATCATTCATGGGATTGGCATGTTATTACAAGATATTTATCGAAAAATGATGTAATATAGGCCATGATATCACATTCTTGAAGAGAAAAGGAAATAAATTTGAGTGAACAACTTAGTGTGCAACAAAATTTGAGAAATTGAAACCCTTTCTCACAAATACACTAGTGTTGGAGATTACAGATCCAGGCAAGGATTTTGTGGTGTTAAAAAATGCCTACAAAGGACTAGGTGTAGTCTTGATGCAAGAAGGGAAGGTAGTGTGATATGAATTAAGGAAATTAAATGAGCATGAGGTGAATTATGTGACACATGATCTAGAGTTGGATGCCATCATTCATGCTTTGAATATGTGGAGGCATTACCTCCTTGGTAGGAGATTTACACTTATTACAGACCATAGTGGGATCAATTATTTTTTTGAGAAACTCAACTGAACGCAAGACAAGCTAGATGGTTGGCCATACTCAATGAGTTTGAATTTGAAATCAAGTACACCAAAGGAAAGAAAAACAAAATTTTTGATGCACTTAGTAGGAGAATTCAAGTGAATCACTTGGCATATATAAGCTATTACAAAATGGATTTGGTAGAAAGGGTCAAGAATGCAACACAACATGATGAAAAATATTAGCAAATGAGAGAAAAGTTGTTACAAGGTGGTGAGGATGAGGAATATCACCTCAATAATGACGACCTAATTAGGTCAAAATCAAAATTTATGTGCCAAACAATGATGAATTAAAGAATATCATAATGAAATAGTTTCATTTCAAGCCTTATTTAGGCCATCCAGGGTACCAAAACACCCTCATGACCATTAAAATGTTATATTATTGGTGAATTTTAAAGAAATAAGTGGTTGCTTTTGTGGCTAAATGCATGGAATGTTAGCAAGTGAAGGCTGAATGCAAGCATCCAATAGGATTATTACAACCTATTCCTATACTGGAATGGAAATGGGAGGTAATTTCTATGGATTTCATTAAAATTTTGCTTAGAAAATATAGGTATCATGATGCAATTATGGTGGTGATTGATAGTCTAAGAAAAGTGGCTCGTTTTGTAGTATTCAAATCCACTAATTCTACTAGTGAAGTGGCAAAAATATTCATAAAGGATATTGTGAGACTTCATGGAATCCATAAGAAAATTATCTCAGATCGAGATGATAAGTTTACTTTAGTATTCTGGAAGGAATTTTTTGCAAGTTTGGGGACTGAGATGGCATTGAGTACAACATATCATCCAAAAAAATATGGGAATACATAGAGGAAAAATAGGATCCTTGAAGACATGTCGAGGATGTATGTAATGCATCATCTCAAGAAGTGGGAGGAGTACCTGCCACTTGTAGAGTTTGAATACAACAATGGGTACCAAGAATCCATAAAGATGAGTCCATTTGAGGCATTGTATGGGAGGATTTGTAATATTCCTATCAGATGGAATGATCTAGTGAATAGGTTCCTCATTGGTCTTGATATTCTCAAGGAAATGAAGTAGAAAATTTAGGTCATCAAGCAAAAATTGAAAGTGGCATGAGATATGTAGAAAAGCTATGCAATCCAACATAGAGTGCATAGAGAGTTCAAAGTTGGGGAACATGTTTATTTGAGAATCAAACCCAAGAAGAGTTCTTTAAATATTGGGCCATGTGCCAAGTTGGCACCATGGTATTATGGGCCTTTTGATATCCGTTAGATGATTGTACCAATGAACTATAGGTTGGCTTTACCTCCATCAGTTAAATTTCATGATGTTTCCCATGTTTCTTTGCTTCAAATATATGTACAGGATTCTAATCATGTGATTGATTGGTCTATGCTAAATGTGGAACTAGAGGGAGAGTTCCAACCATAACCATTGTGCATTCTATATTGAAGGAGCATTATTCTACAGAATTGAGCCATAGAGCAAGTCAAAGTGCAGTGGAGACACTTTGGTCTAGATGAAGCCACTTGGGATATGGATGACTCCATGAGAGAAACATATCATTTATTATTTTCTAGTTGAAGAAAATGTGTATATGATTGTAAATAATGTATAGATCTGTGTATATAAATCTCCATAAAATAATATATGTTTTATTTTTTTCCCCAGTCACGTTGCACAATGTGAGAAAAATAACATCAAGGGTGGTGTTCCCTCAAGGGAGAGGGGTCTATGGCGGCCCCAACCCAGGTTTCCTCATGAAAATGCAATGTAAATATTTTACAAAATATATTAAAAAATGTTTAGTCAAAAGGGACATGTATTCCAGAGCTGAGAAGGTGGCTTGGTTGGGATGTGTAGAGTTTCCTTGCGCAGGAAATCTGAACTATTTTCAATAGCTATTAAATGTTGGTTGGTATATGTTGTTAATAGAATAATTATGAATTTAATGGGACTGAAAGATAAAGATGAGTACCATGTTTTCTTGGAATACATGGCAAGGCAGGAAGGACATGTAAGTCAATCCCTATGCAGGAAAGAAAATAACATAGGAAAAAGAAGGGTTTCGATCTCATGGAGGGAAATATTCACTCATTCCCTGATTCAAGAAAATTCATCTATTTGAGCAACACTCAATAGAGAATAACAAGGAGAGGCTAAAGAGAAGAAAATATAGTGACAATATTTCAGTTGGTATGATTGGCATGAAAATGGCCTCTCCTTTGTGAGGAACAATGATTCTCGAGTCCCCGTAAAGCCAAAGGGTGGAGATGGTTTTTCTCTAGATTCCCTTGATGATGTGAGTGGAGGATTATGTCCTTGGATTCTTGGAGGGAGGGCCTTTGAAGAATTTCTCATTGTGATTGTTACAGGGGGTTCTGTATTCCCTAGAGTGGGTGGAACCACTGTGTTTAGGGTGGATACTTACTTCTCTAGACTCCCTTGACACTCTTGGGTGGAGGCAGTAGTCTATGAATTCGTTGTGTGTCCTTGGGTGGTGAAGTAGCATATGTATTCCATTTATGTTCTGGGTGGAGGAAGTTAGTTTATGGATTTTCTGTATATATTGATTAGTTTCCATTGGGTAGATGGAGGGTGGAGGAAATTGGCCTATGGATTCCCTTGTGCATTGTTGACTATTGAGTGGATGGTGGGTGGAGGAAGGAGGTCATATGGATTCCTTGTTTTAGCTGGCAGTTAGTGTTTTAATCCTTTGAGAAAGCCTCTCAATCTCTGGAATTCTGATTGGGGGTGAAAAATACAAGTGAGCTTGGCTACAGGTGTCTATGGTTGGGTGGAGAGTCCTTGTCCCATACTCAGTTGCCCTAAAATTACAAGATACGTTCTCTTTTTTCATTTTCTTAACTAATAATTCATGTATGTGACAGCCATTGTGCATTCTAGATTGAAGGAGTGTCATGCTCCAGAATCGGGCCATAGAGAAAGTCAAAGTGCAGTGGAGACACTTTGGTCTAGATGAACCCACTTGGGAGATGGATGACTCCATGAGAGAAACAGATCCTTTCTTATTTTCTAGTTGAAGAAAATGTGTATATGATTGTAAATAATGTATAGATCTGTGTATATAAATCTCCATAAAGCAATATATGTTTTATTTTTTTTCCCATTGTTGCACATGAGAAAAATAACAACAAGGGTGGTGTTCCCTCAAGGGAGAGGGGTTTGTGATAGCCCCAATCCGGTTTTATTCATGAAAATTCTATGTAAATATTTTACAAAATATATTAAAAAATGTTGAGTCAAAAGAGGCACGTATTCTAGAGCCGAGGATGTGGCTTGCTTGGGATGTGTAGAGTTTCCTTGTGCAGGAAATCTGAATTTTTTTCAATAGCTATTAAATGTTGGTTGGTATATGTTGTTAATAGACCAATTATCAATTTAATGGGACTGAAAGATAAGGATAAGGACCATGTTTCCTTGGAATACATGGAAAAGAAGGAAGGACATGGAAGTCAATCCCTGTGCAGGAAAGAAAATAAAAGAGGAAAAAGAAGGGTTTCGATCTCATGGAGGGAGACATTCACTCACTCCCTGATTCAAGAAAATTCATCCATTTGAGCAACACTCAACAGAGAAGAACAAGGAGAGTCTAAAGAGAAGAGAAAGTAGTGACAACAGTTTAGTTTGCATGATTGGCATGAAAATGGCCTCTCCTTTGTGAGGAACAATGCTTCTGGAGTCACTGTAAAGCCAAAGGGTGCAGATGTTTTTTCTCTAGATTCCCTTGTTGGTGTGAGTGGAGGGTTTTGTCCTTGGATTATTGGAGGGAGGACCTTTGAAGCCTTTCTCATTGTGATTGTTACAGGGGGTTATGTATTCCCCAGAGTGGGTGGAACCACTGTGTTTAGGGTGGATACTTACTTCTATGGACTCCCTTGACAGTCTTGGGTGGAGGCATTAGTCTTTGGATTCGTTGTGTGTCCTTGGGTGGAGAAGTAGCCTATGTATTCCCTTTATGTTTTGGGTGGAGGAAGTTAGTGTATGGATTCCCTATATATATTGATTAGTTTCCATTAGGTATATGGAGGGTGGATGAAATTGGCCTCTGGATTCCCTTGTGCACTATTGAATATTGAGTGGATGGTGGGCAGAGGAAGGAGGTCCTATGGATTCCTTTTTTTAGTTGGCAGTTAGTGTTTTAATCCTTTGAGAAATCCCCTCAGTCTCTGGAATCTAGATTGGGGGTGACAACTACAAGTGAGCTTGGCTACAACTGTCTATGGTTGGGTGGAGAGTCCTTGTCCCATACTCAATTGCCCTAAAAATTAAAAGATAAGTGCTCTTTTTTCATTTTCTTAACTAATAATGCATGTGACATTTTTGAAATTGAAATGGTGTTGTTAAAAAATATTTATGACTGCATTCAAACATTATGAGGATGAATGAGATATTTTGCAATTCCTTTACATGATAACAAGAATTACGTTGCATTTCTAGACTTAAACGATGAGCTGTGTGAATTTCTTGACTTTGTTGTTAATAACACACAATAGATAACATAATGTGTAAAGTGTAAAGGCGTTGAAGGATTCACGAGGATATCAACTAAATCATGGAAATAATTGACATATTCACTCCTTTCATTACATGTATAATAGTTACATTGAGACCACCTGTTTAACAGGGTATGTGGATAATGTATTGAAGGTGTTGGTTACTAGCCCTTGTTTTCGTTGTGAAGCATTGGGATATTGTTGGTTGTATCCTCCCTCCTTAATGTTCATAGGAAGGGATTTTACATAAGGGATATTTAATAGCCTATTGTGACACATGCCTTGGTGTTGGGTCTGCATCTTGAAAAGCCTAGGATATTATTACATTGGAGACGACCCATTGTGACAGGGATGTGCACATATGTTGGCTATGATTTTTTATTACAAATTGTTATGGTAATGTGTTGTTTTCAAGGATTATTTCATCCTTTAACCTTGATAACTTGTGGTATTTACATGGAAGATTCTCGAGCCTTTCATTTTCAATAGTATGCACCCTCACCTTAGGAGCACTGATGTTGATGGTTCTATGTCATTTCCAATAGCCAAATGCCTCTGAGACCCCTAATGAGTACAGTATTTCTTGTAAAGTCATTGAGAACCATTAGGTGTTCCTTGGTGTGTGGTAGGAGAGTTAAATGCCCTTCATAAGTTCACTGCAAGTCCTAACTCAAGGGAAGCTAAAGTATTAACAATGCAAACATGCTTGGAATTTCTTGTCCCAAAACGTGGAATCCCCAGATCTATATCACAATCTTAGGAGGGGTAGTACTAGTAAGCACATTAGCAATCCATGGTGGTCCTGGCGGAAAAATGGCATAGATCCAATTGGTCGCAAAGGAACTATGACAAAGCCATAAATAAAACCATGCTTGGAGGGAAAATTTTTCTTAGAGAAGCATGTGACAGAGCGAGGTAGAGGTTTAAACTTATAGTTGAAGAAAATAACCCTTAGCCTTCAATATGAGGAAAACCTAGTTGTGGTGGCCGAGGATTGGATGTCCATATTTCACCTCATTTCTATTGGGCGAAGAAGGAGTGATGTGGCATGAAGCTTCTATATTGGAGGTTTATTTTTTCATCTGGGCTCATAGCGTAGAGGAGGGGAGAATTCCATTGTCTAAAGCGGATCCCGTCCGAAAACTCATCCCTGAGGCCAAAATATTGTAAGTTTTAAAAGGGGAAACTGCAATCAGGCACGAGATGGCATGAGGCTAGGATAGGTGCAGAGGGGGCCCAAGGGACAACTCAACCCATGAGGTTTTCCCGATAGTTGATTTGAAATACAAAGAGGAAGGATTAAGATGATTAGGTGCAGGATGTTGTGACACTGTTATAATGTGGGCCAATTGGGAGAAAGGGCCATTCGAAGGAGTGGCCCATTCATCGATGTAAAATCGAAGGGTCACCCTTGGAAGCCCCAAAAGTGCATGTTACAGGAGCATTGGAGTGTTGGGATCAGGATGATATGTCCCAGAGGTGCTACCTTAGAGGCACAAAGGGTGAAAGGAAATGTAGGTGTTAAGATGAAACATGCGAGATGGCATAAGTTGAGTTGTATTGGTAGAATGTGGACTGAAAATATTTCCATTAGTAGAGAGGAAGTTCCACCTGACAGGATAGCTCGATGTAATGACCTCGGAAGAAAAAATGGGTGCAACAAAGGAGGACGTCGGGACAAAGGGATAAGGATGACTTGACACAGGTTGCAGTGGAAATCGAAAGTTGGAGCGGTATACCAATGGGAAGAGGAGGTTGTGCAGTCACACCATACACGAAAGCCTAGTAATGAGGCACCTACCGATAACAAGGGAGCATGCCAAGGAATCGATGGGATGGGGAAAAAGAGATGACATGTACCATAGGTTCTCATTTTGGAGGTATAAGGGGGAGAAACAGACAAGAATGCTGGGAAGAAAGCATTGGGGTGTCATGGAAAGTTATGATTGGCCCGAGGTTAATGTATGGTTGGACCCTCTGGATGGACGTGTGTGACATATATTATGCCTGGATATGGTAATAAGCCTTCGAGGAATAGTCAATTGCACACACAAACACACACACACACACATATATATGTTGCGGTCATGAGCCCTGGTTATAGGGTTCTGAGAGAATGGAAAATTAAATTAACAACCTAAACCCGTTTGGAAGGAGAAGAGGTAAGAAAATGAATTTAGAGGAAAAAAATAAATAAATAATATCCCATTCCTCTAAATTTACCTGAGGAGTTGGGTAAGAAGGTAGCCACCCCACTGGTAAGCAAGTGGGTTGGTGTTGTTACAACGATGAACACAAGATATAGGATCCAAGCTAGGGAAAAACCCCACAAAGGGGGAAAACCCAACAAATATTCTCTTCTTAGAGAATCAGATCAAAGTTAGAAATCCAGGACCCAAAAACCAAGACCAAGACCATCCACAAGACCCAAGTCAACCCTCCTTCAAGCCTTCCTTAACCAAGTCAATTCCAATCAAGTCAACGAAGGTCAAAGATTGTTCCATTCAAAATTTTGGACCTGAAAATTCACAAAGTTTCCCTAACACCTTCACAGAATCATAATTTAATCTCTGAAGCTCACAAAGTTTCCATATTACTTTGTATGTGTGAGAAGAGATAGATAAAATTTCAATTTTTCTTCCTTCTAGACCTTCTCTCTCTCTCCTTTGATTCTTTCTCTTTATTCTTTTAATTTCACTTTCCTTTTTTTCTCTTTCTTGCATTTAAATCGAAGTTTCCAAATGATGAATGAATGTGGTTGAACTAATCTCTATATATACACATACAGGAGGTCAAATTGTCCCTTCTAGAGCCAACTTGTCTAGGTAGGGCCAACTTGGTCTCGTGGGAACACAATTGACTATTTTGGAATCAAATAAAATACTTTTTATCCTTTCTTTCAAAAGTGAAAATAGGAATTGACTCACGTACAATAGTCTGTCTTATGATAAATATTATCTTGACTCGATAAACCATAGAAGCATGAAGAACATGTTTCAATAATGAAATAATAATAATAGTCTTTTTTCTTTCTTCTTTTGATTTTACATGAAATATACAATGGAATAAGTATAATGATTTTTATGAAGATAGAACCTAGTTGCGTTTTCCAACACAACTTACTACCAGGAATGAGGGAAATGAGGGTGTATTCAGGTGCAAGTAATGGTGGAAATTTTTGTTGCACAGTTTCGAGAGCTTACTCCTCAACCTATCTAATAGGAGCTTTCTTCAATGGAAAAATAATTGTATAATCAAAGACGTACCCTCAAAAACATAGAAGTACTCACATAAGTTGTAGATCAGGTTCATGATATTGGGCACACATGGAGGTGATATAATCAATACATCTACATGGTGGACGTGTATTGGCACCTCAAGTTCCTTCTTGGTAGGGTATTGGTGGACAAAAAATGAAAGCAAGAAGGACGTCCTTCTCTCTTTGGATCACGTGAAATAACAAATGATAGCTTTGGATTATTGGTAAGGGCACATTGACAAAAATATGGACATTCCTCCCGATTATGGTTTCTCTTTAGGAAGCAACAAGGAGCCCATACCTATTGAAGACACATATTCAAATAATTCCAACTAATTTGACTCTTCATCTCTTGTTCTTAGTTTTATATGTTTCAGTCCTAGATTTCTTAATATTTTAAGGACCTAGGAGGTGTTTCATTTAGAATATGTATTTTTGGGTTTTGTTTATCTTTGCAAACTCTTGTCTTTTTCTCTTTTGGAAAGATTGAAATTTTGAGTAGATCATTGTTGGCCCTCATTTTTTATCCTATTTTGTTTAATTAAATACACTTGATTTCCATGCTATCCATCCATATACCATCCATATTCACTCTATTTTGACCAATTAATGCATATCCAAGTATATAAATTAAGTTTTGCAATTTTTAGAAGTTTTTACAAAAATTGAATTTTAAGTGTATTTTTGGATCAGACCAGAAATTCCCGTAATGGCTTCATTGATGTCATACTTGTAGGACACCTGGGATAGGGCTAAATACATTTCTAAAAATATTGGGAACTAATATTTGATATACACCTATTGGTTCGGTCAAACCGAGCTTAAACATGCCTGGTCAAAGGCGATCAAATAGGACCTATTTTTATGGAAATCCCTAGGAAATAGATCATATTTATCATTTTATGGTATTTTCCATATTTTGAGAAATTAGATAGATGATATTGACCAGAATAGATAGGATAATGATAGACATGGCTTTAGGAGAAATTTTATATGAATTTGTTTCATATTTCTCTATTTAAGCCTAAGACATTGAAGACATTCATAGGTAGAAATTATGTAACTTAACTTTGATAATTCTGAGACTTTGGAGAGTTAATTGAAAGACTTGTTCTATCTCATTTGATACTATTATATGGTGAATTATTGAATAAATTTTTAGTAGCTAAAAGCACTTTCAGTGTGTGAGGCAAGGGTGGAGGGCCCCCACACCGAGCTAAGTACACTTTCTAGTTATTTGTAGTTGCAATTTCTGAAATAGTTTGTTTTATGCCTAATTTGTTAATTGGGTATATGCTGATGTTTTATGAGTACTGATGAATATAATTCTCATTCTTATTCTACATATGAAAGGACAATCCAATGTTTAAGTTAAACATTCTTTCTATCTGATTAATATCTAGAGCTAGAATTCATCTTTTCCTGCTTGTTAATGCTTTTCTGAATTCCTCTTTTCTAACAATAGTATTATTGATGGATGAATCTGTGATGAAGGACAACCAAGATCTCTTTATCTAAGAGCCTCTTCAGTTATTGTTTCATGAATCTTGATTTATTGCTCAATTAGTGGTTTTGGTTTCTAACTCATGAAGTAATTTTGCAAGAGAAGGACAAACAAGTCTCTTAAGTTAGGATATTCTTTTGTTGTTGATTACATAATTGAATTTAGAAGTTATTTATTTTAGATTTATATTTGCAATATGCATTTCATTAATCATTGATAAATCATCTTCTAATTTGATCATAACTTAAACCCATATACTTTGGGAATGCTTCTAAGTCCTACTAGCACGGATTGATAATAAATAATTGTGTTTGTTTACCCGTTAAAAAACCCAACATTTTGGCACCATTGTCGGGGAAGCATACTTCAACATAGTCAATTAGGAAGATAAAAAATAAAAAATAAAAAATAAAAATAAAAACACAACAAAAACTATAAACTTAGTTTTTCTTTTAGTTATGTTTCTTTATGCCTAGAGATAGAGATTAGAAGGGTAGATTCATTAAACAAAATCCCCAACAAAAAAATAACTAAATAACTACAAAATCCATTTTCCCAACAAGATCTCCAAAAGATGATGTTAAAGAAGTCATTTAGCGAAGGAGGGTATGCCACTACAAGGATCTTCTTAAATCCTTGTCCACAATTTAGAGTGATCACTAGGGATGAATCTTCATTTTAGAAATTAGAAGAGGAACAAAGCATCCATGAAGAGGATCCATAAGAAGAAAAATTAGAATATTGTTATAGTTATCTTTGTAAGGAGATGAATGAGTCATGGTTCACATGCGATGAAGATAGAACATTAGAACCCAAAATTGAAGAATTTCTAGCATGTATATCACAAGATCCCTTGTGCATTCAAGATTTTGAACAAGTGTTACACAAAAAACTTTGTGATATGACAACTAAGGAGAGCCAAGAAAACACAGAACATCTTAAAACTTGGTTTCAGATAGTCATGAGGCCACAACACCACTCCATTATTCAACATCCTTTAGCATCAAATCTTTATGATCAACTAGTTTTTCATGTCCAAGCATTCATTAAAGTATATTTTTCAAACTTGGATGTGAGTTTACTTACGATCTTGTTATGGAAATGGATGCATTGGAAATTCTCTTATACTTGAGGGAATGACCTATTTTTATACAATAGAGTAGGTAAATAGAATAAAATAAATAAATGGGTGGAATGAGTTCACAATAAGGCTTTTTCTCATAAAAAATTCTTCACATCATCATTCAATACTCATTTGAAAGGATTTCATGACAAAATGCACTAAGGACAATCCTATTATGGGGGAACCATAAAGGATGATTTTTAAGAGTGCGTTTTTAAACAAGGTATCTCTTGAAATCTAGTTTTTAAATCCATTTTGAAAATTTCTATTTGGATCACAAATAAATTTTTTATCAAAATAAACACTAGATTTCAAAAAAAAAATTAAGGACAGAGTTAGTACAAAATTTATTTTAGGGTTCTAATGGAAACATTTTTACATGATATTCATAGGGAAGATAGCCCTTGGAATATAGTTTCCATATAAATTTTAATCAGCTCAATCCGACATCATATGAAAAATCTATGCTCAAAATACTAAATGCTTGTCGAAAAATCTGCATGATGACAATTCTAGTTCTTAACTGTTCATTGGCATATTTCACATATTAAATCATATTCTTTTCAAACCTGTTTCTGAGGGAGATAAATATTTAATTCTAGTTTATGAAACAATTTGAATCATCTTATTTGGAGGCCAGGTGAAAAATTTATTCCACATTTAGTGACTGCATGTCTTAAAAACAACATAATCAAACTCTGCCTCCTATGTCTATTCATCACCAATTTTGTGATATCAAACCTATTGATTTTAAAAACTTGTTTCTACTGGAAAGAAAAAAAATTATATAATTTAATATCCAAGTGGAATCACATCAATCCAATATTTAATGAAAAATTCACACTCCAAACAATCACTGTTGGTCAAGTCAAAAATTCACAGGAAGCTCTATCAAGCATGGTACTTCTCATCATTTTTAGCATATCATTTTAAACCATTTTGAAAACCTCTTTATGCTAGAGGTATCCGTATGAATTAACTTCAACTTGGCTTTGGAATCACTCTAATTTGACATAAAATGAATATTTTGTGAACAAAATACCGCTAGGAGGTCTGGGTTGGCCACCATTCCTCAAGGGGTAAACAAATGCATTTTCTTTGTATATCACCTTTGGACTTGTTTTCAAGCATTTCTTGTAATTATTTTACATATTCCTTAGAAGAAGAGAGACTATACACCTCTCTTCCTCCATCATCTAATATTGTATTGCAGGCAGATGCTATGTTTTTGCGGGTCATAAGAAGATTTAAGAGGTGAACTCCATGGACAAAGGACTTTTCAAAGTAAAAAAAATAAAAAAATGATATTTTAGAATATGAATACAAATGTTCAAGTCAAAGAAAAGTGGAATTCACAATATGTTGAGTTCATCTAATGAAACTCAAAACTCATGAAGCTTGCTTTCAGTTCCTTACCAACAACACCAGCAACCCTACAAGATTATCAAGATCGAGGCAAAATACATGAAGATAATAATAAGAAGAAGAAGTCAAGTTTTACCATGAAAAGCCACATCCATTGTCAAATAAGCCTTTCATAACCCATATTTTTCATGATTTCATTCATCTACCATATCGTATGTTAAGTTCCACAATCATGCATGTTGAAATACATGCCTATTTTCATCTATCTATCCATCTACTCTTAGATGATGACTTCAAACTATCTTACTTTCATAAGAATTACATACTTTCCAACTCCATTATACCCCACCTCCATCCACAAAAGAAAAAATAAAAAGATAAAAAGATAAAAAATAATAAAATAGTTTGGTTGTGAAAATCCAGGAAACTTGAACAATACAAACTCGAATTCATATCGGAAAACCAACTTGTTTGGCCAATATGAATTCTATTTTTTTTTTTTTTTTTTTTTTTTTTTTTACTTCAGTATAATTTTGCAGATCTAATCCTCCAGGACATGCAAGACTTGAGGACAATTCTTAACATCAGCAAGGGGGAAGCTTGTAATAAAACTATGTAAATTGTTTGAGCAACTAAATTGAAGAAGGAACCTAAATTAAAAGTACAAAGGGACCTAATACATCATTGAAAATATTGTGCAGAAGGGACCTGAGATATCATTGATAATATTATGCAAAAGGGACCTGTATCAAATTTGACAAAAGCAACTTGAAACATTGCTGAAAATTATATGTCAGAAGGGACCTGAACCATTATTCGTAATATCACTGCAGAAGGGACCTGAACTACATCAACATTCAAGCCTGAAGAAGATGTCAGAAGGGACCTAAAACATCAAAAACTGCAGAAGGGACCTAGACAACATCAATCAATAATCATATGTGAAAACATGAAGCAGAAATAAGTCTCTACATTTCAATATATTCTGAAGAGCCATCGTTATGATAATAAAGACATTATCGACCATCATTTGACCGAAGGACATCATTGACATTAAACAATTTATGGGAGTACAAGTATATTAAGTGAAATTTTTTCTCTTAAAATTTTGTTTTTTCTAAAATGTTCTAGAGGTTGTTAAGACTAATTTAGTGCTTGATATGCATATCCTACCTACATTTCACTACCTTCATATTCCTATCCCTATTAATTATTATACCCATTATATTTTTATCCATATTCATTATCCTACCCATTTAACTATCATTCCATATACCATATTTCATTCCATATTCCATATACCATAGTACATCAACCCTAATTTTCTTAAACATAAGGATAAAAAATGAAAGGCTCAAATATTAAACTCTTGTTCGACCTACAAAAATAAACAAAGGTTAATGTCGTAATAAAATTTTTATTTTAAATGACCTATTGTATGGTCATTTTAAAACAAATTAAATACATAAGAGATAAAATGACAAAGTCTAAATTATGAGTGTTAAGCATGATTCTAAAATGCCTAAGGTATATGGCTAAAGATATATGCAAAGAATTACAATGAAAAACATGCCCCAAAAAAAATGAAAAAGGAAGTAATGGGCATATAATACAAAGTGGGCATGAAATATAATGAAAGGCATGTATGAAGTAGCCATGATAAAAAATATGATGCTGTAGTGACAAGACAGGCCTATACACCATGTAATCTAAAGGACGTAGCCACGGGGAGGATGCAGTCATGGTAGGTACAATGAGCATTGAGTTGGCATAATTGAACCAGTCAAACAAAGTCAAATGCTCTGAAAAACAATTACAGTGCTCTGTATTATGTTTTTTTTTCATAGTCACCCCTACATTACATATTTCTTTCAAACAACTCAAAGTAAGCTGAGGAAAGATATTTCAACGTTGTGTATAGTCAAAACCTTCTGAGAGAAACCGAAATTGAGAGAAACACAGAGCACAGTGCTGAAGAAGAAATGTGGAAATAAGTAGGGAAGTTGAACATTGGTTTTAACGCAGAGTTAAAAACCAAGTTCCTTGTGCACCAAGTGGACCAAAACACTTCAACAAATTCCAGGGATCACACAAAGGAGCCAGGTAAGGAAATTGATTTCGATTCCAGATTTTTCTGAAGTTGAGTAGATTACGTGGTTGATAGAAATCGGGATTGTGTTCAGTGGTGTCAAACGAAGTGTTAGTTATAAGATGAACCTCTGTTGTTATTTAAAACAACACTACCACTTCTATAAATTTATATGCCTTCATTCAAAATGAATTTCCACTTGTAAAAAAAAATTCTCGAAAAAAAAAAATTCAACTGGAGCTCTAATTAATTTTTATTATGAAACTCAAAGTCATCTCCGAAAATTAGGTACCTCATTTATAACTTCAAAATCTCTCCATAAAAATTCGAATTGTGAAATCATGAACATGATTTATAAAACAATATTTCCATATGTCATGAAGCATATTCTTGAGAATTTTTATGCACAATAAATATGCTTGGAAAGGGTTTCGAAGAGGGAAATAAAGCATGAGCTTGTGACCATTGCAAAACAAGTGTTTCTTCCACACAGTAATTTTTTTTTGAGGCAGCAAACTCGTTTTTCATCAAAACAGAGTGTTTCTTTTCATCAAAGCAGATAATTATTTTTTCATTAAAACAAAGATCAATCTCATGTACATGTTGTTCCAGTTTTTGCACCATACTATGCGCCATTGGAAGATAAAGGATCTTATATGAAACTGATGTGGTAGATCTCCCATCTGCACCTGATGTTGCAACTACTTGGTGAAAGAGGATGAAGCTGCTATAGAAAACGACAATACTGGCTTGCTTGTGCCAGAAGGTATGATTAACGCTGAATTTGAAAGGGAACTTATTCTTAGAGCAAGTAGTGAACCTGTAGCATCATTTTTTTTATTTTTTTAAATCGATTTATTCAAAGCCTTGTAAGAGAAATTTTTATTTCCAAAATTCGATTTTATTTATTATTATTATTATTTTTTAATTTTTTTTTTCTAAAAAGGGAAAAGAAGGTTGATTATTATTTTTCCAATATAGATTTTGAGGAGGATTATACAACTAAGCAAAATTGTAATCACCTTGTGGGTTATTTTCATTCCTATGTCCAAAATCAATTTCTCAAAGGCAATAAATGAATGGTTCTCTTGTATACAATGTATTTCCAAATTCGATTTCTCTAGGTTATTTTTTTCCAAATCCAGTTTCTCCAGGATAGAGAAAATTTTATTAAATCAATTTCGACTTTGAAGGACAGAGAGCAGTATTTTCCAAAATCAATTTTTAAAGAAACAAAAAGGATTGTTTGTTTCATAATTTGAGGATCTCTAAAGGCAAAGAAAGATTTGATTTGCAAGTATGGTGTTGACTATAAGCAGAGAAGGACTAAAAACAAACTTGAAAGTGTCCAGAACTCAGAAAGAGTTTTGACAGAGTATCTTCCAAAAAGGGTATTTTCAAATCCAAACTCAAAATATTTTTCCTTTCTCTCATTGCAAAAAGTATTCAAAAGTCCAGATCAAGTCTTGAAACCAAAAGGAATAAAGACACCCAGATTTCGCCATGGGAAGTAGGATTAAACCAAATGGGTTTCAATTGGAAAACTAGAGCAGAGAAACAATGAAAATACTCTACCAAGAAGGGCTATTGGAATTGCTAAGAAATTTTAATGGGCACAGTGGAAAAGTAACAAAGGAATTTATAACTAACTTTAACAATGAGAAAACTAAAGTAGGAGATATTTTTGTTCCTATTACTCCAGATTACATTTCCCAAGCCAAAAATTTTCCACTCACAAGAAGAAGCTACAGGTATAGGTACATCAGTAGGGCAGTCATCATATAGAAGCAGAAAGTCAAGGAGACAGAGGCAAGCATGAGGACATGCTTGAGAGTAAGCAAGGGGGATATGTTGGCCCTCATTTTTTATCCTATTTTGTTTAATTAAATACACTTTATTTACATGCTATCCATCCATATACCATCCATATTCACTCTATTTTGACCAATTATTTCATATTCAGGTATATAAATTAAGTTTTGCGATTTTTAGAAGTTTTTACAAAAATTGAATTTTGAGTGTATTTTTGGATCAGACCAGAAATTCCCGTAATGGATTCATTAATGTCATACTTTCAAGACACCTGGGCCCGAGCTGAATAAATTTCTAGAAAGCTTGGGAACTAATATTGGATGTACACCTATTGGTTTGGTCAAACCGAGCTTAAATAGGCCCGATCAAAGGCGGTCAAACATGACTTGTTTACTATGGAAATCCATAGGAAATAGGTCAAATTTAGCATTTTATGGGCTTTTCCAGATTTTGAGAGATTAGATGGATGAGCTCGAGTAGAATAGATAGGATAAGAATAGACGTGGCTATAGGAGAAATTTTAAATGATTTTGTTTCATATTTCTCTATTTAAGCCTAAGACATTGAAGGCATTCATGGGTAGAAATTGTGTAACTTAACTTTGATATTTCTGAGACTTTGGAGAGTTAATTGAAAGACTTGTTCTATCTCATTTGTTTCTATTATATGGTGAATTCTTGACTGATTTTTTAGTACTGAAATCACTTTTAGTGTGCGAGGCAAGGGTGGAGGGCCCCCACACCTATCTAAGTACACTTTCTAGTTATTTGTAGTTGTAGTTTCTGAACTAGTTTGTTTTAAGCTTAATTTTTTAATTAGATATATGTTGATGTTTTATGAGTAATGATGAATCTAATTCTCATTCTTATCCTGCATATGAAAGTACAATCCAATGTTTAAGTTAAACATTCTTTCTATCTGATTAAGATCTAGAGCTAGAATTCATCTTTTCCTGCTTTTTAATGCTTTTCTGAATTCCTGTTTTCTAACAATAGTATTATTGATGGATGAATCTGTGATGAAGAAAAACCAGGATATCTTTATTTAAGAGCCTCTTCAGTTATTTTTTCATGCATATTGATCTGTTTCTCAATTAGTGGTTTTGGTTTCTAACTCATGAAGTATTTTTGCAAGAGAAGGACAAGCAAGTCTCTTAAGTTAGGAGATTCTTCTACTACTGATTACATAATTGAATTTAGAAATTATTTAGTTTATATTTATATTTGCAATATGAATTTCCTTAATCATTAATAAATCATCTTCTAATTTGATCATAGCTAAAACCCATATACTTTGGGGATGCTTCTAAGTCCTACTAGCCCGGATTGATAATACATACTTGTGTTTGTTTACCCGTTAAACAACCCAACAATCATCAAGTTTTCCAAGAGACTGACCATGTTATAATTCAAGGACTTATAATATACTCCTTAGTTTTAAGGTAATACAAATCATTCACTTCACCAAAAACAAAATAAAGGTTATCTTAAGGAAATTTGTTTCCTTAAATTTTATTTTTTCTTCTTTTAATATCCTTTCTTAAATATAATTAAACATAAATATGGTCCCCTCTATAAATGAGAATGCATGTTTAAAATACTTAATTTTGTAGCTTAAAATTCTTTTAATTTTGTTTGAATTCTTATTTAAAGTTTTTTATTTGAAAAACTAAAATCTCTTCAGTATTTGAAGGGAATCTAAATTAAAAAAAAAAAAAAAGCGAAGAGTTTCCCCCTCTAGCTACTAAAATATTTCATCTAACCTAAAATGCAAACATTTCCTCCATAGGATGCCTTGGAACTATTCCCTAGCCAAGGAAAACCTAAGAAACAACAATGACAACCTCCTTGGGGGTGTAATAAGGGTTGAAGGACCCTTTAGTGTTAATAATAGTGTAAATATAGTAGCCATTAGACATAATATGGATTGTTTCTAATATGTTTGTTGCTATTAAATAAGTCTCATTAGATAGTTAGCTTTTAGTTATAATTAAATTTTCTAGCTATATGAAAATAAGGATGATGATGTAGTATTTGGGGGCTTGTAATTAAATGAAAACAATAGAATTTAAAAAATAATACAAAATATATAATTGCATTAAATACTGCATTCCACACACAACCAATTCATTAGAGGAATTTTAGATTAAAAGTGTCCATGAAATTTTCACATAATTTCCATGTCATAATATGTAAACCAATCGAAATCCTTTAAATGTAGAAAGAGGTACATGTAAATTTTTTGGAGGGAAAAGAAGAAAAAAATACCTTTTGTTAATTGTATTTTTGGCTTATCTCCTTATAGGTTTACTCAAATTTCAAGTGTAGACATGTGTTGGATACAAAGTTAAATTCTGCATCCAACGAGTACCCATCGTGCAAACTTTCGAGAAGACCCACGTTGATAAAAAAAAAAAGAAAGACACATTAAAAAAACCTGTTGAACATGTTTTTTTAATGTATCTACATTTTTTATCAATATGAGTCTTTTCAATTGTATGCATGATGGACACTTGAAATATGAGTAAACGTATAAGGAGATAAGCCAAAAATACAATTAAAAAAATAGTGTTCTTCTTTTCCCTCTAAAATTCATAACTTTTATTTTTTATTTTAACTATTATTTTATTATTTTTCCTTAAGAGACCACTTTTAGGCTGAAATTTCTTCTAATGATCCAATTAAAATGCATTACAATTTATAACAAAAGAATTCAATAACAATATCTACAAGTGTATTTAGTTGATAATAATTCTCTCGAGTCTTATTACATTTACATATCAACTAACATGGTCTTTATATCAAACACAACCAACGAATATATAAATCCCAAACCGAGGAGAACCAATAAGCCCATAATACATTATTTCTGAAATATTTTAGCTCTAAATCCATGACTATTCAATTCCCAAGTCTTTTCATTTGTTTGGGAAACCCAAAAATTCATTCAAGTAATACACAGTTTATAATCATATCCTTAATTTTTACATACAACATGATATTGTGGGTTGCATATTTGAAATCAAATTAAAAAATAAGCATATGGAAGGAAATTTAGATTTATGTCACTCTCTATGTTTTCCCTAAAAAAAATCATTAAAATCGATATATTTTGATTAAATTTGGCAAGAAAACAAATAGAGGATACAACATATAAAAATATTAGATTGTAACTCCATGTATTAACTGCATGCAAGTCAAAATAATTCCTATGCTTGGCTCAAGACTTGTATAATATTTAAACCCAATAATTTTAATGAAGTTTTTAAGGAAGGTAGATAAAATGGTTATCATAATATATCCAAATTTCATATCTTAAATCAAAGATATGAGAGCGTGTTGATTGAAATTTGAGCATGTGACGTCATTGAAAATCACAAAAAATATAAAATAAAACCAAAAAAAAATTGAAAATATGTTTGGTTGTACAATATTTCTCAAACCTTGAGGATTTTTTTGCATTAAACTTCCCTAGTTGGAATTTATGAATCAACAACTACCAATTGTATGAACTTTTTCTTCCTTCTTCTCTTCATTCATCTCCTCTATATTCTTCAACTATAGACAACACATCATTTTTACAACATATTGCAAATGAAACAATAATGATGCTTATTATATTCAAATTCTCATGTCCAATAAGGCTTACTAACTACCCATCCTCCCTCTAATGTTCAACCATCACTGCTTCATGTCCAAACTTTCAAATACCTTTTTTGGCCATACCATCTCTACTACTATCTATTTTACCATCAACATGTCTCATTGCTCACTATTAACCTTCATAGAGAAGAAATATTCAACTTCTTCTTCTATACATTCTTTCTTGGCATTTTACTTTTTGGTTGTCATCTCCATAACCATCATCTTAATTTATTTTGCTGCAATATCTTCAACCTCTATTTTTCTTTCATCTAGTTTGCATATTCACTACTTCCAAACATCAACATAAGCCTCTATTGTACCTTGGGTTATCTATGATATTATACAAGTAAATTTTCTTTTCCTTCTTCTTGTACAATACTAGATAAATATGTGTGAACAAACTCCTCTTCCCTTAAGGACTTCTTATGAAAACATATCATAATTCTTCTCTGTGCACTTTCCTTAAACATAGAAAATAATTTAAAACTCATATCACCTTCCAAAAACTAATAACTACTTTTCACTTCATCAAAATATACCTTTTTCTAATACATCCAAGCAATACATGACAAGCATCCATAGCAAAATCATCAAAAATTACTTGGTCGGACCAAGTTGGTCCTAATAATCTTCTAACTAAAAATTGAATAGGAATTGTTCTAAAGCAATAATATGATGACCTTTCTACAAACATGAAACCCTAAGGAATAGGACGTGGAATTCATTTCAACTTCAATTTCTCTATTATTTTTGTTAAAATTAAATTTTGATTACTTCCATCATCAGTAATAAGGTTACAACACTTAAATTAGATCTTTCATTTTGTATTCAAAATTCTCTTCCCTTGTGTCGATTTTTCAACAATCTTCTTCTCTATCTTGAGTAATACTCTTCTAACATATGTTTCTCACCTTGTTCATGATACATTTCTAACATGTTATTACCAACCACTAAATAATCTTCTACCTAGGCTACACGTTCGTTTATATCACTCATTTTTTCATCATTTTGATGTCCCAATCTATCTACTATGTTATCTTCTTCTGCTCTACATTTGTAACATGTGATCATGCATTAGCCCTTTCCTTTAGTAGCATATGCATGTCCATTGAAACATTTATTGCTACCTACTTCATATTCATCTCTTATATCTGCTTGATCTCTTCCAATGTTTTATCTTCCTCTTCCTCTAATTGATCCTTTGCTTCTAACATTCTATTTCCTTCTATATAATTTCCCTTACACCTATAAAGCACTCTGAAATGACTCTTCAACATTAGAAAGCATTGAATGATAAGTTCATTTTTTCATCTTAAATTTCAAAACATTTACATATATTTCCCTTAATTCTTTACATTCATCCAATTCAAAATCAATTCTCAATCTACAAAAAGTATTCAATGTATTTTCTAACATTCAAGTCATTTTGCGTCAAATATTGGACTTGTCTAAATAAATTATGTTGGTAGTTTGTGGGTAAGAAATTTTCATTTATTTTTCTTACCATAATTATCCTTGTTCTTTCCCACTCTAAATTTCTAAACATAATCCCTCCATAATAGAACTTATCAATTATATAACATCAAACTTTTTCCTATATGGATCCTCTACATTCTCAATATCGAAGGTACATTTCTATTTTATAAATCCAATCAATCAATACATTAGTGTTTAAGTTATCATCAAAACAAGGTAGTTTTATTCAAGTTGATGCAATAACCAAAAGCTTGCAATCAAAGTCACACAACACAAAATTAGTAATTGCATTAAATGCTAATAGATAGTGCATACATAGTTCATTATCTATATAAAAACACAATATAATTTTTAGTGAAGACATTCAACAACAATATCTACAAATTTATTGAGTTAATGTGTAATACTCTCAATTTTTATTATGATTACATGGTCACTAACAAGGTTTTTGGACCACACAACCAATAATTACTAAAAATTCATACCAAAGACAATGAAAATACCCCTATTACATTAACATCCCATATATGTATGATATGTGACCATTCTTTTTTAGTTTCTAGGTATTTTCATTTATTTCTATAATTGAAGCATTTATTCAATTAATACATGATTAAAAAATTCCATCTTAGCTTCAAAATGTGACTTATGATTTATGATTTGAATATTCTAATTCATATCAAAAAAATAAACACAAAAAAGTGTGAGTTTTTTTGTCATACTTTTTTAAATCTTAGACACACCCCTTAAAGTCCATATATTATGATGAAATTTGGTAAGAAGATAAAGGAGGATTTCCTCTACAACATATAAAATTTATATTTTAACTACAATTGCTGAATGCATGCCAGTCAAAATAATAAACCCTCCTTTCAACATATACATTGAAACTCTTGTACATTGACTCAGGGCATGTATATAATACTTAAACTCAATATTAATTTATGAGAATGTTAGGGAAGGTAGGAGAAGGTGTCCTATATAAAATATACCGATTTTCAACCTTTAATACAAGATGTAAGAGCGCACTGATAAAAAATATTGTACCCTAAGTAAAGAACATGTTATATGAAATAAAGAGGAATTTATATCTAATTCTTGAATACATTGTTTGTGCCTCAATTTTAAGGGTTAAGGATCATGATAGTTCTTGAACCACTCTCCTCAAATATTATTTATTACTTTTCTCAATATGGATAGTTATTATTTATTATTATTTTGGGTTATATTTATATTACTCACAATATAAGTTTTCCCTTGCATCTTTAATGCATTTTAACATTCTAACTAGAGAAAAAAATTCATCTCATTACTTGTTGCATATAACTAGAGACAAACGACACTTTCGTATTCAAATTCCCACTTTATTATGAGATCCTTAGTTATTCCTACTAATTTTTCAAGGTCTCTTAAGGATTTGTTTTAGCCTTAATTCATTATCAAGACTATGATGCATGACCCTTTTTTCTCAGAGAAAAATTAACAAATAATTCTTCCTTCATAAAGAAGCAATGCATATCTCATAATATACTTTTAAGCTCCTCCTACTAGGAAGGACGTTGCACTTCAAATAACCACACGACCCTCAAATTCAATACTTTCAAACTTATGTTATTATCCTTACGCCTTAGAAATTATACAAATACAATAATTATAGTCCTTTTCAAGGGGTAGATCTCCTTTTACAATGAATACAATGTACAAGGAAATATTTTATTATTCTAAGACTAGCTCTCTTTAGTATATAATATAAGAGACAAGGGGTGAAATTCTAATGAAATGTAACCATGAGGGGTTTTATCCTACACAACAATATAAAAATGAAAATGTAATCACTTCCTTATCTAGGGCTTAATAATGGGTTTTAGGATTAGGATGGGGCTTGTATAAGGCTTAACATGACCCTCTTCTTCAAACAAGTGTTTTCCTCAACACTTGACTAACTACTAGTGATTCTGCAATAATAAGTCATCTTCTCATGTCCTCTCTTCCATTGGTAGGTTCTTCTATTTGAATAGGTATTCTACAATTTCTAGGTTACTTGGCTGTTTAATCATTATTTCAAGGATTGTCTCTACCTCGAGTATGATTTCCCCTTCATTTATATCTAGTAACCTTCCCAACTGCAAATGAATAACATGGTTGTGATCTCAATTAGGTGGAAAACCCTTAGGCATTTATACAAATACCTTGGAATTATTTCTAACAAAATTATGGAGGTCCCCTAACATAAATGATACTTACATTTGAACTTTTAGTGAATTGTTCCATTCCCTAGTTCCCCCTTTTTGAGTGAATTTTTCATTCCATTAAAGCTTATCACTTTAGAGGGTTTCACTTGGATACCTCTAAGCTCAATTTCCTTTCCTTTTGAGGTAAATATTATGAAGAGGTACTAAAAATTAAAGATCATTGTTCCTAATGATAGTAACAATTTGACCCCCTAATACAACATCAACACTACCATTTGTATTACAATCATAGAACTATCCAACAAATTCTACCCCATATTGAGCTTAATATTATGCAACTTTCCTAAACAATTTATGGCGCCTCCATCTACAATAATTACTCAAAACTCTAGTGCTGGATATATGAAGCAATTGGGAAGTTTCATTAATTTGTAATTGATGAAGTTATAGATACTTCCTGAATCAATCAACATTGTTACCTTTTTAATTTTGATATATCCTTCTATATTGAGGGTTTGTGGAGTATTAATGCTAACCAATGCATGACCTGGTATTGTTGGAGTAGTCTATTCTAGCTCTAGATCTTGTGATTGTTCCAATTCTTAATTTTCATCCTCTTTAAAGTCTATCTAGAATAATTTATTCTCACTTAATTTATGCCTCTTATTGTACTTGTTGTCACATTTGAAAATAGTCCCTTTGCGCTTCTTTCATCCATTTCTTGAGGAGTTAGATTTGTTGGTTTAGGAAAGGGAGCATGATCTTCACTATAGTTATTTATGACCGATTTTCTAGTGGCCATATTTTCTTTCAAATTTATTTTCCAGACTGAAAGTATCCTATAGAGATTTAGGTTCAAAGAGATGCACCTCATGTTGGATGTTTTCCTTTAAAGTTCCCATAAATAGGTCTAACAAATTATCTTCTGAAATATTTTTTATTTTTACTTTGAGGCTCGACTTTTAAAATTGTTAAATTGACTCTATAACTGGACATTTTTGTCGAATGCTTAACGAGTGACTGAAGAATGTATTTATGTTTATATTCCCATATTGTGCTATCAATTCCTCCGTAAAAATGGACCAATATATAACATAATTATTTTTCTTTTCACAAAATTTCTGATACCATACTTGTTGGTATTATTCTAAAAAAATTGATGCAATATTTACCATTTATAAGGATGGCACTTGGTGTAGATCAAAGTATTGTTCCATTTGAAAGATCCATGTTACATGATCATTACCATCAAAATTCCTCATATCGGTCTTCTGAATGTAGTAGTTCGTTTGTGCTGACTTAAGTCCTTGTTATTATGGATCTTGGATTGAAAATTCATGAGTATGGTTTTTTTATTCAATATTTGTGCTCTCCAATTGTAATAACATACTGCACATATGAGATTGATTTTTAACACCATGATTTTCCTTATATTCCTGGTTTCCTTGGATTTCCATACCCCTTTTAGGGAGATATTTAATTTTGTAATTCTTTGATTTCTTCCCTCATGGATTTTTCTATATCCTCCTTGACATTTTGCATTTCTTCCTTCTTTTCATTCATCTTCTTTTTCATTTCTCTTTTAGGCTTTCCTTGAGAACCTAATAAATCCATAGGGGCTTCACTAGGGGAGAAATACCATACCACATGTGTTCATATTTGGGGATATATATTGTTAAAAAAATTACATAATATATTGGCAGATATATAGGGGGTAAAGGGTTTTTATATTGGTAGGTATAAAAATTGGAGCTCAAAGTTAATAAAAAAATATAAAGGGGTATACAAAATGTTAATGAAAAAATGGATACCTACAATATCTAGTAAAATTAGGGGATTTTTAAATTGGGAAGGTGCATTGGGTTCATATGGTAGGGGGTTAAATAATGTGATTTTTAGAGGTATTTTCCAATATGTAGTCAAATTAAGGGTATTGTTTAATATAGCACGAATGCACGTGATATGTTAGAGGTTCATTGAGTAAAACCCATGTGGATAAATCCATCGTTTGCAACATACTACCATCTATAACACTATTACCGATGAAATAGGTAATCACCCTGTTACCTACTTTTTTTTGGTAGCATAAAAAGCACCCGATTTTGAAAAGTGGTGATGCAGAATCACCCTTTTTTTTGGTGCACATTTTTGACACTCTAATATTTTTATTTATGAAGTATGAATATTTGTTTTAAAATGTTAGTGATTTTCACGCTAATTTTGAAACGTATTGATGCAGTATCAATTTTTTTTTTAGAGTGGTGATTTTCATGCTAATTTGAAACATATTGATGCAGCATCAGCCTTTTTTTTTAGAGTGGTGATTTTCATGTTGGTAATAAAAAACAAAACTTATATATATATATATATATATAAACAATAAAAAACCAATAAAAATGTAAAAAAAAACAAAATTAACTCATTAAAAAAAAAAAATTAAACAAAAAAAAACAAAAAACAAAAAAATATTCGAAAATTATATCAAAAGAAATGACAAAATTTGAAAAAAAAACACATTATTTAAAGAAAAAAACAAAAACTAACCAAAAAAATTTGAAAAAAAACATTAAAAACATTTTTTTCTAAGTTATTAAAAAAAACCATCTAATTAAAAATAATAATAATAATAAAATAGAAAATTTAAAAATAATTAAAATTACAAAATTAAAATTTAGATAAAAAAAATAAAATACAAAAAAGAAAAATTTAAATTTAAAAAATTAAAATTAAAATAATAATAATAATAAGAAGAAAAATAAAGACAAATTTTAAAATTAACAAATAAAACAAATAAAAAAAAACAAAATTGAAAATTGAAAAAGAAAATTAAAATAAAAAACTATCATTAAAAAACAAAAAAAATGAAAAAAAACCACGTGCAAATAATTAAAAAACAAATATCCATAAATTTACTATTTTTTTTTTTAATGAAACAATTTATAAATTTTAAAAATGACAAACTAAATAAAATTAAAAATTAAAAAAAAAAATTAAATTAAATTAAAATTTAATAAATATAATAAATAAATTTAAAAATTTTAAAAATAATCAATCTAAAATATTAAATTTAAAAACAAAATTAAAAAAAAAAAAAATTAAAATTAAAATAAATTAAATTTAAAATAAAAAATTTGAATCAAAAAATAATATTTTTTAATTTTTTGAAAAAAAATAATTTTAAATTAAATTAAATTAAAATATATATATATATATATATATATATATATATATATTAAAAAAATTTAAAAAATCAAAAACAAAAAAGAAAAAATATTAAAAAAAAATGTTATGAATAAAAAAATATTAAAAAAAAAAAAAAAAATTAAAATAATAATAATAATAATAATAATAAAATCAAATTAAAAAAATTATTAAAAAACTAAAAAAAAAGAATTTTTTGATCGTGGTGGCACTGCCAATCGGCCTCCCACTGCGGGAGGCTGGTTCCGGGGATCGCCCTCCCGCTGCGGGAGGCCGATTCCGGGGATCGCCCTCCCGCTGCGGGAGGCCGATTCCGGGGATCGCCCTCTCGCCGTGGGAGGGCGATTTCGGAGATCACCCTCCCGCCGCGGGAGGCCGATTCCCGGAATCGCACTCCCGCCGCGAGAGGCCGATTCCCGAAATTGCCCTCCCGAGGCCGATTCCCGGAATCGCCCTCCCGCCGCGGGAGGCCGATTCTCCGCAGGAGGGCGATCTCCGCAATCGCCCTCCCGCCGCGAGAGGTTGATTCCCGAAATCACCCTCCCGAGGCCGATTCCCAGAATCGCCCTCCTGCCATGGGAGTCCAATTCCCGGAATCAGAATCGGCCTCCGCCGCCACCTGGGCGAGAGCCCGATTAGCGACGCCACCACGACCAAAAAATTCTTTTTTATTTTTTATTTTTTATTTTTTATTTTATTTTTTTAATTATTAATATTTTTTGTTTAATTTGATTTTTTTTATTTTTTTATTTTAAATTCAAAAGATTTAAAATTATTTTTTTTAATTTAATTTTAATATTTGAAATTTAATTTGTTTTAATTTTTTTTGTTTTTTGTTTTTTTTTAATTTTTATTTTTATTTTCTAATTTTATTTTATTTTATTTTTTTTAATTTTAATTTTTTTTTTCAAATTTTGTTAATAATTTTTATTAAATTTTGTATTTTTTTTCTTTAATTGATTTTTTTCTTTTAAATTAAGCTTAATATCTTCAAATTAATTTGTTTTTTATTTTGTTTTTTATTTAATATATATTTTTTAATTTATTTTTTTCAATTTTTCAATTTTAATTGATTTTTAAAGTTTTTTATTTTAACAATGTTTTTTTTTCTTTATATTTAAAATTTAATTTTATTTCAAAATTTATTTGTTTATTCATTTATTTATTAAAATTTAATATATATTTTTTAATTTAATTTGTTATTTTAATATATATATATTTTTAATTTAACTTACTCTATATATATATATATTATTTTTTATAATTTAAATTTAATTTATTTTTTAAAATTTATTTGTTTTTGTAATATATATTTTTATTATATTTTATTTTTAATCAATTTTTCATTTTTTTACTTTTAATTTAAATAATGTTTTTTTCTTCTTCTTTTTTTTTAATAAACATTTTCTTTTTCTTTTTTAAATTTAATTTCTATATTTTATTTTTTATAATTTCTTTCTTTTTTAACTTTTTTTTAATTTAATATTTTTATTTTGTTTTTATTTTTATTTTTTTATTTCTATATATTTTGAAATTTTAATCTTTAAATTTTATTTTTTTCTTAAATTTTAGGTTTTTTTTAATGTTTGAATTAAAATTTTTATTTTGTTTTTATTTTTATTTTTTTATTCCTATATATTTTTAAATTTTAAGCTTTAAAATGTTTTTATTTTTTAAATTTTTTTTTTCTTAAATTTTAGGTTTTTTTTAATGTTTGAATTTTAAAAATTAAAAAATGTTATTTCTATTTTTAAAAAATGTCAAATATATGACACAATTTTTTTTTTGTTAGTCCAGCATCAACTAGTTTTGTTTTGAGGGTGTTTTTTCAATCTTTTTTTCAAGAAACAATTTTGTTTTTAGCATAATTTTATAAAATGTTGAAATTTGACCTTCAAAAAAAACCAAGTGCGTTCTGGAATACACTTTTTTTGTTTTTGGGGTGTTTTTTCATGCTTTTTGAGTCTTTTTGGGCTAGAGTTCCCGTTTTGAGGTCAGGTTACCTATTTCATCGGTAACAATGTTCTATTTTATTAAATTTCTTCTCTAATTGAGATAACCTATATTTATGTCTTCACTTTCTTCATCAGTTAAGGATAATTGTTCAATATATTTGATTGGTGTAGTTTCTTTGGAGGTATGTTGTAAAATAATAATAGTACTCCTCTTTATCACAACATTCAATAAAAAAAAAGATATTGTAATCAATCATTAGGTCACTAGTAATTTACGTACCTTAATTTGGACAATATCATAATGGCTAAAGCTTTATTATTATATCTATGAAATTTGAAGCCTTATGGATCTGACAATTGGTTTTTAAGTACTCTAATATATATTTTCTGCAATTCCATAAGTTTGAACTAAATTTGATGAGCCAATTAAAAGTTATGGTAACTTTCCCAAAACTTGTTGATTTTTTTGTCTCTTCCCACAAGCAAACTTGTCTAATTCTTCAAATATAATTTTGAAACTTGAAACTCAAGTACTTTTTTATGTCTCTTGAAATCCTTGAAAATTTCACAACCTCAAAATAAATAAAAATACCAAGTTGAATTGTTTAAAACTTATTTCATCACAGTTCACAAACCCTAACTTCCATAGGGAATGTTGATTTTTGGTAGCTTGTAGGGAGGTACTCCAAGCCCCAGGGTTCAGTGTTTGGAGGTTGGAGAACCACAAAAGCACTTGTGGGAGTGAAACCCAAGCCCATGGGATTTGAAACCAAGCATGTGAGTGTGGTTCCGTGAATATATTTCACCATGTGATGGATAAGGATGATAATGCATGTTGAGATGAATTTGATGCATTAAAAATCATCTGATTCCGAGTTGTAGTTGAAGATATATGAATTTTTGAAGTTTTTGTGTGGGCTTGGTTAAGGTCGGCCTAATGGTTGGAGTCCTTATGACAGCTAGACAAGCCCTCTTGGGCATTATGTTGGAGCCACAACTTAAAGTATAAATAAGATGTGTGTGAGGAGCGTTAAAACACATCAATGGGCATCCATCAAAGGGTAAATCTCCTCTGAGGCAGTTTCACCTCCTAGAGACCTAGAAAAGGAGAGAAATGATGATTGTTCTTGGTTTGTTTCTCGTGATTGACTAGGTCGAAGTGGAGCAGATGTGACAAGATGTGAGAGGGTCTGTTTTAAGGTAGATTCTAGACGTGATTAGTTGTATATGTCTCTGTAGTTAGGGCCAATATCTCTTGAAGATTTGCAAGTGGAAATATCTTTGTATAGGAGGGCCGAGAAGGCCTAAGAAGAGTCTCCTTGAAGCTGCATTCACCTACAATAATGGAATAAAGGTTGGTCACCTAAGGGAGGGTAAATGGAGGTCTAGTAGGGACTAGTTAGGATAGTTCAACCAATGAAGAGGAGGGTGGTTCTATGCCTAAATGAGGATGGGTTCTCTCATGAAGTAGGCTCAAAATTTTGATATGTTCCCTAGAAACATACCATACTCCTGTAGGGTATATTTGGAGGAGTTGAGAGCCTAATCAGGGAGGATGGAAGGTGCAGAAGGGACAATGAATGGGAGGAGATTGTGGATAAATATTAGCAGTATGTTTTGGACCATAGAAAGCCAAGTGTGAGGAGATTTTACTGTAGTAAAAGTCAACCCTAACCATAGGGTCGTGGGTTGCATGCATAGGCACATAACTTGAGAACAAAAGGAGCACAAGTTGGTGAAAATCCAAGGTAAGGGTGTCATTTTGTTTTGAATGGATTTCCAAAAGACGTGGGTCCATGTTGGATCAGTTGTGGGAGATTTTAGAAGGAAAGAGGAAGGGTGTTCATAGGTGTTGGATGGCCTAACCAAAGTGCATATGCTATACCAAGGATTGGTTACTCGTGTTCTGTTGGAGGGAAGCATGGGAATAGGCCAAGTGTGGATAGTGGATTGGTCATTTACGGTATGTTGTAGGGCAACGTGATAGTGCCCAAATTTGAGCCGGATGTGCACCATCTTCATGGACTTGGGTGGTTTCTAAAGTGGAAAAAGAAGAGCGCAAGGGTCTCATAAACCGATATCAGCTTTGAGTAGCCTAGATTTGTGTGTGGAGAAGGATATCTACAGTAGAATATGGGAATTCCCCCTAGAACGTGTTTATTGTGGGAGATGGACATATTGCAGTGATAGGTGGCATTCCTTTGTGCCCTATGTTAGTCTTCATTGGAGCAACGTAGGAAGACTATAGTGGCGTAAAGTCCCTAAGTAGTTGAGGAGAAACAATGGGTAGTTGTGAGTTATTCACAAACGGAGTTATGAAAAAATCTCTAGGAGTCTTGAGTATTGATGCGTTGATGGACAAATGATAAAAAAGAGAGCAGATTGTTGAGTCAAGATTCAGTGTCTAGATGGAATTGGAGCATTGATAGAGGTAGGTGTTGCGGATCGAGAGCCAAAGGATCAGGAAGGTACAGGTTCCGACCAAGAGGAGTTGAGAGAGTGCACTACAACTAGATGGTCAGATTATCTTGTTGAGGGTAAATTAGTTGTCGATGGACTGACACCAAGCCTCAATTTTTTATCTTGTATTAGTGGATGTATGAGGGCCATTATCCCTGGTATAAGAGCCATATACTATTGTATTATTTAGGTTGATTAATATAACAAAGTAGGGTTATTGTAAAAAATTGTGTAAAAAGTTGTGTATATTTTGTACATTAGTATATTTACTATTGTTTATATTCTTTTGTGCAAAGTAGCTTCATTATGATTCTTGGTTTGGTAGCATCAATGATTTAATATTCTATCCTATACACTGGGATCATGGAAATTCAACAAGTTATCAGAGCATTTCTGAGCTACTTTTAGGGACAATGAATCAGAGTGTGCACAACGAAGCAACTCAAAGGGAGTTGTGGGTGTTTAGGTCATGGAGAAGAGGGTTCAACCAAAGACATGGATATATGGTCTTGACTAGCTTGGCAGTGAGAATGGCTGGGATTTCTGGTGGATTGGTGGAGATCCTGGTGAATAATAGTTTGTTGTAGGGAATATTGTTGATCATGGAATTCCATTTATTTTCCATGGATCGTTGGGACAACTCAAGGATTGTTTTAGCATGGACAATATTTTTTTGATCAATATTTCTTCATGTGATGGACTGGAGATTGGCATGCTAGAGTCTTCATCAGATCGTGATATTGCATATTCGAGATTGGAGGGATTTTCATGAGTGGTGTTTGATCCAGGAGGATGATTTCTTGCGGGACTAAGCCAATGGAGATCATGTAGGATCAAAGGGATTCTAGCCTCATAGGGCGCAACCCTACGGATATTTGGGATCTTCAGGATGAGATATGATGTGGCAGAGACACTACTAAGATTGTCACGTTCATTCTACAGAGTATGCTGCAATGATGGACGCCAGATGGGATTGTGTCACTGATGTTGATGATGGTTACTTACTAGTCTTGGAAGTACCTCCCTCACTAAGAGGGAGTGTTGATTTTTGGTAGCTTGGGAGGTACTCCAAGTCCTAGGGTTCAGGGTTTGGAGGTTGGAGTGCCACAAAAGCACTTGTGGGTGTGAAACCCAAGACTTTGGGATTTACACCCAAGCATGTGGGTGTGGATCCGTGATGATATTTCGACATGTGATGGATAAGGATGATATTGCACGTCAAGACACATCTAGCCCATCGAAAATCATCTAATTTTGAGTTGTAGTTGAATATAAATGAATTTTTGAAGTTTGTGTGTGGGCTTGGTTAAGGCCAGCCTAGTGGTTGGAGGTCTTATGATAGCTAGACAAGCCCTCATGGACATTATGTTGGAGCCACACCTTAAAGTATAAATAATAGGTGTGTGAGGAGCATTAAAACACATCAATGAGCATCCATCAAAGGGTAAATCTCCTCTGAGGCAGCCACAACTCCTAGAGGCCTAGCAAAGGAGAGAAATGATGACTATTCTGGGTTTGTTTCTCATGATTAACTAGGCCGAAGTGGAGTGGATGGGACAACATGTGAGAGGGACTTTTCTAAGGAATATTCTAGACGTGATTGGTGGTATATCTCTTTGTATTTAGGGCGAAGATATCTTGTAACTTGTAGGTGGAAAGATATTTGTATAGGAGGGTCGAGAAGGCCTAAGAAGAGTCTCCTTGACGCCGCATTCACCTACAACAATGGAACAATGGTTGGTCACCTAAGGAAGGGTAACCGCAGGTCTAGTAAGGCATAGTTAGGACAATTCAGCTAGCGAAGTGGAGGGTGATTTTATTCCTAAATGAGGGTTGGTTCTCTCATGAAGCAGGCCCAAAATTATGATTTGTGCCCTAGCAGTAAACCATAGTCATGTAAGGTATATTTGGAGGAGCTAAGAGCCTAATCAGGGAGGATGGAAGGTGCATAAGGGCCAATAAATTGGAGGATATTTTGGAGAAATATTAGCCACGGGTTTTTGACCATAAAAAACCAAGTGTCAAGATATTTATTTTTAGTAACATTCAACCCTAACCATAGGGTTGTGGGCTGGAGGAATAGGCACATAACTTGAGAAAAAAAGGAGACAATTTGGTGCATATCCAAGGTAAGGGTGTCATTTTTCTTTGAATGGATTGCTAGAAGATGTGGGTGTAGGTTGGACTAGTTGTGGGAGAATGTTAGTAGCCAAGAGGAAGGGTTTTCATAGGTGTTGTATGCCCTAACCAGATTGTATATGCTATAGCAAGGATTGGTCACTTGAGGTCTATTGGAGGGAATCATGGGAGTAGACTAAGTGTGGACAATGGATTTGACATTTATGGTCTATTGGAGGGCAACGTGATAGTGCCCAAGTTGGAGCCTAGTGTGCACGATCTTCATGGACTTAGGTGGTCACTAGAATGGTAGAAGAAGAACTCAAGTGTCTGATAAACCAGGAGAAAATTTGAGTAGCCCTAGACTTGTGTGTGGAGAAGGACATCTACAACAGAAGATGGGAAATATTCCTAACTCGTGTTCATTGTGGGAGATGGAAATCTGGTGTTGATAGGTAAAAACCCTTCATTCCCTATGTTAGTCTTCATTGGATCAGCAAAAGAAGACTATAGTGGGCTAAAGTCCCTGAGTAGTTGAGGAGAAACAGTGGGCAGTTGTGAGTTGTTCACAAACGGAGTTGTGAAAAAATATCCAAGAGTCTCGATGTATTGTTGTGTTTATGGATGAACGATCAACGAGAGAGAATATTTTTGAGCAAAGATTCAGTGCCCAGATGGACTTGGAGAATTGATAGAGGTAGGTGCTACAGATCAGGAGCCGAAGGACTGGGAAAGTACAGGGTACGACTGAGGGGCATTAAGAGAACGCACTACAACCAGATGGTCAAAGTATCTTTTTGAGGGTAGATTGGTTTTCGATGGAATGACAACAAGTTCCAATTTTGTATATTGTGTCAGTGGATGTATGAGGGCCATTATCCCTAGTATGGGAGCCCTAAATTATTGTATTATTTAGGTTGATTAATAAATATAAGTTGGGTTATTGTACACAATTGTATAAAAAGTTGTGTATATTTTGAGCACTGTTAGATTTACTGTTGTTTATATTCCATTGTGCAAAGGTCCTTCATTATGATTCTTGGTTTGGTAGCGTCAAAGATTTCAGATTCTGTCCTAGACACTGGGATCATGGAAATTCAACTGGGTACAACTCCAAAAGCATAGCGAACCAAATTATAAAATTTGAACTAAATTTTCCCCATGAATTGTCTTTAATATGGTCCAATTTTCACTTTATAGAGAATTAAAAAAAATGTTATAGCAAAAATTCCAAAATAACATATTTGAGATTGATTTTTGGATCATACAGAAATCCTAACTTCCTTGGAGGAATCTCAATAAATATAGCGAACCAAAATCTATAATTTGAAATATATGTTCACCACAATTACGCCTCAACATGGTCCAAGTTTTACGCTATGAATCTTTTTAGAAAAAAAATTATAGAAAAAATGTCAAACTGGCCTATTTGAGAGAGATTTTAGGAGCATTCAAAAACCTTAACTTCCTTGGAACGTATCTTCAAAAATATAACAAACCAAGATTTCAAATTTGAACCATATATTGTCTGATATGTATTCTTAGTATTCTTTTAATTTCACCACCTGAAACCTTCCATAAAATATGTTATAGTTACAATTCTATGATGACCTGTTTGAAGCAGAAAAAACCTTAGATCATGAAGACTGATACCAAATGTTATGATCCTTGTGTGTTATAAATGATAAAAAACCAATAATTGCAGTCTTCTTCAAGGAGGAAACCTCATTTTAGAATGAACACAATGTATAATAAAATATTTTATGATTCTAAGACTAGGTATCTTTAGTATCTATATAAGAGAAAAGGGGTATAATTATAATAAAATGGGACCATGAGGAGTTCTAGCACACATTGTGAAAATTCCAAAATCCCAGATCTAAGAATCCCTATTGCTACAACTGAACTACTTCTCCTACTTTTAAATTCAAATTTAACAAGTTATTAACAAATTACTTCTGGAAATATCAAAGCACTTACTAAAGTAGCTTTCACCACTACAAGGAAAAGACCCTCTAGCGGAGGTTATAAAGGAGCTTTTTATTGCTATAAAATTGGCCAAAATTGTCAAAAAAACATTTTTTATAACATCCGTTTTTGGTAATGGAAGTTTTGGCGAAGCTTCTAATGGAATTTCAACACAATTTAAAAAAATGGGTGGCTGGAGGTTGTTATGAATGTTTTTCTCATCGATGCATGCATCAGGTGTCGATGCACCAATGCGTTGTACCGTGAACGCATCGGTATTGTAAACCTACCAAGCACCGAGATGGAAAATAAATTTTGGACGCCCTAGGGTGTTTAGCAATGGCTCGATGCGTGTCATCCAGCAAGTTTCACCAGGTCGTTATGGTGTACCACACTGGTCCATCTGGGTGATAAAACGCACCAAGCCATTAAGTTATAAAAATGCACCAGCACGTTAAAGGAAAACTGCACCGGTGCATGCAATGCCTATCAGACCGCTCGGGTGGTAGTCATCAATAAAGCACACTAGACGTTCTAATTGGTATTGGTATTTGTGCGGTGCCCATAGGTCATAGAAACGTACCGATGTGCATTATCATACAAACGCACCGATGCGCAGTAACTAACATGCGCCGGTGTTCATTTTGTATTTTTTAGAAACATCGACCTGTGACCATGAAATTATTGTGTTTTTTTAAAATTAATTATTCATAAAAAGTCGACACATATCTTATAACAATATTCATATCAATTAAATTTTTATTAGTGCATTTGAATGTGATGTTTGTATTAATTTTTTATATCATATCCTCAGATTTCACATCCCTTCATTACAATATTTACCATATATTTAATTAGTGGTGTAACATTTCACAATGACAATAGAGAACGCAATAGAATAAATTAAAACACATTTTATTATTATATATATATATATATATATGAATAATACACTCTTTGTCATACAAAATGGGACAGTTATTGGTATCCCTCCGTCTTTCAATTGGGACACTATATCCATTACATTAAACAAAATGTTTGGTTTCACAGAAAAATATTTCAAAAAATACAACGCCTTGCTTTGATATCCAAACATATTGATCATCATTCTTCGCTAGAACTGCTATCACTGCTCGGGCTACTTCCATGACTTGGGTTATTTTAAGGAATGTTTTGTTCATTGTGTTGATTGTTTTATTCTTCTTCAAGTTCCATCTACAAACATAAAAATAAATTGTAATGAGTGTATATACATTGGTGAGAATAACGAAAATTGCAATATTAAATAATATACATCAATGTAATTCGAAAATAAATGTACCATAGCAAGAATTGACTCATGAACTATACACATTCTTTCAAAACCAAATTTCATTCCATCTTTCAAGAATTCATTTGTTGGCGCAGTTCCATTCTTTGTTTCCTGCAAGTTTTATACCCCATAAAAAATCATATATTTAATATAAAAAAAAATTTGTTATATTAATGATAGACGAAGCTAAGTAAAACAATATAGATGCTTACAAATTCCATAATTAATTTCTGATATGCCAACATATACTGACAACCCATATTTAACCCAATGTCAATCAATTCTTCTCATGGTTCTTCTTTGTATGTTAGCACCTATTTGAAGACATTCAATGATGATTGTTGTAAAACAACTTAAAATATACAAAAATGAAATCTATTTAAGCTGTTATAAGGAAGTAAAAATTACTCACAAACATAGATATCAACCCTTTTATTCCTTGTCGTCATGTTTAATGTGTTGAATGGGTTCCATTTTCTTTTCTTTTCTGCAAGAAAATACTTGAAAATTAATATTTAATGCTAAATTGTTTAAATACTGTACCTAATAGAAAAATTCAATGATTACATATTACATTTGAAGCACGTTGTTGTTGATATGGCTCCTCGTACGATGCAATTATGTCCATTTCTTTGACCATCTCCTTGTACACCTTTTTGGACATTCCTACTGACATGTTTCTTATATTAGCTCGTTCATCCTTTGAGATTTTCATAATCTTCCTGAAAATGTAACATGAAAATAAAATATTTAATTTTTGCATTGATATATGAAAAGTAAATATAACAAAAGTGATATTTATAAATGATTTCTTTCTAGTAATATATACATATAATTCTAGAAATAACATTTAAAGGAGTATTAATTTTTCATTCCTTCTTTTCTTTTTTTGTACGTTTTTTCTATTAAAATTCTGACATGTCTCATTGACCAATTCTCTGGAAAATCATCTTGTAGTTTAAATAAAATTTGGTTCTTGGAATAATTAGATTGATTTTTGTATTTTAAGTGGAAAAAACATCTATACATTCGTTCCACTAGATCCCTCAAAGTTCTGTAAAAGTTTTCCCCCCTTTTGTTATCCTCCAGCACCACTCCAGATGAGCTAAGGAGCAATTAATTTTCATTTTCATGTTCTATTTTTTTCTTTTCTTAGAAAAACATTCCTTTTCTTGGGGTGGCATTATGTTCTTGTTGCGGATCAAAAATCTATATCTAAAAACCTAAAACCAGAGCCCCTGCTATGGAGCACATTCTCTCTTTCGTCGTCAATACCTTGCTTGGATCTGCAGATCCCAGCGTTCAGAGAACTCTAACCCAGTCACTACCATCAATTTCCCTTGCAATAATTCTTGCGTGCAACCACCAAAAAGAACAGAATATGCGCTCATGGATATGGAGCCTTGCGAGAGGCATTTCGCGCGAAGATCTCTTGCCTCGGGCTTCTCCTCGCTGGAAGAATCCCAGCCGCCTGGAAAAAAGAGAACAGATTGTCCTTGAACCCTCGAATATTCGGAACGAAGACTGGATATGGCGAGATACTTCAGAGAGAAAATATTTGAGCCCAGGTCTCCTAGATCTAGGCTCTGCAACGCATCTTGGCAGCCTAAGTTCCCTAAATCTACCCTCTTCTGCCTTTCAAATCTAGATCTCACACCTCATAGGAAGATATATGATGCTATGGGTCCTCTCAACGGACATAGTTCATAAGCTCCTGCTCGCCCTAGAGCACCATCTGGGGATCCCCTCAGCTCTTCAATGACTTTTATATGGAGGTAAATAGCTCGACGCCTCCCTTCCCCTTTCATTTTATCATATTGAGAGAGACGCTTCTATAGTCTTAACCCTTCGTTTGCGAGGGGGAGCTGTGGGGCACTCTTCATCTGTACTAGCTTTCTCCTATAAGGATGTTGTGCACACAGCTCAAGAAAGAATCTCAAACCCTTGTAGCCCCCAAGCCTTTTCTGGTCGACAGTTGGAGGATGTTCCGTCCACAGAGATCTCCCATCCAAAGCTAGCTAAACAAATTCAAAAATATGCAGAAGCTTTAATCATTTGCAGATTCAATGGACTATGGCCTAACACAAAGGATCTATACAATTGGATCTACTCCAACTGGACCCACAACTGCACTGTCATCTTCTGCTCAAAGGGATTCTTTATTGTAGTGTTTGATCATGACAAATACTACTAGAAGGCTGTAAATGAAGGTCCGTGGTTTTGGGGACCAGCAGGGTTATTCCTTACACCCTGGTTCCCAGATTTCGATCCCTCTACAACTATCATCACCAAAATTCCAATCTGGGTCAGGCTTCCCAACTTACTTGCTCACTTATGGCACCCTTCTATCTTTCAACGTATAGGAAACACCCTGGTCCGCTATCTAACAAAAAATCCCTATCGGGAGTACCAGGGGCTCTACACACATGGTAGAATATGTGTGGAAGTAGATATCAGTAAAGGGTTGCCTAACCAAATCAATCTCAATATTGGTGACTTCCTATGGACACGGATTCTATATTATGAGAAAATTTCCTTCTGATGCCGTCACTGTCACCAAACCGGGCACCTTCAGAACACCTGCCCTGCGTTCCTTGCAAAAAAAAGCAAAACCTCCCCAAATCTAAACCCAAAATATGGATACCTTGTTATCCGCCTCTCGTAGATGATGATGAACCCTCTAGCTCATATGAGGAGGAGAATGACGCAGAAATGGAGCAGGCAAAGCAGATGAAGGACCCCTCCTCTGAGGTCCCTTTGGGACCCCCTGTTACTACAGCCTCTCAAAAACGTAACCACGAGTCCTCCTCTTCCGAAACAGATAAGGAGACTCCACCTTCAATTGAAAAAATTATACAAGTGGTTCTAGCCCATCCGCCCCAATCAGGATGGGTCAAGGTCAACAAAAATAAAGGGAAAAAATTTCACATGGAGGATTCTGCCCAATCTGGGTAGAACCCTGTTTCCATCTTTCTTTATCTCTTAGTTTAACTTCATTGCTTTTTTGTCTGATCTATGTTCACTCTTCGGGACCGAGGTTGATATTTTATCATTTCTGGTTGGCCCGTTTCTTGCCTCTCTTGATTGTAATTTATTCTTGTACCATATGATCGCTCAATAGAATTATTCTTATTCAAAAAAAAAAAAAACATTAAACATATGTGAATTAATCGATTGTTTGAAACATGTTATCTAATATTTTTAAGTATATTATTAATGGTCCCTGTAGAAAATTAAACATATTTGAATTAATAGATTTTTTGAAACATGTTATCTAATATTTTTAAGTATATTATTAATGAAAATTCAAAAAATAAACTTATATTAGATCGGTAGTATTTTTTCATTCACCGGATTCATCCTTCTGCAATTTTTCCATCAAGCTTTTACGCTCTTTTGTTCTTAGATCATAAATAATATTATCGAGCTTCGTCATTTTGTGGCTATGCATAATACACAGTAAAAAATAAATATTATTTAAACTTACATATAGTTCAAAAATAATAATTTTTGTAAAGAATTTACAAAGAACTTGTCTTTTTTTATTTTCTCGATGTGCTATCAGTATTTTTGTTACTTGATCTCTTGTCATTCATTTCTTTATCAATATGAAACATGTACCATACCACTCATTAATATATTTTATAAATAAATCACATACTTTTCGTGTAAAAAAAATAAAAATAAAAAAAACAGTCGCCTTTCAAACAGTATGCACCGAAGGTGGTACGGTAGCTTCTTATAAACGCACTGCCAAAACAGTAAAAACACCATACAATGCTCTCTATCAACAAGGAGACCCGATGCATTATATGTTAACTAGTGCACCAATTAACACAACATAAATTAATAAAAATAAATAAATTATCAAACAGTAAGCACCCAGTGCGCTATACTACAATAACGCACTGGTGCGCTATTTTAAACATAGCGCACCGATTAAAAAAAAAAGTTTTTAAAAAAATCATGCAAGGGCTGACATGGATTGGGATCCAACTCTGCAAGTGGTCACACGAGTTAGATGTTATACGCCTATATATATAGCAATAAAAACCCTATAAATCTAAAATGAAAAGCCTAATTGTGAAGTCACAGAAACATGAAGAAGAAATGGTTTAACGTAAGAATGGATTTATTTATTTATTTTTTTATTTTCCTAAAAATGCACAGTAAAATTTAAAATTTTTACTATTCATATATTAAATCCAACAGAAACTGTAAAAAAACAATTATCATAGCAAAATTTAACAATTTTACTATACTATAGGGTTTTTGTGTGAATCACCAGATGTTTCAATTTCTGATTCTCTGAATAGTGTTTTTGTTTGAAAGTATCTTGCCGCTCCACAGTGTTGTTAATGAATGGATTATATATATATATATATATATATTCTTGAAATGCACAGTAAAATTTAAATTTTTTACTATTCATGTATTAAATCCAACAGAAACTGTAAAAAAATTTTATTATAGTAAAATTGTTAACAATTTTACTATACTACAGGGTTTTTGTGCAAATCATTAGATGTTTCAAATTCTGATTCCCTTAATAGTGTTTTTGCTCGAAAGTATTTTGCTGCTCCCTGGAATTTTTTGCAAAAATAATGAAATAATGAATAGATTTTATTATTTAAAGAACCTTTTTATAAAATTAGATTTCTAAAAATAATTTGCCGCCCATTTTTCAATTTACCGCTTTTTTTTCTCTTTAAAAAAATAAAGTTGCGCTTCTTTTATTTCTAGATATTCGGTGTGCTTGTTAACTAACCACACTGGTGCGCCAATTAATAACACTTCACTGATGCACAATAACTAAAACGCACCGGTGTGGTTAACTGTACATTAGAATCGATAACAATCAACCCATTTTTAAGGCACCAAAATTACTTTTAGGTATGTACACCAAAATTTATTGTTGATTTTGCTCAAATGCAGGGAGAAAATGTCATAATTATATCAAATGGACAATTCTTCAAAATCCAGCTCGTTCCATAATATTTCTCAAAGTCCATCGCGAATTTCTCCCTATCCATCTCCAGACGTAATATTTACTTCAAATTTTATTTATATTTTCATTATCTAATTGAATTTTTTATTTTTATCCATGTCAATCAGCTGAATAAAATTAATGTATACAAATTTGCAGGGTCATGCATATTGAAAATCGAGTTCAGATGCAAAAAATATTCAAACAACTCCAAAACGTCGGAAGCTCTTATCAAGAGCAACATACCGCAAGGCGCATTTGGTAGATGAAAATGGACAATCGCTTCACCCTACCAATTGTAACATTGCATATTATAGCCACAATCCTGGGACAATGCTGGTAATAATAATTTTTTGGTATATTAGTGTAATTATTTCAATGTCTAACCAATTAATCATGCATTGTCGACGTGCTTACTAATTGATATCATCGATTTTGTACTAATCATGTTCAAATATATTTTTTGAAATTATTAGGATTCTAATGATGATGAGCAACCTATCTACCATATTTCGTTTCACCCCACGATAATGTCAAATCGAGAGAAGGTTGAATTAAGAGAAAAAATTGGAGAGGAACGATACCAAGAATGGTTGAATCAACCACTTATTTAATTCCCACTACGTCTAGATTCACCAATTAGGAATGACTACAGCAATAGTAGTTCTTCACAAGCTGGTAATGGAGAAAATCAAACAGAGGTTGGTATGGATGATTACTTATGGGATACGACTACCATGGAGACAATGTTGTTAGATGCATTCCAGAAGGATGATCAACTAGGGGATGATGCTCATATCGTTGATACCTTTTTCAAAGGCTTAAATTTGCTTCCACCACCCCTCTTTGGACCTGGCAGTCAGTCAAAGTCTACCCAGTTGGGGACAACGATGTTACTGTACAACTTGAAATCAAATTTTGGCTTGTCGAATGCATGTTTCTCAGAAATTTTGAGGTAATTGACCATTAATTCCTCCCTTATATTTTGAGAAATATAATCACACAATGAACATTACAAATGGTCAATTTTATGAACGTTAATAATTATATCGGAATTAATGTACATTTATTATTTTCCATGACCAACTACATGTTATTCAAAGATAAGGTTCTTCCGAGTGATGATAATGTATTTCCCGGTAGCTACGAAGAGGCAAAGAAATTGTTGAAAATGTTGGGTGTTGAGTACATATCAAATCATGCATGTCCAAATGATTGTATTCTATATAGAGGAAAATATGCTGACAAAGAGATATGTCAGAAATGTGGGCATGACAGGTATGATAAATAAAAAAATAAGGGTAAATCATGTGGTCCTCCTTTTAAGATATTGAGGCACATGCCTATAATCCCAAGGATTAAAAATATCTTTCGTTGCAAAGAATTATCTATGTTGCATCAATCGCACGCCTCACACGGAAGTGAGCTGAGATTTATGCGAATCCAAATAGATTCAATAGCCATGAAGCATATAGAGGATACATGGCCCGAAAAATTCAAGGATGAAGTATGAATTCTACGACTCAGCATAGCCATGGATGGCATCAACCCATATTCCCTCCAGAACACCAACTATTATGTTTGGCCTGTAGTAGTGATCAATAACAATATCCCCCATGGTTGTCTGTGAAGAATGAACATCTTATGTTGGCTGTCATAGTCCCTGGTAGAAGACAAGTGAAGAATATGGATGTCTACTTACAACCACTGGTAGATGAATTGAAGGAATTATGGGATGGGATCAATGTATAAGATGTATCAAGATCCATCGCAACAGTGAGTATTTTTACGTTGTATGGCATATGTGCTTACACAACACATGGTTATCTAGGCTTAGGAGTTTGCTCTGGTAAATTACATGTTTATTTATTTGTTTATATACATAACAATATTATTTTGCATATTATTTATTTAATTAATTGCAATTTTTCTGATCTTCATGATATTCTTTAATGTGTCATGCATATTGTATACAATATTTTAGTAGGTATTGTAACAAAAGGGTATTTTGGATGTAAACCTTGTGGACCTTCTCTGAAAGCTAGATGGTCCAAATACCTATGAAAGCTAGTGTATGAATGCTCCAGTGTATTTCTCCTATAAGAACACCCTTACAGAAGAGAAACATCCTCTTTCAATGGTAAACGAGAGAGAACCCAAAGGCCTTGAATAACGACACCAATTGAATGGCTTAGAGCATATGAGAGATAGAAGGAGAAGGATTTCATATAAATGTTCGATTCAAATGGGGAGCCTATGTTCGATTATCCAGAATTCTTCAACACCTATGTTGAGAAATTTCCCATTTGGTTGAAAAGGAAATCTATCGTTTATAACCTCCCATATTGGGAGCATCTTAAGATTACCCACTTATTAGATCCCATGCATATATTTAAAAATGTTTAATCTTTTTTATGGAGGCAAATATAATAATAAAAAAATTGACACATTATCTGTTAGGAAATATCTTATTACTTCAAAAACTAAAAAGAAACATTGGCCAAGATTATTAGAAAGTACAAGATCAGAAGAAGGCATTGGTCCCTCTAATTGGTATTTCAAAGAATGTGATGTCCCATGGATTTAAAAAAAAGATGATCTTTCTTTGGCAAAGTAAGTTATAATGGGTGTGAGGGTGCCATCTTCATATGGGTCTTCACTACGACGATGCTTCACCATTGATGACCATTTTTCGGGGTTGAAATCACATGACCATTTGAATCTTCTAAGAGTAGGTATAATTTCAAATGCATGATTTTATTATTTTTTATATTAATAAATTTTAACCCATGCAAAGATCATAAAACATAACTAATTTTGTATATTATTGCATGTGTTTATAACTTTGCAGTGTGACTATCCGTTTTTCGTGTGTGGGTGTGTGAAGTATGACTTCCCCCAAGACCTACGATGTGACATATCTAAATTATCTACATTTGTACGTTGGATCAAGTCAAAGGAGATTCATGTGGCTAGCATTCCATGATGGTGTCAAGAGATAGTTGAGATTTTTTGTATGTTTGAGAAGGAACTATCGACGAGTTTCATGGACGTGCAGGTTCATCTTCTAATCAACCTAGTAGATGAGGTTTAATTAGTTGGGGTGGTTTCTTGTCATTGGATGTTCTTCTTAGAGAGGTACATGAAGAAATTGAAAGGTTTCGTTTGACAAAGGGCAAAACCCGAGGGGTCTATGGCAGAGGGGTACATATTGTATGAGTATTTCTATTATGTCATTGATTACATCAATAGATTGACAACAGACCAGGTGCGGTGATTTGGGACGATGAAATGGATGAAGACAAAAGAGAAGGGGATTTGCTCCAAATGAATGGAAAAAGACGCTTGATAAAGAGTAAGCGACTTATAATTTTTCAAATTTACACAAAGTAAATATTCATGTTGAACTTCGATATAATGTATATTTTGATCTCATATGTACTATATGTCAGTTTGATTTCATCAGCGAATGCAGAAATTGAAGCAATCAATAAATTCGTTCTTTACAATTCCGAAGTGACACAATTGTCGATCACATTGTACGAACAAAAGAGGATGAAATGGGATAGTGACAGGAAAGAATTCAGACGGTTGAATGGTGGAAGTGTGCCTTATCCTGATCATTTAAAAGAAAATATGTCAATTATATGCCCCAACAGTTGGGTTGCTGACCAAGTCAGAGAGAAATACGATGCAACCAATCGTTACCCGCATGTTGAAGAGGATACGCTAAAGGTAGGGATTGGGTACACCCACTCGGTAATAATCTATTTATGTACATTTTAAACTTAATAATGCACCTTTTAAATGTAACATCTATATTTCATATTTTAACAATTGGGTTATTATAAGACACATGACACTATGCTTTTTTAAATTTTTATAGGTGAATGTGTTCCCATATATGTGAGCATATGGACACCATTTTCGAATAGAAAATGCTAATGATGGAAACATGACACAAGAATGTGGAGTGGAAGTTGAGTTCAATCAATCTAGTCAAGCTAGCCACCGTGATCAAAACCTAGTACGAGGGACGTTAGGTTACGTCGGAAAGATACAAGAGATCATTGAAGTGGATTTCTCTTCTTTCGAATGTGTTATTTTTAGGTGCAAGTGGTGGGACACCTTTGATCGGAATAATGTAAAGGAAGATCGTGATAGTGGGTTGATATGTGTCAACTCTAGAAATTTGTGGGATGAAGCTAAGGAGCCCTATGTTTTCCCCAAAAACTGCAACCAGGTGTTTTTTTACCTAGATGTGTTGGATAGGGATTGGTGGTTCGTATTGAGACATGACCCTAGATCAACACATATTTTTTAGAACAATACTGTTATCATGCCAAGAAAGATGGAAGATAATGAGGGTGATCATGAGAACCAAGAGTGATATGGTACATGTGTTATTTAATTTATACTTTTTAATATGGGTTTTTATAATGAATAGGTTTGAATAGGACTTAACCTTATAACCAAGACTCTTTTTTTTCGAAACATTATAATATGTATTTTGAATTAATTGGTTTGCATTGTGTTAATGTTAAAAGAATTTCACTTGATAATTTGCAATTATGTTGATCTCGAAAACAATGGCGCACTGTATAAAGTTATTTTTTTTATAATTTCAATTCCTAAAATAATAAAACTAATTGATTGCTTTAAATGTGTGTGAATAATATCTTAAAAATGTATACAGTTATCTTTGGCATGTAAGATCATAATAAAATAATGATAATTCTAAACATGAATTTATTTGCATTATTTTCTAAACTTTATTATGTTACAAAAATTCATATTATTCTAGATTTATTATTTTACAATTATTTATATTGATACAAATTTACAAATTTACAATTATGGTAATTTAACAATATTTACAGTATACATTTTACTTACCGTAGTTATGGTTCAAAATTGACAATCAATTTACAATTTTACAAATACAAATTTACAATTTTTAATAAAATTGAATGATGACGATACATGCAATTACAATTACAATTTTACAATTTCATAATACAATTACAATTTTAAAAATATTTTACATACAATTACAATTAAAATTTTACATACAATTACAATCATTTCACAATAAAATTACAACTAAAATTAAACTTTTACAAATATTTTACATACAATTACAATTACAATTTTACAATTTCACATACAATTACAATTACAATTTTATAATTTTACATACAATTACAATTACAATCACGATGCATACAATTAAAATTAAAATTTTACAAATATTTTACATATAATTACAATTACAATTATAATTTTACAATTTTACATACAATTAAAATTAAAATTTCAATTACAATCACGACATAAGATTCAATAAATAGCATGATTTTATATTAAAAATAAACATCACGATCATGATAACCATCGTACAAACATCATATTCTACTAAAATACACATTCAAATTCGCTAACATCATCTAATCATCCTGATCATAATCATCTAACAAAACACAATCATTGTATAACACCATCACAATACAAAAATCAAATATACATCTCATGTCAAATAACTGCTATCACATACACATCTATCTGCAAGCACATTAAATGAACATATCTAACATGACCTAACAATATACACATCATAATGAACACCAACGTGTAAATTAAGTACATCAACATGGACATAAAATACATGGACTATATATATATATATATATATATATATATATATATATATATATATATATAATGATAAAAATATACAACTGTAATATAACTGCATATAAATGTCAAACATCTGGTGGTACATCAATACTAGTACTAGTTGAGGCATGCTCAGTCGATGGTGCAGCCTCATCCTCATATAGATGGCGTGCGTGCTCTAGAGGTGCCTACTGATCAGTCGATTGTGCAGTCTACTCAGGAACTGCCTGTTGATGACTCGTCGATGGAGTAGCCTGCTTAGTGGATGGTGCGACCTACTCATATGGACCTTCCTCCTCAGATGGACCTGCCTGCTCAGGATGAGGTGCCTACTCAAGACTAGGTGTCTGCTGAGATGGTGCAGACTGCTCAGACGATGCTTGTTGATTAGGAATGTATGTTGGCTGCTCATCATGATCTCCATCGCGAGGTGAAGGAGGAGGAGGCAGAGTACTATAATGATGATCACTCCCCTCATGATCATGATCATCAAATGAGGCATTACTCTGTCGTGCATCTCTACGACGCCTACCCCTCCTAGCCCGCGCCAGTGCTCTGGAAGCTCCAATGATATGACACATGAGGGTCAACATATTGCGGGGCATGCCTCTCTAGCACTGTGTGAACCTACAATCATCCTATATCTCTCTGATCATAGCTGAGTGGACTCCCTCATCAACTAGGAGTCGATAGAGTTGGTCGCCCAACTCCATCCCGAACCGGGTGTCCGGCCTATGCCTCACCCCTGTGGGTATCTGCAACTGATCAGGATCAGGTCTGTCACCCTGATCCTCTGCCTCTACCATCTCTTCGTCAACATCTACACATGGATCATTCGGTGGGGGTGGAATCATATCCCCAACGAATGTCCCAATACCTACAAAATATATAGTACACAACAATAATTAGACATTTTAATTAAAAAATTTAATAAAACAAGTTAAAGAACGTGTTATAATAAATTTGATAATTCTAGTTAATTAATTAAGACAATAAAATGAAACTATATTAATTTAAAGAAAACACTAATATTACCTCTCTCATTCGGCGGCTCATCCTGTGTGAAGAGGATGTTTGTACACCCTTGCCAATCCAAACCGGCATACAAACATGGCACCAGATCGAAGGAGTGATCATCAACACTAGATAGCAACTCAAGTGCATTAGGAGATATCCCGGCGGGAAAGTCAGACTGGCCCCTCTTAGGCATAATCTTGCCCCACATCTGCATCTGTACATGCAGCATCGGTCTACGAGGTTGCCGAAAAAAAGTGGGCCTCGTCTTTGGAAACCTCTCAAAAAATAAACAAAATAACTCTGAAGAAAAAGGGAAGGTCAACCTCCCACATGCCTGAGAATGACACCTATCTAATGTTGTACAAAATTGCCGCAAAAAAATCACAGACCATCTCACAAGTCGTGGCACCTGGAATAAATAATAAACATAAAATAAAAGCAGAAAACTAATGTGTTTCCTGTCACTGGTATAGTGTGCAATGGTCGTCAGCAGTAGTAACAGGCACCTCACCTCCTTTGCACCAAACAAAGCAATACGTAATTTACCACTGGACACCTGAAATTCTGCAGGAGAAACTATATCATCCCTAATGTATCTCTAGGAGTACACCAACTGACTCCCTACAGCATAGTCGACGGGGACATCTGGGAACTGGGGAAAATCTTGCCCTCTCCTAGATAGGCCAATAATAAAATATATGCCCTCCTCAATGGGTGCAAACCACTGGCTAGGACCGGCCTGAAAATCCTGTCGATGGGCATCCCACCTGAAGATCAGCTGTCCCAATTACCCACTATGGCCCTTCGAGGATGTAGCCTCCTCATAGAACTTGGGGAGGCATACCTCCCTTAGGAGAAACTGGGTGGCTTTCGTAATAGGGCAAGGGTACAAAATTCTATCCCTCTCTCGTGCCTCCCACAGGTGAATCACATTATACTAGTCCTCCATATGTTCTTGTTGTTCCCTTTGTCCTCTTGGTTGATGTCGCTGAATGATTCACATATTAAATACATTTTTTTATTAATGAGAAATGTTTATATATATATATATATATATATATATATATATATATATATATATATTATTTTATTTTTTGAAAAAAAAAGCAGTCGGTGCACCCAAAAAAACAGTCACGCACCGGTACCGATGCGTATGTTTTTATCACGCACCATGCTCAATGCGCATGGAAAATGTTCATGCACCACAAAAGATAAAAATACATTTTCTGCAGTGCATTGATGAAACTATCTGCCCTGGGGTGGATAGTTAGGTCAACGCACCGCCCAACAATAGTACATGTTCAACGGTGCGGTCCTGTAAACGACTGCACCGTTGACCATGTACTATTGTTGGGCGGGCGATGTGCTAACCAAAATATTCACCTCGGGGCAGATAGTTTGGTCAACACACTGCCCAACAACAATACATGGTCAATGGTGCGATCCTGTAAATGACCGCATCATTGACTATGTAATGTTGTCAGGCAGGCGGTGCGTTGAGCTAACTATTTGCCCCAGGGTGGATAGTTTGGTCAATGCACCACCCTCCCGACACTAGTACATAGTCAACAGTGTGGTCATTTAAATGACCACACTACCATGTTATTTTTAAAATTAGTGACAGTGCACATTTTTTCAATACTGCACTGGAACTCGGTGCAGTTTTCGTTAACACCGTTCGTAGTGCGACCTGTAAATTTATAGGCAGAACTGCGAATGGTGTGAGCTGAATGGCTCAAGCGCACCGCTAGATTTTTTTTTTTAACGGTTAATTTTAAGGTTTTTTTAAAATCTAGTCTGCTAAAACTTTTAGTTATTGAGAAACAAGTAGAATACCTGTACATTTGTGCGTTGAAGAGGCATATTTACTAAGGAATTGAAGAAACCAATTTTTCCCACCTTTTTCAAAAATTGGAACTCCACAAGGTGGGAAATGGATGGCAGAAATGCGTGCAATGGGAGCACTAATGGAAGGGCGCCTCACACAAGACAAATTCACACCGATTCTTGAGAGGTCTGGAGCACTCAAGAAGTAAAAATGACATTTTTACGACCGATAATTTTTTTTATTTAACCATGTTTCGGTGCGTGGGTTTTTTAGATGCACCGGGTGGTATTATCAATGGTACACCACACGTCATTACAATGCGCTGGATTATGGTGACACATCAAGCCTGTTTATATGTAGAGCACTGGTGCGCTATAGTACTTAGACGCACCAGGCGGGTTTGTACGGAGAGCACAGTGTCTCGGTGTGCCAATATTTAGTACGCGCTGGTGTATTTTGAATAAAACGCACAGGTGTGGTTTATGATGAGAAACACACCGCACAAAAAACATCAGCAAAAACCTTCACTTGCCAACCTCCTCTAGAGACCTTCGCTACAAACAGATATCTGGGATATTTTTATAAGGGTTTCCTTTCAAACATCCACTAGAGGGTTCTTTGCTTGTAGTGCACCCATTAAAATACATATGTGAAAGCAAAAACTGAGCAAGAAATAATAATGCAAACATAGGACACTATTATTTTTGGAAAAACGTCCCCGGAAAAACCCATTGCAGGAAAACTGGTGCAACAGATCTGAGGGTTTATATTATTGAGAAAAAATTATTCTGGATACAATTTTGAATGTCCCACAGATGATTTAGTTACAGATAAATATTGACAGAGAAATAAATTAGTGAGTAAACCTCACTTTGCAAGTCCTGACTGAACTGGTAGCTGAAATGACGAAACCTATGCATAGTAGCTGCATAGGCCTGCGTGGGGTCATATATGGAATTGCGTCATCCCTTCTGTTTAATATTTCATCCCTTTCGGAAAATTGATCTAGCCCTTACCGACTCAGATCTAGATTTCCCCAGCTGAAATCAAACTTCTTTTTCAAGAACTGCGCTGCCTCTATGTGGGGCCTGCATCACCCTGCGTCACCCCTTCTGTGTGCTTCTTCACTCACTCTCGGTTCTACGCTACCTCCTCCTCATATTTCTCTTCCTTTTCTGCTGTTGATCCTTGGCACGGAGAATATCCTCCTACGAAAACTATCTTTTCCCCTCAACTGCAATCAAGAATTAGTTATATCTGATTTTCTTATGAGCACTTCTCCGTCAGAAAAATTCGATCTCTAGATCCTCTCGGTGTATCTTACAAATGACCCTAAAGCCTTCCTTTATAGTCTTCTCATTGACAATTCAATGCCTAATATTAGATCTCCAATCAACAACTAATATTAAATTAGACTTGATATTATTTTTCTAGAAGTTTCATCCACATTGTACATTAATATTGATTAATTATTTTAATTTCCTAAGTTAAACTTAGGGTCCTCATTAAAAATAATTAATTTTTATTTTAAAACTGTTTCTGGAAGGAATTTCTCAAAACAATTTTTGGCTTATTTGTAATGCATGTGTTTAAGCCTCTCCATAAAATTTGGGGCTTAGCTCACATCCGATGCTACCAAAAATAAACACTCACTCTTAGCACGGAATGTGCTCTAACAGATATTCCCTGCTACATACTGCTCTGATTTTGAAGCATCTCCCTCTGCGTTAATGATGTCTGGAATCTTGCCCATCTTTCATTACAATATTGTTGCACTGTACTACTATTGACCCTGCCACGATCAACACTGCATCCATACTGCAACTCCCTCTCATATGTTGCATTTGCTACTAGCACTACCACTACTAACTCTGCACTGCAACTCAATTGTTGAGAGAAGCAACTGAAAATGTCCAAAAATCTGAACAAGTGTTCAGGATGCATCTCGGTGCTGAAAACATTGACTTTTGATATCTACTGCATTGTCCCTCTGATAAACTGCGTTGATGCTGCTCTGCAATGCACTGTTGCTGCTCTGCAATGCGTTGTTGCTGCTCTGCAATGCGTTGTTGCTGCTTTGCAATGCACTGCACTATTGTAACTATGCTCTGTGTTGCTCAGATGTTGGCGCTGCTATCCACTACAACTATCATCTTTGCACTTCTCTGCACTGATTGGAAACTCCTCCAACTTGCTATTTCTGAACATGGGCACCCATAGCAAGGTTGTGATCCAAGAGGTGGACTCCTCCAGGATCCTGTCAACTACAACTCAATGTTGCCCCATCTCCCTCCTGGAGATGCATGAGCATTCATGGCGTACTCATCCTCATCGATCTTCGTAGTTGCAGCCTTCAGATTTCACTTCTCGTCCTTGTCCTTGTCCTTATACTTCAAAGGACACTAGGAAGCGTAGTGACCAAGTTCACCACACTTGAATCATTTGATCTTCGAGACGTATTTCTTACATCTCCGCTGCTCCTGTTGCCCTTTGGATGCAAGGACCACATCTTTCTTTTCCTACTTCACCTTCTATCCACTGCCACTGTTGCCGTCAAGTTTTCACTTGACCAAGTCCCTCCTTAGATCTTCTTGCTGAAGAGCAGCCCACATCTCCACCCAGCCTGGCAAGGTTTCTCTGCCTAGGGTTCTCTAGAAAAATATTTGCCAATCACCAGTGAATGCATTCAATGTCACTCTCACCATCGTTGTAGGAGAAGAGGTAGACCCTACTGCTGCAAGTTGATCATGAATCTCCTAAAGTCTCGACATGAACAAATTATTGTGCTCCCCTTTCTACATATGCACCATCCTCAGTTGTTGCTCAAGGTACATCTTTCGTTGCTCAGAGGATCCCTCATACAACGTGGCCAAGGCTTCCTACATCTTCCTAGCAATATATTTACCAGCTATATGGGACACAATGTGATCCTTGACTCCATCAAGGATTAGCATTTTTTCCTTCACCATATTAGCCCTGTACTACTTCAACGTATCTAGATTTCTGTAGGGAAAAATACCATGTTCTCCATGAAGAGCTTGAGATCGTATTCATCTAGAAGAAAAGTAATCCTTATCTTCTAGATAATGTAGTTGGAGGCTCTCTCCAACCGGTCTTTATCTTTAAGCCCGTGAACTGCCATGGATGTCAAATATGTCGAATCTACTCCTCTTCTTCCCCCTTTGTGCAATACTAGACAAGCATATGCACTCCTTGTGGAGCTCATAGATCTGCTTCTCAAATTTTCTTCTCATATCTTGAAGATCTGAAATTCCCTGGCTAGGAATCTCCTGAGAGAGAGAATTCCCTCACTGTGTTGATTCTTCCTCTTCTAACACTTTCTACCCGGAAAAATAAAAACTCTTCTTGCAGAACTACATCCCACCAGCCCTACGTTTCTCCCTCTAGCATGACAAAATTTTGATATGGTGATATTACCTCTCTATCGACTCACGCAGAGAGAGATCTACCTGGAAACTTCAACCCTCCAGGCCTGGACTACGCAATCCCTCTAGGGATTTGAACTGCTGCTTTCTGTAGCTTTTCAGCCTTCGTCATGCACTGGATCTGCGCTTCTTGTTTCACAATGCAAGCTCCAATACCATGTGAAAATTCCAAGATCCCAGATCTAAGAATCCCTACTGCTACAACTTGTGAAAATTTCTGAATATGCTCAAATAGAAACACTACTGTTAAATTTCTGATTTACTTCTCCTACTTACATTAAGTTATTAATCTGAAATTTTCAGCATTAACATTGAAGTAAATACATTAAAATCCTACACATGCAGATCTAAATTGAATAACATGCACAATGATAAAGTGACACACAAGGATTTTCTAGACAAATCTCCCCAGAAAAACCCAATGCGGGAAAACCAGTCTTCTAGTTGTTGGAGGGTTTTTATTATTAAGCAGAATCTAAGTACAACAGATCTGGGCACCAAATAAAAAAACTACAGCTATACCTCTTTTTTGGAGATAGAAAACTAATTAATTCACACCCTCAAACATGATTTACAGAACTCAACTATTTCTGGTCTTCAGAAACCCCAACGCTGCTTTGAATCCCAGTGCATCAGCCCCTACGCTGCTCAGGAAGGGCCTGCATCACCCTAGAGTGGGTTACGCTGCCTCTGCACTACCTTGGTTGGCTAGTGTCAGTCCTCCTAGGACTGTTTCAGCCCTCCTAGCCTCCTGCTACCCCTGCTAGGGTATGGTTGCTCTGCGTCGTTACTGCTTCCTATGCGCTGTTGTGGTCCGCTGCTTCTATGCCCTTGTTGTACTCTTAGCTTGGGATCAAACCATCCCCCTCACCAATACTGCCCCTCACTGTAGCTAAAACACTTCTGAAATTCTTAGCAAACCACGCCCTAGAATTCCAGCTTAGTTTCAGTGCTCTGCCACTGTGTGTGTTCTCCAATTGACCCCAAACCCTCTTCTTCTACTTTTCTCGTTGAAACATAAACAACCATGATCTAATCTTGAATCAAAGACTAAGATTAGAATATGCTTGATCCATGTCACTTAAGTCATTTTCATCACATGTTTAATTTAATTAAATTTAATCTTTTAATTTTCCTACATTAGACTTAGGGTCTTTAATTAAAACTATTAATTAATTAAATATCTCTTAAACAGGATGGACTTTCTTAAAACGATTTCTGGGTCTTAGAGATCTTATGTACTCTAGTCCCTCCATAGATTTTGGGAGCTAGAGCACATCCGATGCTACCCCAACACCCCAAAATCTCAAAATTCCCTCTTAGCGAGGAATGTGCTCTAGCAACAATACTTCACCCTGAAGTTTTAGACTGATCTCTTGTGTGGGTCTTTGTACTGATGCTTGGCCTGCTACTCTTCATCACTGTGCCTCTGTTGCTCCTCTGTATTGATTCCCATGAAACTTCCATCACCACTGCTACATTCGTACTGCAAATCCCTCTCAAATTGTTTCATTATTCTGCTCATAGCACTACCACTGCTAACTGCTGCACTGCAAATAAGTTGTGAAGAGTAAGCAACTGAAGTAATTCTGCCCAATCTTTGGCAGACAAGTCATTTGGGCTGCATATTCGTCACTGAAGCTCCATAGGCTACTTCTCTGTGTTGTCCTCCGGAGGCTGTTGCGATGTTGCAGCTTTGCACTGCGTAAGCATACCTCCTCTGCATTGCCTCTGCGTTGATGTCCCATACACTGCTGCTGCGTTGTGTTGTCTTCCTGAAGCCTCTATTCTATTGCACCTTTGCACTGCGTAAGCAAGCATGCTCTGTGCTGCTGAAGTCACATTATCCCCTCTAGGCTATTGCATCTACACTGCGCTTCTCCCTTTCAGCATCCAGCTCTGCCTCTGCTCCATCTATGATCTTCTGCACCCACTTCTCCACTTGTCTCGCTACCATCTTAAGGCTCCCGTAGCTGTATGTGATCCAAGAGTTGGGCTACTCAAGGATCCTACCCACACTTTTTAGTTGCTCTACAGATCAAGATCACCCCACTTTCATGGTTCACGAGCACTCATGGCTACGTCATCTTCAGAGCCATCGTCTGCTACAACAACCTTGGAACTAGAAGCTTCCTTGTCCTTTTTCTTCTGAGGACAATTGCTGGCGAAATATCCAAGTTCCAACACTGGAAACATTTGATCTTCGACATATCATGCTTTCTTTTCCCTTGTTGCCTCTTTGATGCTAAGGCTGCATCTTCCTCTTCTTACTTCTTCACTTTGCTTGAACCAATGTTGTACTGTCTTTTGGTCATTTGATGAATTTCCTCTTGTCGAAATATAGCCCACATGCTATCCGAGTTGGGAAGGTCCGCTTTGCCCAAGAGACTTTGGAAAAAAATTTCCCAGGCCTCTGTGACTGCATTGAGAGCATTCCTCACCATGACATAATCATCTACCTTGACCCCCATGTCATTCAACTGATCCCAGATCGATTGTAGTCTAGATAGAAAACTATCGATCTCCTCTCCCTTGGTCATGATGAATAACCTCAGCTGGTTCTCCAAAAGCATCTTTCTCTAGACAGATCTTCCTTCATACAATGTGGTTAGGTCTACCCACATCTCATGAGTCGTCGTCTTCTCGGATATGTGTTGTACCACATGATATTTTACCCCATCCATGATGAAGCGCTTGGCATGTGCCACTGCTTCATTATGCTCTTCCATGAGTTTCACATTGGTCGGTGTAGCCAAGATTTTCTCCGCATGCTCCCTCAAGCCACATGCCTCCATGACTACCAAGATTTTGGCCTTCCAGATTTCAAAGTTGGACAAGCCGTTCAACCTATCCTAATCACACATTCCATGTGGCGCCATCTCCTCAGATATTTTTCGGAACTGATCCTCCTCTCTCTACTAGAAACTCAAATCTAGGGTCCTTAGCGAGAAAGGCACCCTCTGCTCCCTATGACAACTAACTCCCTCTCTTGGAAGTCTGCCAAAAAACACAACGAAACGGCTCTCTTCGATCCTCTGATCGATATTCAGATTTCTTTGGTAGGAAATCTTCTGAGAAGTTGTTCTCCTCCCACTCTTCGTCAACTTAGCTTAGGATAAATTCTGTACCGTCAGAATCTTCACCCCACCAGCAACTGCTGAAGGTCTGTAGCTCAGCTTCCGGTTCATGACACTCTGCACAGCATTCAGGCTCTAGATTGTGTCACCCTTGTTGGCCTCTGCATGAGTAGTCTGGCCCAGCACAACCTCTACGCAATGTAGGATGCTCTTACATCCCTCTGGGTGGCTCTGTGTTTCCTCTGCATCACCCAGTAAGGACTATGTTAGCCCTCTGCGTGGCTTTGTTGCCTCTGTGTCCCTCTGCTGCTGCACTGCCCTCTCCTGGTTATCTTCTGTTGTTGCTTATTTCTCTGCTAATTTCTGCGGCACAAATTATTCAGCCTTCTTGCTGGAGATTCAACTAGATCTACATTTTCTCTGATACCATGTGAAAATTTCTTAATATTCTCAAACAAAAACCCTACTGTTAAATTTCTGATTTACTTCTCTTACTTACATTAAGTTATTAATCTGAAATTTTCAGCATTAACATCGAAGTAAATACCAACCTACACATGCAGATATAAACTAAATAACATGCATAATGAAAAAGTGACACACAAGGATTTTCTGGACAATTGTCCCCGAAAAAATCCAATGTGGGAAAACTGATCTTCTGGCTACTGGAGAGTTTTGATTATTAAGCAGAATCTAAGTACAACAGATCTAGGCACCAAACTGGTTAACCCGACAAAGAAATAAAATACTACAGCTATACCTTTGTTTTGGAGACAGAAAACTAACTGATTCTCACCCTCAAATAGGATTTACAGAACTCAACATTTTCCAGTCTTCATAAACCACAGAGCTTCTTTGAAGCCCTCTGTGTCGGCCCTGTTGGCCTGCGCGAGCCCCTGCGCTTCTACGGAAGAGCTTGTGTCACCCTCGACTAGGTTAAGTTGCCCTGGTTGTTCAGCATCAGTCCTCCAGGGATTGCATCAACCCTCCTTGCACTACGTCAATCCTCCTGGCATCCCGCTGCCTCTGCGTTGCCCCTGCTGGGCTATGGCTGCTTTGCATAGTTGTTGCTTCCTTTGCGCTGATCTAGTCCACTCCTTCTCTGCCTTCGTTGCACTCTTGGCCTGGGATAAAAATATCCCCCTCGCCAATACTGCCCCTCGCTGCAACTAAAACACTTCTGAAATTCTTAGTAAACCATGCCCTAGAATTTCGGCTTAGTTTCAGTTCTTTGCCACTATGTGTGTTCTCCAACTGACCCCAAGCCCTCTTCTTATAATTTTATCACTGAAACATCAACGACCGTGATCTAATATTGAATCAACGGCTAAGATTAGAAGATGCTTGATCTGCGTCACTTAAGTCATTTTCATCACATGTTTAATTTAATTAGCTTTAATATTTTAATTTTCTTAAGTTAGACTTAGGGTCCTAAATGAAAATAATTAATTAATTAAATATATCTTAAACAATATGGAATTTCTTAAAACAATTTCTGGGTCTTGGATATCTTATGTACTCTAGTCCCTCCACAAATTTCGGGAGCTAGAGCACATCTGATGCTCCCCCAACACCCCAAAATCTCAACACAACTGAATTAGTTTTCCTACTTGTAAATTCAGATTTAACAAGTTATTAACAAATTACTTTTGGAAATATCGAAGTAGTTATTGAAGAAGCCTTCACCCCTTAAAATACATATGCGAAAGCAGAAAATGAGCAAGAAATAATAATGAAAACACAGGAAACTGTTATTTTTGGACAAACATCCCCGGAAAAACCCAATGTGGGAAAATTGGTGCAACAGATATGAGGGTTTATATTATTAAGCAACAATTATTCTGGATACAACTCTAAATGTCCCACAGACGATTCAGTTACAGAGAAAAACTGTCACAGAATGAAATCCATGAGTAAACCTCACTATGCAAGTCTCGACTGATCTAGTAGTTGAAATGATGAAACCCCAAATCCCTCTACTCTGCCTCTATGCAATAGCTACGTAGACCTGCGTGGGGTTAGATCTGGAACTATGTCACCTCTTCTGTGTAATATTTCATCCCTTCTGGAAAATCAATCCAACCCTTCCCAGCTCAGATATGGATTTCCTCAGCTGAAATCAGACTTTCGACTGAAGAATTGTGCTGTCTCTACATAGGGCCTGTGTGGCCCTGCATCACCCCTTCTAGGTGATGTGTCACTCACTTTAGGCTCTACGCTGCCTCCTCCTTGTCTTTATTTGCCTTCTCTGCCATTGATCCTTGGCCCTGAGAAGATCCTCCGGCCAAAAATGTCTCTGCCCCTCAACTGCAATCAAGAATCACTTAGATCTGATTTTCTTCTGAGCACCGCTCCATCAGAAATATTCGATCTCTAGATCCTATTGGTGTATCTTACAAATTACCCTCAAGCCTTCCTTTATAGTCTTCTAGTTGACAAATCAACAACCGAGATTAGATCTCCAATCAAAAACTAAGATTAAATTAGACTTGATCTACTTTTTCTCGAATTTTCATCCACAATTTACATTAATACTGATTAATTATTTTAATTTATAAGTTAGACTTAGGGTCCTCATTAAAAATAATTATTTTTTCTTATAAAAATATTTTTGGAAGAAATTTCCCAAAACGACTTTTGGGTTATTTGTAATGCATGTGTCTAAGCCTCTCCACAAAATTTTGGGCTTAGAGCACATCCGATGCTACCAAAAATCAACACACGCAAAAAAAAAAACAATAGAAATGAAATCATTCAATATATAAGACTTAATAAGGGATTTTAAGGTTAGCATGGGGCTTATATAGAACTTAACAACTTAAAAATGGATTAATTTACATCAACATATGATCCAGATTTATGCAGGAACACAATAAAATATAGATATAAACATAAACACAGAGATGCAGCAAAAATAACACTTCATTTCATTAATATCAAATAACTGAAGTATGCCTACAGACAGAATGGACATAAACTAGCTAGGGCAATGGTAACTTATCTCTGAGAAGAGATGTTGCAGCTACATGCCTCTGAACTGTGTTACAATCAAGCTCAAGGGCATTTTTATTATTGAACAACATGGGAAAACCATAAACATCCAGAAACATAACCCTAGGAGATGAAGCAGAAAAACTATGGGCCCCATTTGGGTAAATTGGTACATCAATTTCCCAGGGACGTAACTTTGGCATACGATCTCCTTCTGACGTGCACAATACCTCGTTATAAATATATATCTGAGAACTACACATTTTTGAGTGACCAACATTAATTTCAAACCCATGTTGGTCCCAATTTTCCCAAAAAACGTCGTTTAGGGCCTCAAAACAGCTCCGGAAGTTCAGGGGGCGAAAAGCTGCCAAAACTAGCAAATTGTGCTACAATTAAGGAAACTGAAAAACTGAAAGAAATAATGGTGGTGGACCTAGTGGAATAGTTGGGTGGCCACCAATATCCACGTGGATCAACATCATATCTAATTGAATTTTGAGCACCAATCTTTTCTCTTTATATTTTAGTTTTGTAGCACAGTTGTTATTAACGCTTATTGTTTAAAATTCATTTTCATGTTGGTTGATTAAATTTATTAAGTGATCCATATATATTTAACACACTTGACCTCATAATAGCTTAAAAAAATATTTCTAACTTCTTACTTCATATTTCCAAAATACCCATTATGTAAGACTTAATTCTAAAATGAGAGAAGTGTTGGGTATGTGTTATATTCTTTCCAAGATTAGTTACACATGCGGGGGGGGGGGGGGGAATGCCCTCGCTGTACGTTTTTTCGGGCACAGTAGGGGAGGCAGCAGCCCTCCCTGTCCGAGGGTTCGGGGCAGTGCCCCGAGAAAAAAAAACTGGACCCTATTTTTCGATGGGCAGACCCGCCCATGGTTTTGTGCATGAGTTTGCACATGGTTTTAGGGCATGATGGTTTTTGTCCCCTGGTATTTTGTAGATCCGGTCAAGGGAACTATGGTTATGTTCTAATCCAAGGTTAATGGATTGGGGTTTATGAATGATTCGACATGTATATATATGTGTTGTAACACTAAAAGGAACATAATGAAGAATCAAGTTGGTAGTCCCGATTTGGGATCTAGGGGAAAATCTCTATGTATATCTTTTTTATGTTTTATTCTCTCGCTATTGTTTATTTTATGTTTTTAAGATTCGTTTGCAGATAGTTTCTGTACAGGGTTAAAACCTACAAGAAGAAGAAATTTGTTCAAGCTCTATACCACTTACAAACTTTAACTAACTTCTCACCTTTTATATAATTTTATATTAGTATTATTTATAAAATAATATAAGAAATATATGATTGAACCCACAATGTTATATATATTATAAAATAAAATGAGAAAACATATCAATTTAGTATTGCATCCATTAATTTCTCTTACAAGTTACTTTAATTATAGCTTACAATTTAACATTTTTTACCGTCCAAATTTTTATAAAGTGTTGTGGAGTACTTGTCACCTTTTATCAAATTTCTCCCCACTTATAATGAAGAATAATTACTCTTATTGTTTCCATTTATTATGTAAAATGATTTTTTTTCATTATTTTTTTTTTTTTTTTTTTTTTTTTAATGGCATGACACTCTTAAGTGTTGATTTTACAATAATTTCCTTAAATTATCATTACTTTCAATTATTTTATCTATTATATTATCTTAGTATAATTATTATATTATCTTAATCTACTTTAATCATTAAACAATTATACAAGAAAATCTCAACAGAAAACAATAATGTTAATAAGATCAAGAAGAGATAGCCAAATACAACAAGAAACATATAATTTATCTAGGAAAACCTTAAACCAAAGAAAAATTCAACAACATTTTCTTAGGGAAATTTATCCAATTCAGTAAGGAATACATCTAATCATTCTAATAAAAACAAAGACAAATTGACCAATACTATTCATATGCCAAGTGAACTAGTTCTTCAAACAATTGGTTTGCCTCAAAGAGACATTCTTCCCATGAACATGTCTTGCCACAAATAGTAACTTCACAAGCACATGAAAGAGTGATTTTCCTAGATTTCTCCCTTAGGTCATGGGGTTTGACCAGGATACCATAGTTATTGGCTGGGGGGATTTTCTCTAGAAGCATGAAGCCACAATTGCTCCCTTAGTCATAAGGCTTGACTTAGAAGCCATGGAGTTTTGCTGGGAGATTGTCTCTATGCGTTGATTTCTAGTAGCATCGGATGTTCTATAAGTCTCAAAATTTGCAGGGAGGCTTAAAAAATGTATTCCAGATAACCTAGAAATTGTTTTGGGAAATTCCAACCAGATTGTATTTTATTGAAAAAATTAATTATTTTAAAAGGACCCTAAGTCTAAACTTAGGAAAATAAAATAATTAAAGTGAATTAATAGAATATGGGTGTGAATGTTCTAGAAAAAAATGGATCAATTCAAATGCTAATCTTATCCGTTGATTATAGATTTAAGCTTGGTCGTTGAATTTTCAATGTGAAGACAATAAGAAGGGCTTGAAGGGTCATTTGGAAGACACATCAAACATCGAAGGATCAAAGATCGAATTTTTGAACTGAGCAGTGCTCAGAGGAAAATTTGATCAAGATATCATTTGCAGAGAGGGGCAACAATTATGGTTGGAATCATTCTTGATACAGAGAGTGCATAGCAGAGGAGATAGAGCGAGCCACATAGTCAGTGCAAAGCCAGTGATGCAGAGGCTACACAGGCACTACATAGAGCCTATGAGGGATTCATATTTTTGCTGAGGAGACAACGTTGGGTCAATGCCAGATCCCAGAGACATTTTTTGGAGGATATAAGGCCCCAGTTTTCAATCAACAGAGAGACATAGGGCAGCCATAGCTGTGACGGAGAGTGACGTAGTCACTGCACAGAGGCAGAACAGAGTAGTTCGTTTTGGGTGTTGATTAGTGTCTAGTTCTAGTGGAGGAGTGAGGTTTGTCTCACAATATATTTCTTGTCAGTTTCTCTACATGATTTGAAAAATATTTCAATCATAGAATTGTACTCAGAAAGTTTACTGCATAACATAGAAACCCTCAGTTGTTGCACCGGTTTTCCCGCATTGGGTTTTTCCAAGGACATCAGTCCAAAAATAACTGTCGCATGTGTTTATGATTTCTTATTGTTCAGTTTTGTTTCCGCACTTTTAATATTCTGCAGTTTATTTAGTGAAGGTTGTAGTTTGTTTAATTCAATGTTGTCATAGAAATAAATTGAATAATTAATTTATCATTTAGAATAATTAATACCATTTTCTGCAATAGGATTCTAGATTTGAGGAATTTTCACATGGTATCAGAGCTTGTATAGTTGAGTGTAGGAGGAACAGAAGAAAATATCTGTATATCCAGCGTTGGTGAAGCTAGGATCAAAGTGATGTGTAAGCAGCATATCGATCTCCCAACATATTGCACAATCCAAGCTACGAGGGCCAAAACCAGCAAGGAAAATCTCTCTCTGAGTGAGTCGAAAGAGAAGAAAGATTTTTCATATTGCAGTTTAGCAGAGGTAGAGGGATCAACATAGTAGATCAACGTAGATTAACAGCCGAAGGGACACAATTTCTACATAGCAATGATTTTGGGTATAGAAGCGCCAAAAGAGACATATGGAGACACTTTGAGGGAATTTTTCTCCTCAAGGAATTCCTAACTGGGGAAATATATTTTTTGAGAGTTGAGCAGCATTACCATATCCTGCAAGGAGTGCATAAGCCATTCTGGCGTTGCGTAGAGGAGAAATAGAGGGAGCTAGATTTGACATTTTTCAATCTGTAGAAATGGAAACAAGTAGGCTGAGAGATCAAGACAGGTTGGAGGGAGCCTCCAACTATGTGGTTTGGCAGGAAAGGATCAAATTTCTACTGGACGAGAATGATCTCAAGCTCTTCGTCAAAGGTACGGTGGTTGTTCTAGTAGATGTAGATCCTCTGAAGGAATACAAGAAGAATATGGCTAAGGAAAAGCATCTGATCCTAGACAGTGTGAGGGATCATGCCGTGTGTCACATAGCTAGCAAAGCAACAACTAGAGAAATGTGGCAGACCTTGGAGAAGCTATATCAAGGATCTTCCGAGTAGCAGAAGATGTATCTGGAGGAGAAGATGTGGACTACTAGGATGAAGAAAGGTGAGCGCATTGATTCATTCCTATCTATACTATAAGAGAACCAAGATCAAATTTCAGTTGTGGGATCAACTCCTAAGGCCATCGAGATGGTCAGATTGGCCCTCAACTTAGTTTCTGAAGACTATCAAATCTTTGTCCACAGCATCCTGGGGAGACAGAATTTGTTGGACTAAGAGTCAATATGGGTTTCTCTTCAACAAGAAGAGATGGGGAGGTTCTTAATAAAGTGTCAACTTGATGGAATCATCATTAGTGGGAAGAAGCTGAAGGAGGAGGAGGATAATGTGGCCCTTGCATCAAATAGGCAGCAGGAGCAGCGCAAAAGGAAGAAGGATATTTCCAAGATCAAATGCTTTCGATGTGGTGAAATGTGTCATTATGCCACACAATTTCCTCTCAATAAGAATGACAAGGACAAGAAGCACGATCCACAAGAATCACTTGCCAGGATTGATGAGGAAGAGTTCGCCATGATATCTCATATACCTCCAGGAGGGAAGTCTACTGACTTGGAGCTATAGACCTAGAGATCTACAGATGGGCAGGATCCTTGAGGAGTCCACCTCACGGATAATTACCTTGCTATGGGAGCCCAAATCAGATGTATCAGGATGGACAAGTGCCAATTGGTGCAGAGGAGAGTAGAAGTGACAGAGAAGTAGTTAGCAGTGTCATAACTTGAGCAGCGCAGAGCAGAGTTAGCAGCAGTGCAGTAAGGCACAATGCAGAGTCAACAACAACTTCAGAGGGACATCACAGAATCTAGCAGCATTCACATCTTCAGTGTCAAGATGCATCATATTGAACAATTGTTCAGTTTTGGATGTTTTAATTTTTGGTTGCAGTAAGAAACATTATTGCAGTGTTGTATCAGTTCGCACTGGCAGTGTCAATAGAAACACAGATGCAAAATTTGAGAGGGTGTTGCAGTACGGATGCAATGTTGATAGTGGCAGTATCAACAACAATACAGATGCAGTGTTTGCACAGAGTTGGTGGGAAAAAATGTCAGATATTAGCAGCGTAGAGGGAGATGTTGCAGAATTAGAGCAGTACTCAGCAAGGTGTATTGCTAGAGCACATGCCTTGCTAAGAGGAAGAGTTGAATTCTGGTAGCATCAGATGTGCTCAAAGTCTCAAAATTTGCAGGGAGGCTTAGACACATGTATTTTAGATAACCTAAAATTTTTTTTGGGAAATTCCACTCGGATTGTATTTTATTGAAATAATTAATTATTTTAAAAGGACCCTAAGTCTAAACTTAGGAAAATAAAATAATTAAAGTGAATTAATAGAATATGGGTGTGAATGTTCTAGAAAAAAGCGGATCAAGTCAAAAGCTAATATTATCCATTGATTAGAGATTTAATCTCGAATGTTGAAGTTTCAACGAGAAGACTATAAGAAGGGCTTGAAGGGTCATTTGGAAGACACATCAAACATCGAAGGATCAAGAGATCGAATTTCTGAAGTGAGTAGTGCCCAGAGGAAACTTTGATCAAGAGATTCTTTGCAGAGAGGGGCAATAATTCTGGTTGGAAGCATTCCTGATCCAAAGAGTGCATAACAGAGGAGACAATGAGAGCCATAAAGGCAGCGCAGAGCCAGTGACGCAGAGGCTACACAAAGTGAAACAATTGTTTACTTTTGGTAGAATTGGATGTGCTCTAAGTCTCAAATTGTTTGTAGAGTCTTAGACATATGCATTACAAATAACCCAGAAATCGTTTTGGGAAATTCCTTCCTAAAACAATTTTATAAGAAAAATTAATTATTTTTAATGAGGACCCTAAGTCTAACTTAGGAAATTAAAATAATTAATTAGTATTAATGTACACTGTGGATGAAACTTCCAGAAAAAGCAGATCAAGTCTAATTTAATCTTAATCGTTGACTGGGGATCTAATCTAGGCCATTGGTCTGTCAACAATAAGACCATAAAGGAAGGTTTGAGGGTCATTTGTAAGATACACTGAGAGAGACTAGAGATCGATTTTTTCTGACGGAGCAGTGCTTGGACGAAAATCAGATCTAAGTGATTCTTGATTGCAGTCAGAGGTAGTAAATCTGGTTGGATATTTTCCTGAGCCAAAGAATACATAACATAGAAGGCAAAGAGAAGATCGACAGAGGTAGCATAGCAGCTATGTAGAGCCAGCGCAGTCCCACATAGAGGCAACACTACAACGTCAAGGGAATTCAAGATTCAACTGAGGGTCAGCCAAATCCAGTGTCAGAGAGCCAAGGTGTGATTGGAAGAGGCCAGAAGGGTAGATCTAGCCAACAGAAGACCATTGATGTGGAAGCCACACAATGCCCATGCAAAGTGATGCAGAGACTGTGCAGTAACTGCGCATAGACTCCACAATGCAGTGGAGGGCTTGCAGATCTGGGTTGTTGGACAGTCGGGCTTCCAGATCAGTATGCAATTTCTCTCACGAACTTTTTGTCAGTCATATTCTCTGTAGGTATTTCCAGAAAGGCATCCCAAATTTTCATTCAGAAATTTACTTCTTAATATATAAACCCTCAGATCTGCTGCACCGGTTTTCCCGCATTGGTTTTTTGTGGGGAAGTTTGTCCAAAAATAACAGTTTCCTGTGTTTGCATTATTCTTTCTTGTTCATTTTCCTTTCACAAATGTATTTTAATGAGTGAAGGAAGCTTCAATAAATTCTTCATTATTTCCAAAAGTAATCTGTTAATAACTTGTTAAATCTAAATTTACATGTAGGAGAAGTAGTTCAGTTGTAGCAGTAGGGATTCTGGGATCTTTGAATTTTCACATGGTAACGGATCTTGCATTGTGAAACAAGAAGAGAAGATCCAACATGTGACAAAGGAAAAAAATCTGCAAAATGCAGCAATTCAAATCCCCATAGGGATTGCACAGTCCAGGCCTGGAGGGTTGAATTTTCCAGGTAGATCTCTCTTTGAGTGAGTCGACAGAGAGGTAAGATATCCAGATTGGAATTTTTTCAAGCTAGAGGGGGCAACGCGAAGCCTCGCCGTAGAGCTGGTGGGACACAATTTTGCAAGTATATTTTTTTATTTTGCTGGGAAGAAAGTGTAAGAAGAAGAAGAAGCAACATAGTGAGGGAATTTCTCTCTTAGTAGATTCCTAGCCGGGGAATTTCAGTTCTTCCAAGATCTAAGCAGCAGATTTGGGAAGTAGATCTACGAGCTCCATAAGGAGTGCATAATCCTGTCTATTTTTGCGCATATGGGGAAGAAGAGGAGCAGATTCAACAAATTTGACAACCATGGTAGCTCACGAGCTTAGACATCATGACCGGTTAGAGGGAGCCACCAACTACGTGATCTGGAAGGCAAGGATTACTTGTCTTCTAGATGAATACGATCTCAAGCTCTTCGTGGAGAACACAGAAGTTGTTCCTGCAAATCCAGATCTGTTGAAGAAGTACAAGGCTAATATGGCGAAGGCGAAAAGGCTAATCCTTGATGAAGTCAAGGATCACATTGTGTCCCATATAACTAGCAAAGATACTTCCAGGAAGATGTGGGAAGCCTTGGCCACACTATATGAGGGATCTTCCAAGTAGCGGAAGATCTACCTTGAGCAACAACTTAAGATGGCACAAATGTGGAAATGGTAATGCATAGGTTCGTCCCTGTCAAGACTTTAGGAGATTAGTGACCAAATTGCAGTAGTTGGGTTTACTCCTTCTCCTACAATGATGGTGAGACTGGAATTGAATGCAATCACTGATGATTGGAAATTATTTGTTAATAGCATCCTAGGTAGAGCAACCTTTCCAGGATGGGTGGAGATGTGGGCTGCTCTTTAACAAGAAGAGTGAAGGAGAGACTTGGCTAAGTGAAAACTTGATGGCAACAGTGGCAGTGGATAGAAGGTGAAGCAGGAGGAGGAAGATGCAACCCTTGCATCCAAATGGCGGCAGGAGCAACAAAGACGTAAGAAATACGTCTCGAATATCATGTTATACAGAATTCTAATCTATGGATAAACTAGATTCCCTGAGTGCCGTGTTCCTTCACTCAGAACAATAGAAGAAATACTATTATTCTTTTCTCTAAGACAAATAGATAGAAAGAAAGGAAAGAAACCTACTTTTGATCCCTTTTCTCTCTTTCTCCTTCTGTCGTTGTTGTCGTCGCTCTCAATCAAACTAAAGCCGCTAGATCGATTCCTACAATCAAAGACAGAGAACAACAAACAACATATAAATATACAAGTATCTACTTATCTTAACCAAATCGAACGGATTATATCTGAGAATACATACACAATTGAGAATGGAATTCACAAGATATAAGCATACATATGAGAAAATGAACATATATCTTTATTAAGAAAGTAGGAAAAGAATATTACAACCAATAGATTGATTCATCGTCAACCTACTCCAAATTCATTCCATCCTTATCACATCAAGCATCATCTCAACAACATAACAACACTTCTAGCTCTCATCAATTGAGAATCCAACAACATAACATTACACAAATTTCTCCCTCCCTAGTACTTAGATGAGTGCTTAATTTATAAGGAAATTGAAGGTAGTTTCTCAATAAATGGAATTGAATGGCTTTCTAATAATAGGTGAGACATGTTTCCAAGTTCAGTAGTGATGGATGAACACTTGTATTCGAAGTATGACACCTATGAGCTCTTCTAAAAGGCACTGGACATGTGGAGATTCCCAAAACAATGATGATTTCTCTCTTAGAACACTAACGCACCCTTAAGTGTCTTGAAGTGCACTACAGTGCACCTTTGCATGGAGGTAAGTGCACTACAACACAGTTAGGCCCATGTAGAGGAGTGTTGATGAGTTAATGGGTCATATAATATATACTTCAAACCTTGAAAATATCACAATTGAAGCCATCAATGGAATGAATTTATCTTAGGGCATGTAGCAACTGAATTATGGGATGATAGACCCTATTCATTGGTCTTGGGTGATGATGCCCAATTTGACCAGGTATTTGGGAATGATGCCAAAATTGACCTGTAACAGCTGCCCCCTAAAGCATGAAGTCAAAATAATGATAATATTTGTATGAGATGCTTTACAATGTGATGAGTAGGATCTGAAGAGGACGGTGACCTGCATCAATTTGCAATACATTACATCATGATATCTTACATTTTAGACATGAATTGTTGAGGGAGGAATTCCCATGCTTAGCACATAAACTATCATAACGTGTACATAACTCAGAAAGTCATCTACATCGTGATGTTGCCCGATATAGATAGGCATACATATATAGGCCCATGTTTGGATGACGATCTGTATGTAAATTCATCGTATGGATGATGTGTACAATTCAAAAAATCGCATCCCAGATGGATGAAACTAGATCCAGGGTCTTCTTATCTTGTTCACTTGGTCGTTCAAGTACAAGTCTAGCCATGCAAATATATGATCTGAATTCAAACATGGGAGGACATTTTCTGATTACTAGCCAATGATGTGAGTTGTTAACAGACGCGAGAGAAACCACCTTTGATGTTAATGGTTCTCAAGGTACTACAGTACAATTTTCAAGGCGTGAATAGATGATTTGATGTCGAATGCTAAAAAAAATATTTTGGTCAAAGGTCCGGAAGCGAGAAACCTGTCAATGATGTAGTAAGTTCCAAGGTAATAGAAAGATGTTTCTAAGTTAACTTCTTGGATGATGAGTTGATGTCGACAGGAAGAAAATTTATCGCAGAATGGGAGTAATGATTTTGGAGAAAAAATGTGACTTGATGTAGCAATGTTCAAGGATAGAGGTCATGAAAATGAAGGTTTATGAGTATTGCAGAAGATGAGGAATTCCTAGATTACTTCTCTTGAACATATCGACAACAATGAAATGAGTTGGCAGCATTTACCCAAAACCAAAGTGATGGTATGATGGACCATAGGTATGATGAACCGTCAAGAATATTACCCAACCCAAAAGTCACGGTGATGGAGTGAAAGTGTCATATTCAAGAGAGACCTGCTACCATAAAGTGTTCTATTATTTTTCCCAAATTTTCCCCAATCATTGCTGACCAGTACCTCTTTATTTTTTAACAAGCTTGAGGGCATGTTGACGGGAAAATATGTCCGGCCAACAGTAGGGGATCTCCCCAGTAGAAAGTCCCAATTAGACCTTGAACCGTTTGAAATAGGGATCCCGTCCAGGGTGTGGGTTCGGCTACCGCTTAAGTCACTTTCCCCTCCGGTCTCAAAAGAACCTGATTGAACCTGCGGACACACACTTATTCACATGATACAAAATACATGATTGATACATTGAACATATCCATAACACTATGCGTAGCGAGAAAATAAATAAAACATATACGCCCGAAGAGATGCAGTTAGCGGCAAGTCTTTGGGGTTATGCTTGTAAGGTATCTGACCACAAAAGAAATAGTTCTTTATGGCGAGATCCCTTTTTACTTCCTGAAAGATAAAACGAAATGATAATAGACAAAGGTATTAACATCCATTAATAAAGCGATGAAAATTGAACATCATTAACACAAGCACAGATAAACATGATGCATAAATGATGCTATTAAGAAAGTAGTTTCATTAATCACAGGATGTTCTGAAACTGTACAAGGAATACACACAGTGTTGTTACAACAAAACACATCATCTGACAAAGGGGGTTTTAACAAGTATCTGTATTCATATGTCTAAGAGTATAATCTTTCAATACAATGCTATGTAGCTCTTGAGTCTCCAAAAGAAAAAAGCCCATTTACAAGATCTCGAAGGAGTATTTATAAAACAAAATCTGCCCTTTGGGCTTCCTGGACCTTTCATCTTCCAGACCGTTGGGCTGCCTTGCGACCCAGTCCTTTTGCGACCTGCGACCTGAGCCGCTGTTGCGACCTGCAACCTAAGCCGCTGTTGCGACCTGCGACCTGGCTGTTGTTGCGACCTGCGACCTGACTGGGTCGCGCGGTCACAAGTTGTAATAAAATGAGAGAATATGACCTTGCGACCTTGCGACTAGGTCGCTGGGTCGCAAGGTTGCAAAGGTGAAAAAACCGAAGGTATGCGACCTTGTGACCTTGCGACTAGGTCGCTGGGTCGCGGGGTCGCAAAAGGTGGAAAAACGAAGATATGCGACCTTGCGACCTTGCGACTAGGTCGATGGGTCGCAAGGTCGCAAAAGGATGAAAACCGAAGATATGCGACCTTGCGACCTTGCGACTAGGTCGCTGGGTCGCGGGGTCGCAAAAGGTGGAAAGACGAAGAGATGTGACCTTGCGACTAGGTCGCTGGGTCGCAGGGTCGCAAAAGGTGGAAAACCGAAGATGTGCGACCTTGCGACCTTGCGACTAGGTCGCTAGGTTGCGGGGTCGCAAAAGGCAAAAATCATAGATATGCAACCTTGCGACCTGCTGGGATTTGCGACCTGGGGCAATGCATGACCTGGGTTTTTATCCTTCTGCATTTCTCTTTCAGAGATATCATAACTTTGTTCTCCGAAGGCCAGCCTTAGCCTTCGCCATGGTGAGGCAGCAGCTTCTATCTGCCGGTGATGTTGAACATTCACATAACACAAGGTTTTGTGGTTGCTTTGAAACCTAGCTTAGCATCCTCCGAAGAGAGCTAGCAGTCTTCTTAATTTGGATGGGCATTACTGTTTCCCTGTATTACCTAAAAGATAATAGAGTAAATCAACATCTTCTCATATAATCTGTAGATAAGCGAATTAAATCAGCTATGTATAACATATTAAATCAGCCTCACGCATACAAACATTTTATGCATGTTGAGGAAGTAATAAATAATGATCGTAAATGCATCAAAGGTATATTGACACATAAAATCGGGAGCTTTTAAAGGTTAGCTTGGACCCCTGTATAGTCCAGTTCTGAAGGCAATATATGAACGATTGTGCATATTTACTATGTATTCCCCCACTGTCGCAAAAGAATGCTTGAAGGCACGTATAGCTAGTCTTTAACAATTTTTTATGGAGACCACCAAAGCCCGGGAGCTCCCATGCACTGCTATGTGCTGAGCCAATCTATGATGCACCAACCCCCCAAAGTGTTTCAGGGCTGCGACAGGCCTCGCCATAGCTAATTGCTGTCATCCCTTGCCTTCATCAAATGAGCATCAATTCACCAGTTTAACTGATTTCTTTCATAATGAGGTGATCGAGATGCATTGTTCTTCACATGTAGAGATGCTAGGTTTGCTGCCAAACACCCTGTGATGTAGTTATTTCGCCCAACCTTGAATCATACGAAGGTGTTGAAACCAAGCATTATAACCTTTTATACGCAGACATTCTCTACCATGCGCTGTGCTCCCATGCCTCACGATATGCGATCTTTCGGTGGCCAGTAAAGAGCATGATTTGTTGGGAGGGCATTGTGCCAATGCACTGTACTGAACCTTCTTTCACCTCCCAGGATGATCGACTACCAAAATGCTCATTTCGTTCCAATGCAAATGACTCTAGCTTGCAGCAAGTGACCGTCTGCATCGAGGTGTTGGAATTACTAGTCGAAATACTTTGAATTTAGGGGGCGTGTAGATTGAACTTCCGCGTAACATATTGCAGAGGGCGAAAATTGACTCAGGTTTTGTTTGCTGTGCTACCACAACTAGCATCAAAGGAATTCGATCTCTTTCCTGCACTGAAAATCGACCAAGCTGAACGTTATTTCTGCATGCCATACCTGAGCGGCTCAGAAGGGCATCAGCTCCTTGCATGTCAGGCTTTACTGCTAATGCAGAACGAACGTTTCCTGAAAAACAGTATGTCAGCGACCTCATCAATTAGAAACCTCCGTTTTTGGTATAGCAGCGTAATTGAGTTCATGCATGGCAGCATGCATGGGAAACTTCCGTCCATGTGACGCGGCATGCAAAATATGGACTCGTTCTGTCCAGCTCGCCGTGGCCGCGTGGGAGATTACTATGGCGTGATTTTAAAACTCTACGTTTTTTTATACCACGCTAGCTACCACTGCAGGTTGGTTATGACCGTGCGTTGATCATAGGTTTTGCCCGTCCGCTCCAGCCTTTACTATAGTTCGCAATGAAAGGTTTCAGTCTGAAAGTTAACCGACACATATATGCATAACGTTTTCGTTGGGCCCCATGCAACGTGGACATTGAACGTTGGACTCCACGTTTAAATGCCTTTTGACCCACGCTTTAAATATAAGTTTTGATTGTTAAGCATATGCTCTAAACACCATCATGTCTGCTCGGCGCCCTTATACTGTTCCATTAACCTTATATGGTTTGAATAATATTGCAATTCGCACCAAGACCTTGGATCCCCAGATGTATTTGCTCAACCATCCAACTTGGCGCCCATGCAACGTGCTATGTGGTTTCGCACCGGGTTTCAAACTAAGGCTGACCGCCATATATGCTTGGTCCAAGTGGATTAAAATTGCACATCCAAATGTTTGCGTCTGTTCTCAACTGTTATGGTTGTACTCCACCCTTCTGCATTTCGTTTGGTTACAACCGCATGATAGTTATTCTAACGTTGCCGTCGTAGATCTCTTACAAGGTCTGACTCACACATTTTGACCAAATATTATATAACTGCTCCACAGAATGAAACTCTGTCACATAAATGCAATGTATTTCCCTATCGCTTTGATACGTGTTTTAATGTTTGGCGGTTGTATATATTTGTTTGCTCCAAACTGTTACGTAAGTCGAAAACCTACTATCGAAATTTAAACTCACTTGTAATGCAACCTAGTTATTATGACATGTTTCTATGGGTTGGTCATACACTCCATCCCATGCTTTGACATAATCTTTGATCACCATATCCACCATGGAAATAATAAGCTCATGTGTAATGTTGTCCATAGACTTGACTCACCATTTTATATGGTTTGGAAACCGCATGTTTTTGCGCTTTGGTATTTAACATTACAACATCACCTTTGTATTTTGAATGTGCACCCTTCATAATGTTATTATTTAGTTTTGCTCCAAGATATTTTATGGTTTTCGAAACCATATGCTTTCGACCCTTGATCCTTTGCTTCACCTCATCATACGAAGGCTGCTTGTTTTGAAAGATGTTTCTCAAACCACATTGATGGCTCTTTCAACATTGACCCTTCCTACCTTGTGGTTCCAAAGACTTTATTTGTATATGCACCAATGTGCCTAGTTACTAAAATGTGTATGCATTTAAACATAACCTTTTAGGTTCAATCTGAAACTCTCCATCTCATGTGGTCCCACATAGACAAACTTTATGGATATGAAAGAGCAGAGGAGACTAGGGTTTTAAGGCCATTTCATTTCTCCACGTTGTACTCCTCACAGCATAAATAATTCCACGCCATGTAGCTTAGGATTCATAAACGTTGCTTCTAAAGGGTGTGTTCACATATTTAAACCTTGTCGTTGGCTTGCCCCAGAAACACGTATGCTTTCGCACTGCTACTTGGCACGAGAACGCCTTGAATGAGATTGTCACTCCTCAGGGAGATCTCTTGAGTTGCTTTGTTCACCAGGCTATAATTAAGGCTAGACTTGTCGAAATGGCGACATATGTTCCTTTGTGTACAGACATCGACACAGAGCTGACATTGTGCAGGATCACCATAATTCTGGTGTGCACTAATGAAGAAAACCTTTTGCGTTGGTGACATAAGAGGTTCTTTCTCTGATCGACACTTATCACACTATTCTCCTTTTAACAGTACTGGTCACTTGCTCCTCCGCCTCCCCTGTTTCGCAACTTTGACCTCATCGTTGAGCTCAATTTCATTTCCCTCGATGTCACGACACGACTGAGGAGTCTGTTACCCGTGGGGCCAACCTGCGTGGGATATTACAACATCATAATTACTCTTCAATAATGATAACCACAGATAAAACACATGAAACTAACAAGCTTAAGAGAAGCATTCAAACAATATGCTTAATGACCCACAGCAGGAGGGCTTTTACTCGTCAATACACACAAGGTTCTCGTTCAAACATATGCATGGCGATCTCATTACACATGGCGCGACTGCGGTAAGAATGTTTGAGCGTACACTAGATGATCCCTCCCACATATGGCGTGATTGCAGCGACAACATCAAGTCATGGTGATGAGACAACTCGTGAGGGATTAGAGATAGGTCGGCGGGATGTCGTTGACTGCAGGTCAGGTGAAAGACTTTAACGCCTAGGCGAGCAAAGGGGGAACCCGAAATTTTAAATATACCCAAAATTTTGGGTGGTGTTGTAGCGGCTACAACAAATGGCGAACCACTGGTAGAATCCAGCATCTCTGTCAATATCACCACAATAGTCTGAGTCTGGATAATGATGCAAGGAAATATTGAACCAATTCCATGGGTACCCTTTGTATTACTTTGGCCCTTTACAGGTATGCCTAATCCTTGTGCCTCAACTAAGTCCCGCTAATCAGAAACACATCAAAGAGAAAGCTCACAGATGCCAGTAGCTTGTTGATGATGTGAAGAGCAAGGCACTGGGTTTATTATTCTCAGGATTTTTAAAGTAAGCTTCTAGTGTTGCTCCGCTGCCAGCAGGCCTGGACAGTACCCCGGCGGAGTCACTTCAAGAAATCACAAACGTTGCTCCGCTGCCAGCGAGCCTGGTCAGTACCCCGGCGGAGTCGTTGCATTACCTCTCTGCGCAGGAAGCCTTTCTTGATCCTTTACCCTTATTTGTTTCATGTGCTTACAGCACTTATTTTCATGTGCTCGTGGCACTTATTTTCATGTGCTCATGGCACTTATTTTTCATGGGCGGATGAGGGATCCCGACTTATTTTACGAGCAAGAGAGGTTGTTTCTCGTGTTACAGAAACTGAGAGATATCCTGATTTGGGTTTGCCCTTGTGCCGAACCTTCACATCCCATCTACCACAATAGGTGAAGCATGCAAAAAACATCATTGAGATGTCCAAGACTATGCTGAGCACAAGGCTTAGGCTACGGGTAGGGGTCATTCGAACTCATTAGGTCTCCCATAAGCAACCGGCTCGTATCTCCCTAGCTAAATGAGTTTAAACTCATAGGAATCCTGTTGAGAATGTGACTTCAATGACTCGTCCTAAGAGAAAGCTGCCTCTTGAGATAGCCACCACCACTTCATGCCAAAACAATGGAGTTACTGCTTCAGCAATCAGGGCGAAACAAGACTGCAAGGTGATAGAGTTGTAATGAGGGCTCGTGTAGTGGCAGGTGACATGACAGAACTGATGTGAGGAAGAGAGAGTATGACACAATGTAAAAGGCGAGGCTCAGGATGCGATGCAATGCCATGTGCGAGAACGATCAACTAGTTGTAGGTGGCATAGAGGCGCAATACAAGCAATGATTATTTATGCAACAACAAGCAACTGAAAAGGAAATGAGAGGAAACTACTTGTAACATGATGATGCCTACAATATTAATCATAAACAAAACAACAAACACAGTTTTAAATCATGAAGTAAAAATTTAGCAAGTAAACCTAATCAACAACTAACAAATTTTATTAAGATGTCCTATCTAGCCTACACCTAAACCCTAGTTTAACTAATGCTGTAGTGGGGTTATGTAAAATCAACTTTCCAGTGCAGCCAGCGCATTAGTTTCTGGCCTGCAAGAATAACAACGATCAGGATCAGAGCTAGTACCCAAAAAAGTGCAGTAGCAACAAAACTTACCTGAGGAGCAGGTGCAACAGCAAAATGATCATAGATACTTACAAAAGAACATTCCAGAACAGATTGTGTAGGCTGAATCCCACTCTCATCTTGATACACAACAATATGTTCTTGAAACTCAACATTTATAAATGACACACATTCATTCATGCACAATCCTAGATCTGATGGGCGCTGGGTAAACCACCGCCTATTTTCAAGCACATCCACCGGATGGAGCTGGTCGAGTTGACCGGCAATTTCATCATGGTGTTGAGGACCATCAGTTTTATGGAATGGAAACAATAAGCAAGTGTCGGGTGAATTATAGATGCATGCGCATCCAAGTGTAGGAACCCTAGTTTTGAAAACCCTAGTCTGGGGTTGCTCCTAGGTTTGGTCAAGGGTATGGGGATCTGAATCCACGTTTAGTGGAGCCTGAAATTCCTCACCGCCTTGAACAAACTCCGGACCTTCGAGCGGAGCGCTTCCCAACTTTGATGGTTGGGCGAGATCAACAGGCGAATGGATGTGATCATGCATTATGGTGAGTTGTAGAATGTCAGTGGGCTTTGTATCAATTTGGTCAAATGTTTGCACGCTGACTGATTGATAGATCGATATATCAGATTCTTTAGATTTTCCAAGGTAGGGTGGATTTACCGTGGTTATGCTGGGAGGAGCGTGGTATTTGGGGATCATCATCTCAGAAACAGTTGGCAGAAGCTGAAGCGCTTCGACTTTCTGATGGGTACTTGAAACTTCCCAAAGTGCATCATCGACTGCTGGTGTCTCCATATGGTCGGAAAAAAGATGTGAGTGAAAATCCTCAGCGATATGATTGAATATGTTTTCAGATAAGGAGTGATCGCTACAACCATCGATGTGGTCGAGTTGGGCACCTGGCATGTCAGGCTCCCCGAGAGTTACCGACTGGGATGGATCAATAAAGAGAACATCTTGAGGTTGCCCAGTTAGATAATCGCTCCCATGGCTGTCTAAAGATTCTGAGTGAGAAAGATTAGATCTAAAAGATTCATCGATTTTGATCTGTGATGGTGGAACACCATCTGCGTGCTTATGATTGTCGCCAATACCAGTATAAGGAAATTTTGAATGTCTCGAAGAAATTATTGGTGTGGCGGGATCAGGAAACCAGCTGGGGAATAATGAACGAATAGATTGAGTCACAGGGGTGTTAACCATATGAGGCTTTCCAACCCGCGCATCCGTGTCATTCAGAGAAAATGATGATCTGGCAGACCTTGCAAGGGAATCAACTTTATGCGGGGTAGGAGTCGATTCATAATTTGTATGTGAACCAGATTCATAGTCCGAATGTGAACCAGATTCATAATCCGAATGTGAACCAGATTCATAATCCGAATATGAACCAGATTCATAATCCGAATATGAACCAGATTCATAATCCGAACGTGAACCAGATTCATCATCCGAATGTGAACCAGATTCATAATCTGAATGTGAACCAGATTTAGGACTAAGTCCAGGGAGACATCAAGTGGGCTCGGGGTAGGTTTCATGAGCCAAAAGAGATAATGAGCCACTGGGGTGTTCAGATTCGACATGGTACATGAAAGACTCAAAGTCATAACAACCGTTGACTTGCGGGTTGTCATAGGGAACACTAGGCTCAGGTCGGGTTGCTAATTGAAATGGTTCAAGGGAAATGAGAATCGCATACGCGAACTGTTCTCTTAACAACCTCCAATCGAAATCCTTTTCAGGGAACTCAAAACAATAATGAATGAATCTGATAGAGAACTCATCTAAATATTCTTGAGGTTCCATTCTGATGTCATTTATCTTTAGTAAAACGTTATGAAAATCATACCTGTGAAAAGCTTGTTGTAATTCACTGGCGAGTTGTTCAAATGAATGGATGGAAGATTCTGGAAAAGTGCAGCACCATTGCTTAGCGCGACCTTCAAGGGTGAGGAATAAAAGAAAACAAAACAAACCCTCATTGTCAATTTCATAGCACTCACCAAAGTCACAAAAATTTGAACAGTGTTGGGTTATGGACACCCCATTTTCACCATCAAATTTTAACTGGGACAAGTGATACATAATTTCATCGGAGATGTAGTATCCAGGCTCATAAAACTCTGACAAAAATCTCGGGAGAATGATTTGGGAACGAGCCATTACAGATATGAGATTAGCTGCAGGCTCTAAGGGCTCAGCTTGTCATCTGGCCCCCCCTTTTCGTTAACTAGATGGTCGGAGGTTCGAGCCCTCCTTCTAGCGCCAAATCTGTTGACAAGAAAATATGTCTGGCCAACAGTAGGGGATCTCCCCAGTAGAAAGTCCCAATTATACCTTGAACCATTTGAAATAGGGATCCCATCCGGGGTGTGGGTCCGGCTACCGCTTAAGTCACTTTCCCCTCCGGTCTCAAAAGAACCTGATTGAACCTCCGGACACACACTTATTCACATGATACAAAATACATGGTTGATACATTGAACATATCCACAACACTATGCGTAGTGAGAAAATAAATAAAACATATACGCCCGAAGAGATGCAGTTAGCGACACGTTATTGGGGTTATGCTTGTAAGGTATCTGACCACAAAAGAAATAGTTCTTTATGGCGAGATCCCTTTTTACTTCCTGAAAGATAAAACGAAATGCTAATAGACAAAGGTATTAACATCCATTAAGAAAGTGATGAAAATTGAACATCATTAACACAAGCACAGATAAACATGATGCATAAATGATGCTATTAAGAAAGCAGTTTCATTAATCACAGGATGTTCTGAAACTGTACAAGGAATACACACAGTGCTGTTACAGAAAAACACATCATCCGACAAAGGGGGTTTTAACAAGTATCTGTATTCATATGTCTAAGAGTATAATCTTTCAATACAATGCTATGTAGCTCTTGAGTCTCCAAAAGAAAAAATCCCATTTACAAGATCCCGAAGGAGTATTTATAAAACAACATCTGCCCTTTGGGCTTCCTGGACCTTTCATCTTCCAGACCGTTGGGTTGCCTTGCGACCCAGTCCTTTTGCGACCTGCGACCTGAGCCGCTGTTGCGACCTGCGACCTGGCTGCTGTTGTGACCTGCGACCTGACTGGGTCGCGGGGTCGCAAGTTGTAATAAAATGAGAGAATACGACCTTGTGACCTTGCGACTAGGTCGCTGGGTCGCGAGGTCGCAAAGGTGAAAAAACCAAAGGTATGCGACCTTGCGACCTTGCGACTAGGTCGCTGGGTCACGGGGTCGCAAAAGGTGGAAAAACGAAGATATGTGACCTTGCGACCTTTCGATTAGGTCGCTGGGTCGCCGGGTCGCAAAAGGACGAAAACCGAAGATATGCGACCTTGCGACTAGGTCGCTGGGTCACGGGGTCGCAAAAGGACGAAAACCGAAGATATGTGACCTTGCGACTAGGTCGCTGAGGCTCGGGGTCGAAAAAGGTGGAAAGACGAAGAGATGCGACCTTGCGACCTTGCGACTAGGTCGCTGGGTCGCGGGGTCGCAAAAGGCAAAAATCGTAGATATGCAACCTTGCGACCTGCTGGGATTTGCGACCTGGGGCAATGCGTGACCTGGGTTTTTATCCTTCTGCATTTCTCTTTCAGAGATATCATAACTTTGTTCTCCGAAGGCCAGCCTTAGCCTTTTCCATGGTGAGGCAGCAGCTTCTATCTGCCGGTGATGTTGAACATTCACATAACACGAGGTTTTGCGGTTGCTTTGAAACCTAGCTTAGCATCCTCCGGAGAGAGCTAGTAGTCTTCTTAATTTGGATGGGCATTACTGTTTCCCTGTATTACCTGCAAGATAATAGAGTAAATCAGCATCTTCTCATATAATCTGCAGATAAGCGAATTAAATCAGCTATGTTTAACCTGTTAAATCAGCCTCACGCATACAAAAATTTTATGCATGTTGAGGAAGTAATAAATAATGATCGTAAATGCATCAAAGGTATATTGACACATAAAATCAGGAGCTTTTAAAGGTTAGCTTGGACCCCTGTATAGTCCTGTTCTAAAGGCAATATATGAACGATTCTGCATATTTACTATGTATTCCCCCACTGTCGCAAAAGAATGCTTGAAGGCACGTATAGCTATCTTTAACAATTTTTTATGGAGACCACCAAAGCCCGGGAGCCCCCATGCACTGCTATGTGCTGAGCCAATCTATGATGCACGAACCCCCCAAAGTGTTTCAGGGCTGCGACAGTCCTCGCCATAGCTAATTGCTGTCATCCCTTGCCTCATCAGATGAGCATCAATTCACCAGTTTAACTGATTTCTTTCATAATGAGGTGATCGAGATGCATTGTTCTTCACATGTAGAGATGCTAGGTTTGCTGCCAAACACCCTGTGATGTAGTTATTTCGCCCGACCTTGAATCATACAAAGGTGTTGAAACCAAGCATTATAACCTTTTATACGCAGACATTCTCTGCCATGCGCTGTGCTCCCATGCCTCACGACATGCGATCTTTCGGTGGCCAGTAAAGAGCGTGATCTGTTGGGAGGGCATTGTGCCAATGCACTGTACTGAACCTTCTTTCACCTCCCAGGATGATCGACTACCAGAATGCTCATTTCATTCCAATGCAAATGACTCCAGCTTGCAGCAAGTGACCTTCTGCATCGAGGCGTTGGAATTACTAGTCGAAATACTTTGAATTTAGGGGGCGTGTAGATTGAACTTCCGCGTAACATATTGCAGAGGGCGAAAATTGACTCAGGTTTTGTTTGCTGTGCTACCACAACCAGCATCAAAGGAATTCGATCTCTTTCCTACACTGAAAATCGACCAAGCTAAACGTTATTTCTGCATGCCAGACCTGAGCGGCTTAAAAGGGCATCAGCTCCTTGCATGTCGGGATTTACTGCTAATGCAGAACAAACGGTTCCTGAAAAATAGTATGTCAGCGACCTCATCGATTAGAAACCTCCGTTTTGGGTATAGTAGTGTAATTGAGTTCATGCATGGCAGCATGCATGGGAAACTTCCGTCCATGTGACGTGGCCTGCAAAATATGGACTCGTTCTGTCCAGCTCGCCGTGGCCGCGTGGGAGATTACTATGGCGTGATTTTAAAACTCTGTGTTTTGTTATACCATGCTGGCTGCCACTGCAGGTTGGTTATGACCGTGCGTTGATCGTAGGTTTTGCCTGTCCGCTCCAGCCTTTACTGTAGTTCGCAATGAAAGGTTTCAGTCTGAAAGTTAACCGACACATATATGCATAACGTTTTCGTTGGGCCCCATGCAACATGGACATTGAACGTTGGACTCCACGTTTAAACGCCTTTTGACCCACGATTTAAATATAAGTTTTGATTGTTAAGCATATGCTCTAAACACCATCATGTCTGCTCGGCGACCTTATACTGTTCCATTAACCTTATATTGTTTGAATAATATTGCAATTCGCACCAAGACCTTGGATCCCCGGATGTATTTGCTCAACCATCCAACTTGGCGCCCATGCAACGTGCTATGTGGTTTCGCACCAGGTTTCAAACTAAGGCTGACCGCCATATATGCTTGGTCCACATGGATTAAAATTGCACCATCCAAATTTTTGCGTACGTTCTCAACTGTTATGGTTGTACTCCACCCTTCTGCATTTCGTTTGGTTACAACCACATGATAGTTATTCTAACGTTGCCGTCGTAGATCTCTTGCAAGGTCCGACTCACACGTTTTGACCAAATATTATATAACCGCTCCACAGAATGAAACTCTGTCACAGAAACGCAATGTATTTCCCTATCGCTTTGATACGTGTTTTAATGTTTGGCGATTGTATATATTTGTTTGCTCCAAACTGTTACGTAAGTCGAAAACCTACTATCGACATTTAAACTCACTTGTAATGCAACCTAGTTATTATGACACGTTTCTATGGGTTGGTCATACACTCCGTCCCATGCTTTGACATAATCTTTGATCACCATATCCGCCATGGAAATATTAAGCTCATGTGTAATTTTGTCCATAGTCTTGACTCACCATTTTATATGGTTTGGAAACCGCATGTTTTTGCGCTTTGGTATTTAACATTACAACATCACCTTTGTCTTTTGAATGTGCGCCCTTCATAATGTTATTATTTAGTTTTGCTCCAAGATATTTTATGGTTTTCGAAACTATATGCTTTCGACCCTTGATCCTTTGCTTTACCTCATCATACGAAGGCTGCTTGTTTTGAAAGATGTTTCTCAAACCACATTGATGGCTCTTTTAACATTGACCCTTCCTACCTTGTGGTTCCAAAGACTTTATTTGCATATGCAACAATGTGCCTAGTTACTAAAATGTGTATGCATTTAAACATAACATTTTAGGTTCAATCTAAAACTCTCCATCTCATGTGGTCCCACATAGACAAACTTTATGGATATGAAAGAGCAGAGGAGACTAGGGTTTTAAGGCCATTTCATTTCTCCACGTTGTATTCCTCACAGCATAAATAATTCCACGCCATGTAGCTTAGGATTCATAAACGTTGCTTCTAAAGGGTGCGTTCACATATTTAAACCCTGTCATTGGTTTGCCCCAGAAACACGTATTCTTTCGCACTGCTACTTGGCACAAGAATGCCTTGAATGAGATTGTCACTCCTCAGGGAGATCTCCTGAGTTGCTTTGTTGACCAGGCTATAATTAAGGCTAGACTTGTCGAAATGGCGACATATGTTCCTTTGTGTACAGAAATCGACACAGAGCTGACATTGTGCAGGATCTCCACAATTCTGGTGTGCACTAATGAAGAAAACCTTTTGCGTTGGTGACATAAGAGGTTCTTTCTCTGATCGACACTTATCACACTATTCTCCTTTTAACAGTACTGGTCACTTGCTCCTCCTCCTCCCCTGTTCTGCAACTTTGACCTCGTCGCTGAGCTCAATTTCATTTCCCTCGATGTCACGACATGACTGAGGAGTCTGTTACCCGTGGGGTCAACCTGCGTGGGATATTACAACATCATAATTACTCTTCAATAATGATAACCACAGATAAAACACATGAAACTAACAAGCTTAAAAGAAGCATTCAAACAATATGCTTAATGGCCCACAGCAGGAAGGCTTTTACTCGTCAATACACAGAAGGTTCTTGTTCAAACATATGCATGGCAATCTCATTACACATGGCGCGACTGTGGTAAGATGTTCGAGCGTACACTAGATGATCCCTCCCACATATGGCGTGATTGCAGCGACAACATCAAGTCATGGTGATGAGACAACTTGTGAGGGATTAGAGATAGGTCGGCGGGATGTCGTTGACTGCAGGTCAGGTGAAAGACTTTAACGCCTAGGCGAGCAGAGGGGGAACCCGAAATTTTTAAATATACCCAAAATTTTGGGTGGTGTTGTAGCGGCTACAACAAATGGCGAACCACTGGAAAAATCTAGCATCTCTATCAATATCACCACAATAGTCTGAGTCTGGATAATGATGCAAGGGAATATTGAACAAGTTCTTTGGGTACCCTTTGTATTACTTTGGCCCTTTACAGGTACGCCTAATCCTTGTGCTTCAACTAAGTCCCGCTAATCAGAAACACATCAAAGAGAAAGCTCACAGATGCCAATAGCTTGATGATGATGTGAGGAGCAAGGCACTGGGTTTATTATTCTCAGGATTTTTAATGTAAGCTTCTGGTGTTTCTCCGCTGCCAGCAGGCCTGGACAGTACCCCAGTGGAGTCACTTCAAGAAATCACAAACATTGCTCTGTTGCCAGCGAGCCTGGTCAGTACCCCGACGGAGTCATTGCATTACCTCTCTGCGCAGGAAGCCTTTCTCGATCCTTTACCCTTATTTTTTTCATTTTCTTACAGCACTTATTTTCATGTGCTCATGGCACTTATTTTTCATGGGCGGATGAGGGATCCCGACTTATTTTACGAGAAAGAGAGGTTGTTTCTCGTGTTACAGAAACTGAAAGATATCCTGATTTTGGTTTTCCCTTGTGCCGAACCTTCACATCCCATCTACCACAATACGTGAAGCGTGCAAAACAGATCATTAAGATGTCCAAGACTATGCTGGCCACAAGGCTTAGGCTACAGGTAGGGGTCATTCGAACTCATTAGGTCTCCCATAAGCAACCGGCTCGTATCTCCCTAGCTAAATGAGTTTAGACTCATAGGCATCCTGTTGAGAATGTGACTTCTACCGACTCGTCTCTAAGAGAAAGTTTCGCTTTCTTGAGATAGCCACCACCACTTCACGCCAAAAACAATGGAGTTAATGTCATAGAATTACAAAACAAGACCGCAAGGTGATAGGGTTGTAATTAGTAAGGCTCGTAAGAAGCAAGGTGCGACATGATGAATCGATGTGAGGAAGAGAGAGTACTACGCAATTTAGCATAGGCTCAGATAGCATGTAATTCCATGCGAGAACGATCAACTAAACTTGTAGGTGGTATAGAGGTGCAATACAAGCAATGATTATTTATGCAACAACAAGCAACTGAAAAGGAAATGAGAGGAAACTACTTGTAACATGATGATGCCTACAATATTAATCGTAAACAAAACAACAAACACACTTTTAAATCATGAAGTAAAAATTTAGCAAGTAAACCTAATCAACAACTAACAAATTTTATTAAGATGTCCTATCTAGCCTACACCTAAACCCTAGTTTAACTAATGCTGCGGTGGGGTTATGTAAAATCATCTTTCCAGTGCAGCCACCGCATTAGTTCCTGGCCTGCAAGAATAACAACGATCAGGATCAGAGCTAGTACCCAAAAAAGTGCAGCAGCAACAAAACTTACCTGAGGAGCAGGTGCAACAGCAAGATGATCATAGATACTTACCGAAGAACATTCCAGAACAGATTGTGCAAGCTGAATCCCACTCTCATCTTGATACACAACAATATGTTCTTGAAACTCAACATTTATAAATGACACATATTCATTCATGCACAATCCTAGATCTGATGAGCGCTGGGTAAGCCACCGCCTATTTTCAAGCACATCCACCGGATGGAGTTGGTCAAGTTGACTGGAAATTTCATCATGGTGTTGAGGACCATCATTTTTATGGAATGGAAACAATAAGAAAGTGTCAGGCAAATTATAGATGCATGCGCATCCAATCGTAGGAACACTAGTTTTGAAAACCCTATTCCGGGGTTGCTCCTGGGTTTGGTCAAGGGTATGGGGATCTGAATCCACGTTTAGTGGAGCCTGAAATTCCTCACCGCCTTGAAAAAACTCCGGACCTTCGAGCGGAGCGCTTCCCAACTTTTATGGTTGGGCAAGATTGACAGACGAATGGATGTGATCATGCATTATGGTGAGTTGCAGAATGTCAGTGGGCTTTGTATCAATTTGGTCAAATGTTTGCGCGCTGACTGATTGATAGATCGATATATCATATTCTTTAGATTTGCCAAGGTAGGGTGGATTTACCGTGGTTATGCTGGGAGGAGTGTGGTATTTGGGGATCGTCATCTCAGAAACGGTTGGCAGAAGCTGAAGCGCTTCGACTTTCTGATGGGTACTTGAAACTTCCCAAAGTGCATCATCGACTGCTGGTGTCTCCATATGGTCAGAAAAAATATGTGAGTGACAATCCTCAGCGATATGATTGAATATGTTTTCAGATAAGGAGTGATCGCTACAACCATCGATGTGGTCGAGTTGGGCACCTGGCATGTCAGGCTCCCCGAGAGTTACCGACTGGGATGGATCAATAAAGAGGACATCTTGAGGTTTCCCAATCAAATAATCACTCCCATGGCTGTCTAAAGATTCTGAGTAAGAAATATTAGATCTAAAAGATTCATCGATTTTGATATGTGATGGTGGAACACCATCTACGTGCTTATGATTGTCGCCAATACCAGTATAAGGAAATTTTGAATGTCTCGAAGAAATTATTGGTGTGGCGGGATCGGGAAACCAACTGGGGAATAATGAATGAATAGATTGATTCGCAGGGGTGTTAACCATACGAGGCTTTCCAACCCGCGCATCCGTGTCATTCAGAGAAAATGATGATCTGGCAGACCTTGCAAGGGAATCAACTTTATGCGGGGTAGGATTCGATTCATAATCTGTATGTGAACCAGATTCATAGTCCGAATGTGAACCAGATTCATAATCCGAATGTGAACCAGATTCATCATCCGAATATGGACCAGATTCATAATCCGAATATGAACCAGATTCATAATCCGAACGTGAACCAAATTCATCATCTGAATGTGAACCAGATTCATAATCCGAATGTGAACCAGATTTAGGACTAAGTCCAGGGAGACATCGAGTGGGCTCGGGGTAGGTTTCATGAGCCAAAAGAGATAATGAGACACTGGGGTGTTCAGATTCGACATGGTACGTGAAAGATTCAAAGTCAGAACAACCGTTGACTTGCGGGTTGTCATAGGGAACACTAGGCTCAGGTCGGGTTGCTAACTGAAATGGTTCAAGGGAAACGAGAATCGCATACGCAAACTATTCTCTTAACAACCTCCAATCGACATCCTTTTCAGGGAACTCAAAACAATAATGAACGAATCTGATAGAGAACTCATCTAAAGATTCCTAAGGTTCCATTCTGATGTCATTTATCTTTAGTAAAACGTTATGAAAATCATACCTGTGAAAAGCTTGTTGTAATTCACTGGCGAGTTGTTCAAATGAATGGATGGAAGATTCCAGCAAAGTGTAGCACCATTGCTTAGCGCGACCTTCGAGGGTGAGGAAGAAAAGAAAACAAAACAAACCCTCATTGTCAATTTCATAGCACTCACCAAAGTCACAAAAATCTGAACAGTGTTGGGTTATGAACACCCCTTTCACCATCAATTTTTAACTGGGACAAGTGATACATAAGTTCATCGGAGATGTAGTATCCAGGTTCATAAAACTCCAAAAAAAATCTCGGGAGAATGATTTGGGAACGAGCCATTACAGATATGAGATTAACTGCAGGCTCTAAGGGCTCATCTTGTCATTTGGCCCCCCCTTTTCGTTAACCAGATGGTCGGATGTTCGAGCCCTCCTTCTAGCGCCAAATCTGTTGACGGGAAAATATGTCTGGCCAACAGTAGGGGATCTCCCCAGTAGAAAGTCCCAATTAGACCTTGAACCGTTTGAAATAGGGATCTCGTCCGGGGTGTGGGTCCGGCTACCGCTTAAGTCACTTTCCCCTCCGGTCTCAAAAGAACCTGATTGAACCTGCAGACACACACTTATTCACATGATACAAAATACATGATTGATACATTGAACATATCCACAACACTATGTGTAGCGAGAAAATAAATAAAACATATACGCCCGAAGAGATGCAGTTAGCAGCACGTCTTTGGGGTTATGCTTGTAAGGTATCTGACCACAAAAGAAATAGTTATTTATGGCGAGATCCCTTTTTACTTCCTGAAAGATAAAACGAAATGCTAATAGACAAAGGTATTAACATCCATTAAGAAAGCGATGAAAATTTAACATCATTAACACAAGCACAGATAAACATGATGCATAAATGATGCTATTAAGAAAGCAGTTTCATTAATCACAGGATGTTCTGAAACTGTACAAGGAATACACACAGTGCTGTTACAGCAAAACACATCATCTGACAAAGGGGGTTTTAACAAGTATCTGTATTCATATGTCTAAGAGTATAATCTTTCAATACAATGCTATGTAGCTCTTGAGTCTCCAAAAGAAAAAAGCCCATTTATAAGATCCCGAAGGAGTATTTATAAAACAACATCTTCCCTTTGGGCTTCCTGGACCTTTCATCTTCCAGATCGTTGGGCTGCCTTGCGACCTAGTCCTTTTGCGACCTGCGACCTAAGCCGTTGTTGCGACTTGCGACCTGGCTGCTGTTGCGACCTGCGACCTGACTGGGTGGCGGGGTCGCAAGTTGTAATAAAATGAGAGAATACGACCTTGCAACCTTGCGACTAGGTCGTTGGGTCGCGAGGTCATGAAGGTGAAAAAACCGAAGGTATGCGACCTTGTGACCTTGTGACTAGGTCGCTAGGTCGCGGGGTCGCAAAAGGTGGAAAAACGAAGATATGCGACCTTGCGACCTTGCGACTAGGTCGTTGGGTTGCAGGGTCGCAAAAGGACGAAAACCGAAGATATGCGACCTTGCGACCTTGCGACTAGGTCGCTGGGTCGCGGGGTCGCAAAAGGTGGAAAGATAAAGAGATGCGACCTTGCGACCTTGCGACTAGGTCGCTGGGTCGCAAGGTCGCAAAAGGTGGAAAACCGAAGATGTGCGACCTTGCGACCTTGCGACTAGGCCACTAGGTCGCGGGGTCGCAAAAGGCAAAAAGCGTAGATATGCAACCTTGCGACCTGCTAGGATTTGCGACCTGGGGCAATGCGTGACCTGGGTTTTTATCCTTCTGCATTTCTCTTTCAGAGATATCATAAATTTGTTCTCCGAAGGCCAGCCTTAGCCTTCGCTATGGTGAGGTAGTAGCTTCTATCTGCTGGTGATGTTGAACATTCACATAACACGAGGTTTTGCGGTTGCTTTGAAACCTAGCTTAGCATCCTCCAGAGAGAGCTAGCAGTCTTCTTAATTTGGATGGGCATTACTGTTTCCCTGTATTACCTGCAAGATAACAGAGTAAATTAGCATCTTCTCATATAATCTGCAGATAAGCGAATTAAATCAGCTATGTATAACCTGTTAAATCAGCCTCACGCATACAAACATTTTATGCATGTTGAGGAATTAATAAATAATGATCGTAAATGCATCAAAGGTATATTGACACATAAAATCGGGAGCTTTTAAAGGTTAGCTTGGACCCCTGTATAGTCCTGTTCTGAAGGCAATATATGAACGATTGTGCATATTTACTATGTATTCCCCCATTGTCTCAAAAGAATGCTTGAAGGCACGTATATCTAGTCTTTAACAATTTTTTATGGAGACCACCAAAGCCCGGGAGCTCCCATGCACTGCTATGTGCTGAGCCAATCTATGATGCACGAACCCCCCAAAGTGTTTCAGGGCTGCGATAGGCCTCGCCATAGCTAATTGCTGTCATCCCTTGCCTTCATCAGATGAGCATCAATTCACCAGTTTAACTGATTTCTTTCATAATGAGGTGATCGAGATGCATTGTTCTTCACATGTAGAGATGCTAGGTTTGATGCCAAACACCCTGTGATGTAGTTATTTCGCCTGACCTTGAATCATACGAAGGTGCTGAAACCAAGCATTATAACCTTTTATACGCAGACATTCTTTGCCATGCGCTGTGCTCCCATGCCTCACGATATGCGATCTTTCGGTGGCCAGTAAAGAGCGTGATCTGTTGGGAGGGCATTGTGCCAATGCACTGTACTGAACCTTCTTTCACCTCCCAGGATGATCGACCACCAGAATTCTCATTTCGTTCCAATGCAAATGACTCCAGCTTGCAGCAAGTGACTGTCTGCATCGAGGCGTTGGAATTACTAGTCAAAATACTTTGAATTTAGGGGGCGTGTAGATTGAACTTCCGCGTAACATATTGCAGAGGGCGAAAATTGACTCAAGTTTTGTTTGTTGTGCTACCACAACCAGCATCAAAGGAATTCGATCTCTTTCCCGCACTGAAAATCAACCAAGCTGAACGTTATTTCTACATGCCAAACCTGAGCGGCTTAGAAGGTCATCAGCTCCTTGCATGTCGGGCTTTACTGCTAATGCAGAACGAATGGTTCCTGAAAAACAGTATGTCAGTGACCTCATCGATTAGAAACCTCCGTTTTGGGTATAGCAGCGTAATTGATTTCATGCATGGCAGCATGCATGGGAAACTTCCGTCCATGTGACGCGGCATGCAAAATATGGACTCGTTCTGTCCAGCTTGTCGTGGCCGCGTGGGAGATTACTATGGCGTGATTTTAAAACTCTGCGTTTTGTTATACCACGCTGGCTGCCACTGCATGTTGGTTATGACCGTGTGTTGATCGTAGGTTTTGGCCATCCGCTCCAGCCTTTACTATAGTTCGCAATGAAAGGTTTCAGTCTGAAAGTTAACCGACACATATATGCATAACGTTTTCCTTGGGCCCCATGCATAAACGCCTTTTGACCCACGCTTTAAATATAAGTTTTGATTGTTAATAATATGCTCTAAACACCATCATGTCTGCTTGGCGCCGTTATACTGTTCCATTAACCTTATATGGTTTGAATAATATTGCAATTCGCACCAAGACCTTGGATCCCCAGATGTATTTGCTCAACCATCCAACTTGGCGCCCATGCAACGTGCTATGTGGTTTCGCACCGAGTTTCAAACTAAGGCTGACCGCCATATATGCTTGGTCCACGTGGATTAAAATTGCACCATCCAAATTTTTGCATCTGTTCTCAACTATTATGGTTGTACTCCACCCTTCTGCATTTCGTTTGGTTACAACCGCATGATATTTATTCTAACGCTGCCTTCGTAGATCTCTTGCAAGGTCTGACTCACACGTTTTGACCAAATATTATATAACCGCTCCACAGAATGAAACTCTGTCACAGAAACGTAATGTATTTCCCTATCGCTTTGATACGTGTTTTAATGTTTGGCGGTTGTATATATTTGTTTGCTCCAAACTGTTACGTAAGTCGCAAACCTACTATCGACATTTAAACTCACTTGTAATGCAACCTAGTTATTATGACACGTTTCTATGGGTTGGTCATACACTCCGTCCCATGCTTTGACATAATCTTTGATCACCATATCCGCCATGGAAATATTAAGCTCATGTGTAATGTTGTCCATAGTCTTGACTCACCATTTTATATGGTTTGGAAACTGCATGTTTTTGCGCTTTGGTATTTAACATTACAACATCACCTTTGTATTTTGAATGTGCGCCGTTCATAATGATATTATTTAGTTCTTCTCCAGGATATTTTATGGTTTTCGAAACCATATGCTTTTGACCCTTGATCCTTTGCTTTACCTCATCATACGAAGGCTGCTTGTTTTTAAAGATGTTTCTCAAACCACATTGATGGCTCTTTTAACATTGACCCTTCCTACCTTGTGGTTCCAAAGACTTTATTTGCATATGCACCAATGTGCCTAGTTACTAAAATGTGTATGCATTTAAACATAACCTTTTAGGTTAAATATGAAACTCTCCATCTCATGTGGTCCCACATAGACAAACTTTATGGATATGAAAGAGCAGAGGAGACTATGGTTTTAAGGCCATTTCATTTCTCCACGTTGTACTCCTCACAGCATAAATAATTCCATGCCATGTAGCTTAGGATTCATAAACGTTGCTTCTAAAGGGTTCGTTCACATATTTAAACCCTGTCGTTGGCTTGCCCCAGAAACACGTATGCTTTCGCACTGCTACTTGGCACGAGAACGCCTTGAATGAGATTGTCACTCCTCAGGGAGATCTCCTGAGTTGCTTTGTTCACCGGGCTATAATTAAGGCTAGACTTGTCGAAATGGCGACATATGTTCCTTTGTGTACAGACATCGACACAGAGCTGACATTGTGCAGTATCTCCCCAATTCTGGTGTGCACTAATGAAGAAAACCTTTTGCGTTGGTGACATAAGAGGTTCTTTCTCTGATCGACACTTATCACACTATTCTCCTTTTAACAGTACTGGTCACTTGCTCCTCCTCCTTCCCTGTTCCACAACTTTGACCTCGTCGTTGAGCTCAATTTCATTTCCCTCGATGTCATGACACGACTGAGGAGTCTGTTACCCATGGGGTCAACCTGCGTGGGATATTACAACATCATAATTACTCTTCAATAATGATAACCACAGATAAAACACATGAAACTAACAAGCTTAAGAGAAGCATTCAAACAATATGCTTAATGGCCCATAGCAGGAGGGCTTTTACTCGTCAATACACACAAGGTTCTCGTTCAAACATATGCATGGCAATCTCATTACACATGGCGCGACTGCGGTAAGAATGTTCGAGCGTACACTAGATGATCCCTCCCACATATGGCGTGATTGCAGCGACAACATCAAGTCATGGTGATGAGACAACTCGTGAGGGGATTGAGAGATAGGCCTGGCTGGATGTCATCATATCGCAGGTCGGGTGAAAGACTTTAACGCCAGCGGTGCGAGGGGGAACCCGAAATTTTAAATATACCCAAAATTTTGGGTGGTGTTGTAGCGGCTACAACAGAGATCTAGATGTTGTGCACAACGAATGGATTGGTCTTCTGTGACTGCACCAGACAAGCAAACATCCTTAGCTAGGGGTGGTAAGAGTGACTTACAAAACCAATTTGATAAGCGATGATCCAAGATTGGCACTTTGACTACCCTCCAC